>ML661343.1:618347-753216 GCA_007570785.1 Antilocapra americana
TGCCGGGTCATATGGCAGGTCTATTTGCAGCTTTTTAAGGAACCTCCACACTTAATGTGTTTTTTAGGTCATCCTAGTATATTACTGGGTTTCAAGTGCTCAAATGGAGCAAATAAATTTGCATTATTCTGGAACCAACTGGATAAACTGGATAAAAGCTTTTGTCAGAGTAATTGGTTTAATAATTTATTATAGTATCTGAAGGATACATTCATGTTCAAAACTAGTAATGTGTTGCAATAATTATGTTACCTAGCAGAGAGTTGCTGTCAGCCATTCCAGTAGTTAGGTATGCCTGTCCTGACAAGCTGAAAAGGAACCTTTTCTTATGGCTTAGGGTTTCTCCTTCCCTGAGGGTTTAATTTGTTTTTGATGGAGAAAATCAGCTTTTGGCATTGTGGAAATTAAAAATATTAATGAACTGAGGTAAAAACTAAAATAAACTTTGTTTTAAAAGTCACAATCAAGGTTTATGTTCATATCTCAGACTTGTCAGACTGTCTGTATATCTTTAGGCTTAGGCAATAGGGGAGAATATGTGATGAATTTTATTTCTTCAGGCTTATGGTTATTGCTGTTTTCTTTTAGCAAAGGGAAATGTTATTGTTTCCATTTCAGTCCAGATGGTTACTATTTTCATGTTCACTAATAAAAGAAATCAGAAGTAAATGAGAGAAAATATTCAATGTGCATTATTTTCTTTTATTATAGCTATTTTATATTTGGTTTCATGTTATAGAAATTCAAAATTAACTTCTGCAGGTTAAAATCAGTGAAAAGCTATTTTTGAGGTTTTTTTTTTTTTTTATTATTACTAAGCCTGGTGCAAGATCACAAAACACTAACGCTGGAATGAATCCTAAAGGAGAAATCATGTATGTTCATGCATTGAAATGGCAGTATTAGTGTTGAGGGAACTATTACTGGTTTATTTTCCCAGTGAAGAGCTCTTCATATAGTTGGACATAGCTGTTTAGCTTAGAAGTCATGCCATGAGTCTGAAGCAAAGCCGTCTACTTCAGGCTGTGTGAATTCATCTCATTTGTAACTCACAATGAGAGCTATTTGAATAGATTGGTATTTCTCAACCTTCACACTGTTTATACTGAAGACCTTTCTGTGTGTTGTAGAATGTTTAGCAACATCCATGGCTTCTACATACTATATGCAGGAGCAATCTACCAGTTATAACAATCAAACGTGTTTCTAGACGTTGCCACTGTGCACATGGACGCTAAATTTCCCTTTGCGAGAACCACTAGAATAAAATGGGTGTAACTAATAGAAACCATTTATTCTCAATATATATTTTATCTCTGACAATCAACCCTTAAAATAAGTAATCTAGATCATCATTTGACTTATCTTTTTTATTTTGGTTGTTGCTAGAGTTATATGTTTATTCACTGAAAGTTACAGTGTATATGGCAACAAAGCACTTGGTTTCAACATATTGATATATATGGCATATGTGAATATATATATATATATATATATATATATATATATATATATCTCAACTGGCATATACATATTGATATATAACTTGGTGACTCTAATTGCAAAGAATCTGCCTGTAATGCAGGAGACCCATGTTCGATCCCTGGGTCAGAAAGATCTCCTGGAGAAGGAAATGGCAACCCACTCCAGTATTCTTGCCTGGAAAATGCCATGGACAGAGGAGCCTTGTGGGCTGTAGTCCACGGGTTCGCAAAGAGTTGGACATGACTGAAGTGACTAATGCACACACATAATAATAACTTCGGTAACTCCCTCCATGCTTTCAAATTAAACTAGTATAATTTTGCTTAACTAAAAAGAAGGATTTCAAAATAAAATAGATTCAGTCAAAATTTCCTTTTGGTAAATTCATTTCTCAGTTCTCTTCATGTGTCTTTTTAATTAGCATCAAAACTATAAAAAAATTCTTATTATAATTGACAGTACAAAAATCTTTTAAATGATGCTAGAATGATCTAGAATAAAGAAGCAATCCTTTAAATTCACTGAATTTTTTTTCACAATTCACAATCAGGAATTAAACACTTGGGATAAAATCTGTCAAATTTCTTTCTTTACTAAGAATTAAATTACATTATCATAGGTCTAAATCTTTAATAGATTTCTTAATCATCCTTTCCATTACACAGTTTGAAACTTGAACAACATGGAAGTTAGGAATGTGGACCCTATTTCAGTGCTATTGAAAATTTGTGTATATTTTCATATATATGTGCAGTTACTCTGTTGGGGTTCTTGTTCCTTGGATTCAACCAACCCTGGGTCATGTAGTATTTACTATTTACATGTAGCATTTACTGATGAAAAAAAAAAATCCATGTATAAGTGAACCAGCACAATTCAAACCCTTGTTGTTCAAGGGTTAACTCTAATTACCTCTTGATATGTGGAAGAGTGAAAGACTTAAATTTTAGAGTCCTGGGTTTTTGCCCTTGTTCTGCTAGTGATCAGCTATTTAAATAAGCGAAACTACTTAACCTTATTTGAGCTTTACTCTCCTTAAGAAAACAAAATGGAGTGCTATGCCCTTCTATTAATACTTTATATTTTTGTGAAAGTAGCTCAGTCGTGTCGGACTCTTTGCAACCCCATGGACTATACAGTCCATGGAATTCTCCAGGCCAGAATACTGGAGTGGGTAGCCTTTCCTTTCTCCAGGGAATCTTCCCAACCAGGGATCAAACTCAGGTCTCCTGCATTGCAGGCAGATTCTTTACCAGCTGAGTAACAAGGGAAGCCCACCTTTGTAACAAAGATCAAATGAATCATTAAACTATATACTCACTAAAGTATATTTGCTACACAGAATGAGCTCATTCTGATATTTTCCACTTAGTAAAATGGCATTTATCGTAGTGACACTAGAGAGCTATGCTATTTTACACAAGAGGTTTAAAAAAAAAAATTCTACTTACAAAAAGCTTATGCTTGCTGAATGGATCAAAACAATTGCTTTCTACTGAATTACAATGTACTTAGAATAGAAGATAGTTTCATAAATATACAAAGCAGAAAAATATTCTATTATTATTAGTTGGACCTAATAATTAGGTTTCCAGGGTAAGCATATCCATGCATATATAAGTTCAGTCACTCAGTTGTGTCCAACTCCTGCAACCCCTTGGACTGCAGCGTGCCAGGCTTCCCTGTCCATATGTATATAAACACAAGCAAATCAACCTAAGTAGACAAGTATTTCTAAATCTCCAAACTGTGATAAAATGGCTGCTGCTATATAAATTGTGATAACCATACTAAAGACAATAACAGAACAAACCATACTATTATTTTTGACCCTTTAAAGTTAATTTAAATCTTGCCTCTGATAAATAAAAATGATCTGCTACATTACCCGAATACTGTCTGTCCCCTTTAGAAGAGCCGAATAGAATGTGAAATTACTAGTTACTAAAACAGATGCAAGGTTTTGTAACATATATTAAGTTAGAGTACTTATATGAAATGGAAATGAATACTATAAGTCAAATAGCTCATTATACATTTCTTATTTTCCAGTAATTTATCAGTTCTATTTTTTTTTTTATTGCTCAGGTCTGTGTTTACTACCTGAATGCAGACCTTCTTGTTAGATGTATGCCCTTGCCATAATGAAGCAGTGCATATACATTATCCTGCAATTACAAATTTGAGATAGAAATTATTGAGAAAGTTATAGAAATTGATTATGTTTCAATAACATTTAGTAAATGTTTCTATTTTATAAATATTTTAATAAAATTTATTAAAAACACAATATACATTTTATAAATAATGAGGAAAATACTTCAAAATAAGTGATACAGCCCGTAAGATAAATAGAAATACAATAAGGATCCAGAAAGTTATAAGAGAATTTAAAGTATTCATTAAGATAGTAAATCCAAAGAGTTCTCATCACAGGGAAAGAAATATGTTTTTCCATTTCTTTAATTTTAAATCTCTATGAATTGATGGATCTTCACTAAGCTCACTGTGGTAATCATTTCATGATGTATGTAAATCAGACCATTACAGTGTATACCTTAGATAGTGTTATATGTCAATTTCTCAGTAAAACTAGAAGAAAACAATTAAATATCAAACAAAAATAAGGCATTCATGATTAATCATTTTTTCTTGATATTGCTCTGTTTTGGTATTTGAATCCTTGGAAAACCATGTAATCTTACCTTAAAATTTATATGTTAGTTTACTCAGAATAAGGAAACATGTTATATGGTCTTAAAGTCTTGGTATTCATTTACTAATGAAATTGAGACTAAGGATATGAAAAGATATGATTACTGTTTTCAAGAAGTTCATGGTACAGTTGATGCTATACAATACAACCCAAAGACTTCCCATAAAAATATGGGATTGACAAAATAGAGGAAAATTCACTTTAATAAAATTATAGCTTTAAGAAACTATATTTTGTTGAATTTGCCATGAGATTTCACCTAAATAGCAATGTAGAAAATATGTCATGTTGTCTTTTCAGAGGCATCCTCAATTAGATGGCTGGGAAGCCAGGTACTGTGCAAGTTTCCACCAAACTTTTAAGTAGATTTGCAAGTTATCTAACAAGTGGAAGTGTCTGCTTTCCCTTCTTTTCAGTCTGAATAAACTCTACTAGAAAATAAAACAGAAGTAAGAAGGGAATTGAAACTAGGAAGAGAACCTCCAGGTGAAAAGAAAGATTAAATACATCTTTTTTTTTTTTTTTAATTTTCTTTACTTTACTGTGTTGGTTTTGCAATACATTGACATGAATCCGCCATGGGAAAACATATGTTCCCCCTCCAGAACCCCCCTCCCTCCCTCCCTCCCGATTCCCTCTCCCTGGGTCATCCCGGTGCACCAGCCCCGAGCATTAACTCTGGGCTGGCGATTGATTTCACATATGATAATTAACATGTTTCAAAGCCATTCTCCCATATCATCCCACCCTCGCCCTCTTCCATAGAGTCCACGAGACTGTTCTATACATCTGCGTTTCTTCTGCTGTCTCGCAGGCAGGGTTCTCGTTACCATCTTTCTAAAGTCCATATATATGCGTTAGCATACTGTATTTTTGTTTTTCCTTTTGGCTTACTTCACTCTGGATAATAGGCTCCAGTTCCGTCCACCTGAGTAGAACTGATTCAAATGAATTTATTTTAATGCCTGAGTAATATTCCATTGTGTATATGTACCATACCACAGCTTTCTTATCCATTCGTCAGTTGATGGGCATCTAGGTTGCTTCCATGTCCTGGCTATTGTAAACAATGTGGTGATGAACATTGGGGTACACATGTCTCTTTCAATTCTGGTTTCCTTGGTGTATATGCCCAGCAGTGGGATTGCTGGGTCATATGGCAGTTCTATTTTCAGTTTTTTAAGGAATCTCCATACTGTTCTCCATAGTGGCTGTACTAGTTTGCATTCCCACCAACAGTGTAAGAGGGTTCCCTTTTCTCCACATCCTCTCCAGCATTTATTGCTTGTAGACTTCTGGATGGCAGCCATTCTGACTGGTGTAAAGTGGTACCTCATAAGACCAGAAACTATAAAACTCCTAGAGGAAAACATAGGCAAAACACTCTCTGACATAAACCAAAGCAGGATCTTCTATGACCCACCTCCCAGGATATCGGAAATAATAGCACAAATAAACAAATGGGACCTAATTAAAATTAAAAGCTTCTGCACAACAAAGGAGACTATAAGCAAGGTGAAAAGGTAGCCTTCAGAATGGGAGAAAATAATAGCCAATGAAGCAACGGACAAACAATTAATCTCAAAAATATACAAGCAACTCCTGCAGCTCCATTCCAGAAAAATAAACAACCCAATCAAAAAGTGGGCCAAAGAACTTAACAGACATTTCTCCAAAGAAGACATAAAAATGGCTAACAAACACATGAAAAGATGCTCAACATCACTCATTATCAGAGAAATGCAAACCAAAACCACAATGAAGTACCACTTTACACCAGTCAGGATTAAATACATCTTTATGTATCAGTGGCATATGCCCTAAAATTAGTAAAACTGTGCTAATAATTGCAGAACTTTCTGTAAGCATTATTTTCAGCAAATCCATTATACCTCTTTGACTATGACAAACCCAGTGAATAACCCCAAAGTATTAATAGGTAGACTTCTGTAACCAAAACATACACTCTATATGCCAGCCACTCATGGTACTGAATTCTTAGAGGGACTTCTCTGAGCGCCCTGTAGTCTCCCATTCTTAGTTCTGAGCAAATCCTTCCTAGATTAGTCATGTTTTTATCTCATATTAGTGGTTTAAAAGGGGCGCATAGAAGGTAAGTGAGAGAATTCTTAGAGGTAGACATGTGTCCTTGAGAAATAAAAACTGACATTGAAAGAGAAAATCAGAAAGAACTGTAATAGGCATAAGGCATAGAGAAGCATGTCTCCCTTTTGGCTCAGTGATAAAAACTTGCCTGCCAATTCAGGAGATTTGGGTTTGATCCCTGGGTCAAGAAGACCCCTTGGAGAAGGAAATGGTAACCCACTCCAGTATTCTTGCCTGGGAAATCCCATGGGCAGAGGAGCCTGGCAGGCTACAGTCCATGGGGTTGGAAAGAGTTAGACATGACTTAGGGACTGCTGCTACTGCTAAGTCGCTTCAGTCATGTCCGACTCTGTGCGACCAAATAGATGGCAGCCCACCAGACGCCCCCGTCCCTGGGATCCTCCAGGCAAGAACACTGGACTGGGTTACCATTTCCTTCTCCAATGCATAAAAGTGAAAAGCAAAAGTGAAGTCTCTAGCCATGTCCGGCTCTCAGCGACCCCATGGACTGCAGCCCACCAGGCACCTCCGTCCATGGGATTTTCCAGGCAAGAGTACTGGAGTGGGGTGCATTGCCTTCTCCACTTAGTGACTAAGCAGCAACAACAATTTAAAAGCATAGTAATGGGGAACCCTTGATTGTGTGGACAAATAACTGTAGTTCTCAATATTCCTTTTTTCAGGGAAGGCAATGGCACCCCATAAATAGAGGCAGAAGTCCCTTATTTAGCAGAAGCCCAGTGGAGTAGGGGTGCTATAAACATGTCACCAAAAATAATATGAAATTTTACAACATGGAGGTAAAAGAAAGAAGCTAAGCACTTAACATATTTGAAGGAAAATGCATATGTTAAAGGAAAAGCTTAATTTTCTTTTGACTAGTCACATATGACACTTTTTCTGCTTGATGAGTTCAGAAAATGTGGATTTTGGGATTATTTTACAGATCACATCCCGAATAATATAAATAATAATACCAGTGCTATTAAAATGAGTATGGCAGCGTTATTTAGAAATAACTTATTAATACTCATTATTTTGCACATTAGAGGCTATTTTATATCAAAACAAGTAGCTTCAACTATTCTTCTATATTAGGTTCTATTAGAAATGGGTTAAAAATAAAATAGATTATGTCCTGTTCATGACATGATGATTGGTATCTTGTATAAGCTGGATAGTGAGTAGTAAGAATTTTTCATAGGTATGTGGTCTCTAAAGACTCTAGCTTGTGTAAGGGCTGCCAGTAAAATATTTCATTCAAAAAATTATTTTAGTTAATGATGACCATATCTCTAGCTTTCAGAATATACTTTGTATATACATAGATGACATTTAATGTTGCCTTCAAAACACTAACTAATATATATTTTTAAAAATAGGGAAATACTGTTTACACAATCCTTTATGATATTTCAAAAATATTTAGATGCACAGTGTCATTGTTGCTTTGACAGCTGATCATTTTAATTAAATATTAGATATTTATCTGTGATCACAGATTATCAGTGTTGAGCAACATTTCTAAGTTTTAGTTCTTTTAAATAGCTCTGTGTTTTATTTTTGCTAGTATCTGGTTATTTCAGTGGATATAGCCAGAAAGTCTTTTGAATGAATATAAGATTTTTCAGATTTTTTATTTTGTCTCTTCTATGGTTCTATATAGGACTTCTATATAGGTTCTAGGTATGGTTCTATAAATATATGGTTCTATATAGGGCTTCTATGTGTTTCTATATAGGACTTCCCTCATGGCTCAGTTGGCAAAGAATCTGCCTGCAATGCAAGAGGCCCAAATTCAATTCCTGGGTAAGGAATAGAGAAATGGAGAAGGAAATGGCAACCCACTCCAGTATTATTGCTTGGAGAATCCCATGGACAGAGCAGCCTGGCAGGCTACAGTCCATAGGGCTGCAAGAGTCAGACACAACTTAGCAACTAAACCACCATGGTTCTATATAATATATGAATTCTAGCATCCCTTCACACTCTCTTGTTCTTCATCTTTTGTTTAGATTTCTTTTGGAATATTTAGATACACACTTTAGTCTTTAAGAATTGGCAAACGTGTTGATGTGTGATGATATACTGTAAGTAATAGTTGAATGTAACCTTTACCTGTTTTGTGTCTGTTAATGCTTTGGAAGAAAAACTTAATGAGAAATTAGGATGTTCACTGGATTTGATCACTTCAGTGAAATATTACAGAGTAATCAAGATTGTTTATCAAAGACTTTGTATCCAAAAGATTTCATACATAGTCATCATTTAAGAGATTATAGACAGAGCATGTTGTAGTTTCCTTATGTTGCAACCGTGTTTTTTTTTCCCAGATTAGTGACTATTGCAATATGAATTGTGTGGTAATAAAATTAGTTCTGAGAGAAGTGGTAGTATTAATAATAACAAATAGCTATTGGTTATTCAGGGCTTCCCTGGTGGCTCAGTGGTAAAGAATCCACCTGCCAATGTAGGAGATATGAGTTTTATCCCTGGGTCAGGAAGATCCCCTAGCAAAGGAAATGGCAACCCACTCCAGTGAAACTGTCTTTATTTGCAGATGACATGATCTTGAATATAGAAAAATTTAAGGAATTTACACACATAAAGCTATAAAACATGATTTCAACAGGGTTACAGGATACAAAGTCAGTATACAAACATCACTTTTATTTGTATACACTAGCAATGAGTAACCTGAAAATTAAATGAAAACTACAATTTCACTTATAATAGTATCAAAAATTTTAAAATAATAAAAATAAGTTCAAACATTATGCTCTGAAAACTCCAAATTACTGTTGAAATAAAGAAAATAAATAAATGGATGGGCATCCTATGTCCATGGAACAAAATATATAATTTGTTACAGTGACAATACTCTCCCAATTTATCTACAAATTTAACTGAATTCCCATCAAAATCCTGGTTGTCTGTTTGCCAGAATTGATAAGCTGATTCAAAAATTAATATGGAAATGGAAGGGATCAGAAGAGTCAAAGAAATCTTGATAAAAAACAAAGTTGAGGGACTCACACTTTCCAGTCTCTAAACATATAAAAAGCTACAGTAATTAAAACAATGCATACAATTATTACTCCTGAAAAAGGTAATGGCAAAAAAAATAGATTAAAAAATGCAATTATGTGATCGAAGAGAAATTCTTCAACACAGTAAGACTTTACTGAGCACTTGCTATATACTGTGCTAAGTGTTCTATCCATTTATTTTTTAATTTTATTTTTATTTTTGATTGAAGGATAAGTACAATATTGTGATGGTTCCCAACTTTAGCATGGATCAGCCATAGGTATACAAACATCCCCTGCCTACTAAACTGACCTCCCGCCTCCCTCCTCCTCCTCCCCAAGTTATCATAGAGCACCAGCTTTGGGTTCGGCATCATACAACAAATTCCCATCAGCTATCCATTTTAATTATGGTAATGTATATATTTCAGTACTACTTTTTCAAGTAATCCTACCCTCTCTCTCCCCTATCATGACCATAAGTCTCTTCTTTATATCTGTGTCTCCTTTGCTGCCCTGCAAGTAGGATCATCAGTACCATCTTCCTAGATTTCATATATATGCATTAATATATGATATTTGTCGTTCTCTTTTTGATTTGTTTCACTCTATATAATAGGCTGTAGATTCATCTGCCTCTTTAGAACTGATTCAAAATGTTCCTTTTTATAGTTGAGTAATATTTTTTTGTGTACATGTACCACAACTTCTTTATCCATTCATCTGTTGATGGATATCTAGGTTGCTTCCAAGTCCTAGCAATTGTGAATAGCACTTCAGTGAACAAGGAGGTACTTGTGTCTTTTCAGTTATGGTATCCTGAGTGTATATGAACAAACAACCCAATCAAAAAGTGAGCAGAAGAAGTAAACAGACATTTCTCCAAAAAAAGACATAAATATGGCTAATAAACACATAAAATGATGCTCAACAATCTCTCATTATCAGAGAAGTACAAATCAAAACTACAATGAGGTATCATCTCATGCTGGTCAGAATGGTCATCACCAGAAGTCTACAAACAAGTGCTGAAGAGAGTGTGGAGAAAAAGGAACCTTCTTGCAATGTTGGTGGGAATGCAAATTGATACAGCCACTGTGGATAACAGTATGAAGATTCTTCTAAAAAGCTAGGAATAAAACTATCCTATGGTCTACTCTGATGTTCTTTACTGGGAAAGCCTGTGGACAGAAGAGCCTGGAGGGCTAAGGTCCATGGGGTCACAAAAGAGTTGGACACAACTTAGTGACTAAATAACAACACTGATTATTCATGTGCCACTAAGTGTGTTAGTTTTGCTTAGTTTGTTTATTTTATTTTTGTCTGTGCTGGATCTTCATTACTGTGTGTAGACTTTTCTTTAGGTGTGATGAGGGGGCTACTCTCTGGTTGCAGTTTGCAGGCTTCTTGTTGGCAGTAGCTTCTCCTATTGGGGAGCATAGGCTTTAGGTGCTCGGGCTTCAATAGCTGTGGCTTGAAGGCTCTAGAGCATATGCTCAGTAGTTGTGGCATGTGGGCTTAATTGCTTCATGACGTATGGAATCTTCCTGGAGTAGGGATCGAACCAGTGTCCTCTGCATTGCAAGGTGGATTCTTAACCATTGGACCACCAGGAAAGCCCCTGTTTAGACTATATAGTTTAAAACAAGGACTTTGCAAGGAGATGATATTCTCATTTTATAGTTAGAAAACCGGTGCTCAAAGAGATGCAGTGGTTTGGCCAAGAGCTATGCAAATCATGGCTTCTTGAACTTTGAAGCCTAGGATACTCTTTCCACTAAGCAAGGCTGCCTTTCTCTTTGTGTTATCTGTCATCACTGGCAGAAAAATAGAATAAATTTTAAAATGATTGAGTAAACATTAACTCCATATCTTACAGTCAGACTTGCTCATGAATGTGGCAAGATGATAAAAATACTAAATTGAAAAGTCATTCTGCACAGATAACAAAAAATATGAGGTAAAACTCCTTTGACCATCTTATATATTAGTATGTCCTACAAAACTAGCTAACATAGTTGAATTAACTTTTAATATTATAAGTTAGTATATTTCTTGTAATATGTTTTAATGTAAAATACTTTTATCAGGGGAAATTGATAGTTTAATCATCATATTCTATCATTAATATTTTATTATATGCTATTAAGACCATAGAGAACAAAGACCTCAGGTGATTGAATAGGCTTCAAGTGTCTATTTTAGATAGTAGCATTTATCTCATTCTTGGCAATTATAGATTAAAATATAAAAATACTCTGTATGTTATGTTAATGCTATTTGAGACTGTTTTAATGTAGAAAATATACTTTTTATTTCAATATAATTATATTTCAAGATATTGGATTTCAGCCTCTTCATACTTCTTTGGCTTAGTTCTGTATCTAATTAAGCTAATCATAATGGAAAATGTCTAATTCTACATTTCAAAATTATTCTCAAATCCTAATTCATTTATAGTAATTCAGTAGCATGAATTCACCAGCATAAAAATGAAGAAACTATTCTGAAATATTACCTGTCACATGCAATTCTGTGAATGTTTACTGAATAGTACTTGACCTAAGATGCAGGCAAGTGTGTAAGATTAATTTCTAGCTCTATATGAAGTGCTCTGAGTAGCATTAACAATTGCTCGCATTTATCCCATTAAAAAGGAGAGTGAAAGGATAGCATACAAAACACATGTAACTTGAGGAACCACAGTTAATTTATCTATCACTATTTAATACACTACCCAAACACTCAGTGGCTTAAAACAACTTCTATATTACTTTCTCCCATGAGTTTTGAGGTCAAGAATTTGGACAGGGCTTGGTTGGACATTCTTCTGTTCCGTGAGGCATCAACAGATATCACGTAATGGTATTTACTTGGAAGATGATTGATCTGGAGTGTGTAAGATGGTTTCATTTTTGTCTAATGCTTTGATGGATATGATCAGTAGACTGGACTTTGCAGAGACTTTCAACAAGAGCACCTGCCTGTGAACTTTCCATCATGGTAGTCTCAAGTAGACAGACAGATGAATCAAGGCCTCCAAAAAATTCAGGCAGAAGTTGCAGAAGTAGTTCTGAGATAGCTTTCAAAATCCCATAATATAACTGTGACTTCATTGTTTTGTTCAAGTTAATCACAAATTCTAGAATACATTCAGAGTGAGAGGAATTTCACTGAACCCTTTAATTGGAGAGTCAATAAATAATTTGTGGCTGCCTTTCTTTCAGCATCCATAGTGAAGTGAAAGTCACTCAGTCATGTCCACCTCTTTGGGACCCCATGGACTATACAGTCCATGGAATTCTCCAGGCCAGAATACTGCAGTGGGTAGCCTTTCCTTTTTCCAGTGGATCTTCCTGACCCAGGAATCAAACTGGGGTCTTCTGCATTGCAGGTGGATTCTTTACCAACTGAGCTATCAGGGAAGCCCATGGGGCATCACAAATGAGATGCTCTTTCAACATTTTCTTTTGATTTGCCTTAGCCACAGATATAGAGCAGTGAATAATAATTTGAAATAATATATCTAGTGGAATTAAATGTTTTTTTATCTATGAATAAACACAGGTAAAGGAATAAGATTTTTCAACATTTTTTAGTAAGCTGTAGTGAACCACAATCCTTTTGTTGGCCTAAACCATAACTACTAATCTGCTCTTTGTGGATGTTCCATACTTGAGTTTGAGAAATGCTAATGTAATGGGCAAGTAATTGACACCTACATTTTCAAAGTCGGTCTGATTTCAGTCATCTTGGAGAACCATTTAATAAAAAACTAAAATTAATCAAGGATTTATTTTTCAGAAAAAGAAAAGTGCTTATTGTATATGTGTTTAATTCCACTTTATGATATAGCTTATATTTTTGCTCAAACTTTAGCTCTTTATGGTTATATTATTATGTTTTTGATCTCCCCAGTTTCTAAGAGCAAATCAAATTTGTGTTGGTTCTTGGCCAAAAAAAAAAAAAAAGACTTGTTTATCAACAAATGTTCTTCCAAAAATATAGACTGTATATAATAAATTAACAGATAGCCAAATCATCAGTTATGCATATGCAAATAGTAATATATTATTGACTTTATTATGTCATAAATCTGTTTCTCATGCTTTTAATGTACATATTATCTGTATACTTTATAAAAGTTCAGCTGATAATTCAGTAAATCTGGGGTGGAACCTAAGTTCCTGCATTTCTTTTTTTTTCCAGTTATATCCTTTACTGTTGTTTTTTTTTTTTTTTAATTTTCTTTACATTATCGTGTTGGTTTTGCCATACATTGACATGAATCTGCCATGGGTATACCTGCATTTCTAAAAAACTGTCAGATGACACTAATGTTCTGGTACATGAATCATGCATTGGCTACCAAGGTTTTATGTGTTAAAATAATATCAACAGAAGGATTTAGGGTATCATGAAGGGGTTTGAGTTTGGATGATGAAATGCATTCTATTTACAAAGGAAATAGTACTAGATTGCCTTCAAATGGAGTCAGAGACTGAATCTTTATTCTTTTACTTACTCCTCCATCTCATTTTTTCTTGTAAATCATATAAAAAGCTAGCCACTAAGTACACTAGTCGATAATGCCTTGATGCTTCCCCTCTTTTGCATTCACTCCAATAAACAATGGGTTGCCACCATATTTGACTAAGCTGCCTTCTCCAATTCCTTGAGCTATGAGAGACACATTTGAAGTGGATTTCTGTTTCAAAAAGCACATCCCTCTGAAATGTCTCATTCTCTTCCATTTTTTCATTACTGATTGTCTTTAAAAAATGGCTTGGATTTACTAACTCCATTTTTTGTCTTCTCTCCATTAATTATTCACATAGAATCTATTCCTCTCCAAGTCCCACTCCAGCAGAGGAAATTATATTATTCCCTTGGAAAATCACTAGAAACCTCGAGTCCTTAAATGTGAAAATTTTCTTAGTCTTCTTGGTCTCTTTGGAATATCTGAAGCAGAAAGAGCTCACTAAGAAACTCTGTGCCTCCTTGGGTACCGTAATATTGCATTTTGGTCAGCTCTGATTGATCTTTCTCTTTCCACACTCCTCTGTTGTTGTTGTTGTTTTTGTTCAGTTACTAACTCATTGTCCAACTTGTTGTAACTCAATGGACTGCAGAACCCCAATCTCCTTAGTCCTCCTCTGTCTAAGTTTGCTCAAATTCAGGTCCCTTGAGTTGGTGATGCTATCTAATCATCTCATCTTCTGCTACCCCCTTCTCCTTTTGTCTTTAATCTTTCCCAGTATCAGAGTCTTTTCCAGTGAGTCAGAACTTTGCATCAAGTGGCCAAATTATTGGAGCATCAGCATCAGTCCTTCAGTGAATATTCAGGATTGATTTCCTGTAAGATTGACTGGTGTGATCTCCTTGCAGTCCAAGGGACTCTCAGGAGTCTTCGCCAGTACCACAATTTGAAAGCATCAATTCTTCTGCACTTAGCTTTTTTTATGGTCCAACTCTCACATCTGTACATGACTACTGGAACAGCCATAGCTTTCAATATACAGACTTTGTCAGAAATGTGATGTTACTGCTTTTTAATACACTAATTTTGTCATAGCTTTTCTTCCAAAGGGCAAATGTATTTTAATTTCATGGCTGTGGACACCATTCACAGTGATATTGGAGCCCAAAAAAATACAATCTGTCACTGCTTCCACTTGTTCTCCTTGTATTTACCATGATGTGATGATCTTAGTTTTCTAGAGTGGAGTTTCTAGCAAGCCTTTTCACTTTCACCTTTCAGCCTCATCAAGAGACTCTTCAGTTCTTTTTTGCATTCTGCCATTACAGTGATATCTGCATATCTGAGGTTGTTAATATTTCTCCTGGCAGTCTTGATTCCAGCTTGTGCTTCATCCAGCCTGGCATTTTGCATCATGTACTCTTAATATGACTTAAATAAGCAGGGTGACAATATGCATCTTTTTTGTACCCCTTTCCCAATATTGAACCAGAATAGTTGTCTATTTCTTGACTTTCATACAGGTTTCTGAGGATGCAGGTAACGTGGTCTGGTATTCCCATCTCCTTAAAAATTTTCCACAGTTCGTTGTGGTACACATAGTCAAAGACTTTAGCATAGTCAAATAAGCAAAAATAGATGTTTTCTTCTGCAACTTCATTGCTTTCTCTGTGATTCAAGGAATATTGGCAATTTAATCTCTAGTTCTTCCACCTTTTCTAAATTCAGTTTGTACATATGAAAGTTCTTGGTTCACATACTACTGAAGCCTAACTTGAAGGATTTTGTGCGTGACCTTGCTAGCATGTGACATGGGCACAACTGCATGATAGTTTGAACAGTTTTTGGCATTACCCATATTTGGAATTGAAATGAAAACTGTCTCATTCTAGTCCTGTGGTTATTACTGAGTTTTCCAAATTTGTTGACATACTGAGTGCAGCACTTTCATAGCATCATCTTTTAGGATTTTTAGTAACTAAGCTACAATTCCATCATCTCCACTAACTTTTTTCATAGTAATGCTTCCTTAGGTCCACTTGACTCTACACTCCAGGATGTCTAGCTCTAGGTGAGTGACCATACCATTGTGGTTATCTGGGTCATTAAGACTTTTTTTTTTTGAATAGTTCTGTGAATCTTGCCACTTATTAGTATCTTCTGCTTCTATTAGGTCCTGACTATTTCTTCCCTTTATGGTACTCATCCTTGCATGAAATGTTTCCTTGATATTTCCAGCAGACCTCTAGTCTTTCCCACTCTATTATTTTCCTTTTGCATTTTTCATTTAAGAAGGCCTTCTTATATCTCCTTGCTATTTTCTGGAACTCTGCATTCAGCTGGGATATCTTTCCCTTTCTCCCTTACCTTTCACTTCTCTTCTTTCCTCAGCTGTTTGCAAACTTCCTCAGAGAACTACTTTGCTTTTTTGCATTTCTTTTTCTTTGAGATGATTTTGGTCACTGCCTCCTGTACAATATTATGAACTTCTTTTCACAATTTTTCAGGCACTCCAAAAGATCTAATCCTTTGAATCTGTTCTTCACCTCTACTATATAATCATAAACGATTTGATTTAGGTCATACCTGAATGGTCTAGGGATTTTCCCTACTTTCTTCAATTTAAGCCTGAATTTTGAAATAAGGAGCTGATAATCTGAGCCACAGTCAGCTCTAGGTCCTGTTTTTGTTGATTGTGCTTCTTCATCTCTGGCTGTAAGAACACAGTCAATCTGATTTAGCAATTGACTATATGGTGATGTCCATGTGTAGTAGTCTCTCGGCTTGTTGAAAAAGGGTGTTTTCTGTGACCAACATGTTTTCTTGAAAAGACTCTGTTAGCTTTTGCCCTGCTTCATTTTATACTTCAAGGGCAAACTTGCCTGTTATTCCAGGTATCTCTTACTCCTTTTGCATTCCAATCCCCTACGATGAAAATATTATCATTTTGGGGGATTAGGTCTAGAAGGTATTGGAGGTCTTCACAGAATTGCTCATCTTCAACTTTTTTGGCATCAGCAGTTGAGGCGTTGACTTGGATTACTGTGGTGTTGAATGGTTTCCCTTGGAAACAGACTGAGATCTTTTCATTGTTTTTGGGATTTCACCCAGCAACTGCATTTCAGTCTCTTTTATTGACTATGAGGGCTACTTCATTTCTTCTATGGGATTCTTGCCCATAGTACTAGATTTAATGGGCATCTAAATTAAATTCTCCCATTCCTATCCATTTTAGTTCACTGATTCCTAAGAGATTGGTGTTCAATCTTGCTATCTCCTACTTGACCACATCCAATTTACCTTGATTTACAGACACAACATTCCAGGTTCGCTTGCAATAGTATTTTTTTTTTTTTTAACAGCATCAGACTTTACTTGCACCACCAGACATAGCCATAACTGAGTGATGTTTCCACTTTGGCTCAGCCACTCCATTCTTTCTGGAGCCATTAGTGATTGCTCTCTGTTCTTCCCCAGTAGCATATTGAATACCTGCCAAGCTTGGAGGCACATCTTCCAGAATCATATCTTTTTGTCTTTCATACTGTTCATGGGGTTCTCGTGGCAAAATACTGGAGTTGATTGCCATTTACTCTCCCAGCGGGCCACATTTTGTCAGAACTCTGCAGTGTGCCCCAGTCAACTTGGGTGTCCCTGCACGGCGTGACTCATAGCTTCATTAAGTTATACAAGTCCCTTCACCACAAGGCTATGATCCATGAAGGGGTCTGATTTGTCATTCTGTTTTGTTACCAACTCTCTAAGTATCAACATGACAGAGGTCTCTCTCTAGATTACCCCCTAATTTATATATTGTCTCCCAAAGTGAATTCATTTTTTGTTTTGTTGGTGTATAATTCACATATAGCATAGAATTAGTTTGATTATATCTTCATGACTTATTATATAACTAGATGTTTGTAACTTTCAATTATCAATTCATTCTTAATATTGATTAAACTATCTCTTCCTTCAAATGACTACCTGAATTCTCTCAGCTCTTTTCTTTACCTTCAGTACAAGACCTAAGTTTTCAACTAAGTTCTGTGTAGAAAGCAAGACCCATGTTCTTCCCTCAGAAAACTCTCTTCCTTGTGGACTCTCAATTTTTATTAAAAGCATAATTATCCGTCTCATTTGAAAATGACTTATTTGACTGATTTCAGCTTCAACATACTATCTTTGATATGTAATTAACTTCTAAATCCTGTCTCCTCTTCTTTTCCATGGTCTCTCCTTCATATCTCTTATTCTCTGGCCCCACATCTACAATTCAGAAGACCAGTGACTGTATAAATGCCATTTGTTTACCAGTGTCTGCAAATACTAAGTACAAGAAAGAAGTTCATTTTATAATAAATTTTTCTTCTGCCTCATTTAAAACTTATTAGCACTCATCACCATTATTACAAATCAGAGTTATACACATTCTCCAGATTTTCCCCACACATTTCCAACCTAATTGCTCTCTCTCTGTCTCTAGTTTCTCTGCTTCCCATCTACTCTGTGAATTGTCAGGTGATATACTAGTTTTTCTACTCAAGTATTTTAGGTTTGTAATGGCTTACTGTTGTATATGATACAACTGTCATCGTATTATAAAACACTATTTTTTTTTACTCTGTTTTGGGGCTCATCTCCTAATTTCTTTTTTGCATATCCATAATCTTCATGTATCAAACTTCTTAGCTCTTCTCAGAATGAATGATACACATAATTCAGTATCTGTATAGGAGCTATTCTTATGGTATTTCTTAATGTCCTCAATGTGTACACATTTAACACAATTACTTACCTACTTAAGTTCACTGGAATCTCTGAGAAAATAAGGAATCTAAACATGATTTAAGAAACATCTATTTTTTAAATTATAAAATAATTTTCCTTATAAGAGCTTAACATAAGCCCCAAACCAGTATTAAAATGACAACATAATAAATTATGTAATATATTAATTTCAATCAATATAAAAAACAGGAAAAATATGTGGTTCAGTATCTTTTCCATTTACATGCTGTATTGGTCCTAGGTTAAAATGTGTAATTACAGTTAGGGAATTTCACATTTTGAATGTCATTTATTTCTCTTCAAGTTCAAAAGCTTTTGTAAAAATATCATTGTACCAATACCTTGAAGTAATGAACAATTCTGAAGAATGCATATTTGTCAGATCTAAGCTACTTCTGCAGGGTTATCTCACAAGGAGTAAAAAATAAATACAACCCCATATTAAATGAGCAGCTGGTATGCTGATTCTGATTAGATCATGTTGCTCTTCTTGGCAGACTAATTGTTCTGATTTATGGTTATCACTTGTACTTCATGGATTCTTGCTTCTAATTCTAATTAATGGATAATTTCAACTGCTGAAACATTAATTGTCCCTCTGATTTCAGTGAGTGCAAGAAACAGGACTCTTAGCAAATAGAAGTCCCACTGTTGTGACCTTTCCATGACACTTGGTTGGTAAAATCAAAACTCAGATTCTTCCAAGTCAGAATTTTCAAAATTGGTGTATTTTAACTTGCTGATACTTTTAGAAAGCTCTAACAGCGATGATTCCTTTTAGAGTTCTAAATTAATTTACCTATTTATTAAAACATCACAGGCACATATTTCCTTTATGAAGGCAGGATTTGGACATAGAGACCTCAATTACATAATTTAGTCATCTCCCTCCTAATAAGGAAAAAAATAGAAAATAACTGTCAGTTAAGCAGAAACCAACAAGATTTTTTAAATGTTTTATTGAAAAAAATTAATGGTGATTAGTAACTCAGAAATGAAATGAAAGTAACTAGATATTATTAGCAAATTTTAACAATATACCATTGTGCTTGCAAATATAGAACTGAGTAGAAATCATACATGCAGAACACAAATGCTGTGTTTGGTTACATTCCATAGAATCTGGTTGACTAAAATGCAGGTACCAGAACTAAAGATTACTGCTAGCATAGCCACACCAAAAAATTCCAATTATAGATTCTTTTTGAATTATCATTTGAATTTTTTTAACTGAAGAAACCTTTTCACAGATAATCACAAGCAGAAGAAAGAGATTAGAAAATTTTATAGCAGCAAAGAGAAGTTATGTTACAAATAACTTTATGACTATAAAGGTGGACACAAATAACAGTGATGTATGACATTTTTATAACATTTAATTTTTACTTTTGAATAAATCTGTAACATAAATGATAATAAAAATAATAAATTTATCTGATAAATAATTCATAATGTGAAGCTTTCCCACAAGTGACTTTTCCTTCTCTGTTGGCCTCAGAGTTTATAACTTTATTTTTTAAGTTCGTAACTCTTTAGTGTTTCTAAGTGAAAATAAATATTTAATTGATGTTAGCTACATATAACTATCCCATATATTTATTTAAAAATTATTATTATCCCCATGATTTAATAAAATATACTATTTTTGCAGATGAGAAAAACAAGTCCAAGAGAAAGTTAAATAAAATATGGATGGTAGTAAAACTGAGATCCCAAACCATGCTATCTATCACCATACAGCTGATATTCAAGAGAGTCAAGCAGATAAGAGTACACATTAAATGTAACATTTATTTAACTATATAAGAAATAAGTTGCACTTGATTTGCTTATATATTCATATTCATGTATTTATTATTTTCAACTTCGCAGTTTTTTTCTATGCATATATGTCCGTGAATATATGTGTGTGTATGTCTATATATCTATTTGCATATCAACTATTTACCTAGCTAAGCAGAGACATTTCTTTGCCAACAAAGGTCCGTCTAGTCAAAGCTATGGTTTTTCCAGTAGTCATGTATGGATGTGAGAGTTGGACTATAAAGAAAGCTGAACACCAAGCTTGATGCTTTTGAACTGTGGGGTTGGAGAAGACTCTTGAGCATCCCTTGGACTGCAAGGAGATTCAACCAGTCCATCCTAAAGGAATCAGTCCTGAATATTCATTGGAAGGACTGATGCTGAGGCTGACGCTCCAATACTTTGGCCACCTGATGCGAAGAACTGACTCATTGGAAAAGACTCTCTTGCTGGGAAAGATCGAAGGTGGGAGGAGAAGGGGATGACAGAGGATGAGATAGCTGGATGGCATCACCGACTCAATGGACATGAGTTTGAGTCAACTCTGGGAGATGGTGATGAATGGGGAGGCCTGGCTTTCTGCAGTCCATGGGATCACAGAGTCAGACACGACTGAGCAACTGAATTGAACTGAGCTGAAGCATCTATTCATCTTTCAATAACCAAGATAGAACATCAGGCACTTAATAAAAATACATCTCTCCTAGCCATATTTTTAAAATACCTGTTTAACAAAATATATATGGAGCTTGAGAAGTTTAAGATGTGTGCAAAACCTGGAAAGCCCATTTGTTTTTATTTTAATGTCACCTTCTAGTTTGCTTATTTATTAAAGGAAAGTAGTTGTTTTTTTGGGGCTACATAAATTTAACTTTATGAATTTTTTCTGCATATTCCACTTAAAAAAAAAATCACGGAGGACCAGAGAATGCAGCCAGTATCTGGTATTTGGGATCATTTCCTATAGACAGCCTAAGGCTGTTTACCCATTTGGAAGCCTTGTGAAACATATCTGTAGAGCATAAAGCCCTCTTATTCAAGCTTACACAAAGGGGGTTCCACTTATTCTGTCGTCTAAGCATGTTATTCTTCCACCTGTGTAAAGGTAATTTTGGTAGTCCACATTTCTTTATTTTAGCAATGTCTGTATTTTTGCGTCATTTTTAGAGACAAGTGTGTTGAGATTTTTTTTTTTAACACAATTTTTCTCTATTTCTTAGGAACTCATGAGCTGAACTGGATTGTTAATGATATTCTGTGAAGATCTGTGTGTTTATGTATTTGGCTCACCTTTCCTTCTACTAAGCTCACTTTCTATAAACTTACTTAATACTTGTTTTGAACACTGCATTTCTAGGTGTTAATGTACAGAGATTAATAACAGTCTGTACTCAATGAGTTCATGACCTAATGTCAAAGTAGTAATTCTTGGAAGACAGGAATCTTGTCTTACTCATCTTTCTCTTTCCAGCACTACCAAAACAAAAGGACAGGTATACTAGAAGTAGTCAGCATGTAGTTAAAAAGCATTTCTCTGAAAGTTGCATTTGTGTTCTCATAGTAGTTAAGTTTGACTTTTAAAAATGTCTTTCTTTGTAGTTGTATATATGCCTAATCATTTAACCCTTATAAATACATGCTACATGCAGATAATTTTTCTGTGTACACAATTTCTTTTTATAATTGAAATATATTTGGCTTATAATATTGTGTTAGTTTCAGGTACACAGCAAAGTGACTCAGTTATATTATATATATATATATATATATACACGTTAATATTCTTTTCAATTATAGGTTATTGTTGTTTACTGAATATAGTTCCCTGTGCTTGTCTGTTTTATGTATAGTAGTCTTTGTCCATTCGTCTTATACCCTTATTTCTCCTTTCCCCTCTTTCTCCTATAGTAATCATATATTTATTTTTATGTCTGTGAGTCTGTGTTTTATAAATGAGTTCTTCATTTGTATTATTTTTTAGATGCCACATATAAGTGATATTATGTATTTTTCTTTCTCCATCTAACTTAATATCATCACTTAGTATAATATTTTCAAGGTCAGTCTATGTTGTTGCAAATGGCAATAGTCATTAGGCATAGTCATGGCATAGTAATAGTCCACTGTGTGTACATGTATATATATATGTGTGTGTGTGTATATATATGT
Source organism: Antilocapra americana (assembly GCA_007570785.1). Taxonomy (NCBI): domain Eukaryota; kingdom Metazoa; phylum Chordata; class Mammalia; order Artiodactyla; family Antilocapridae; genus Antilocapra; species Antilocapra americana. The sequence continues at coordinate 640,924 of ML661343.1, forward strand.
GCACATCCATACATATATATATACACATATATGTATATACAAACACAAATATATATATATATATGTATATATACACTTCTTAATCATTATCTATTGATGACCAACTGGGTTGTTTCCATGTCTTGGCTATTATAAATAGCACTGCTATGAACACTGAAGCACATTTATCTTTTCAAATTAAAATGATCACTTTTCTAGATATGAGTCCAAGAGTGGTATTGGTGGATCATGTGATATCTCTTTTTTTAAATTTTTTAAAGAAACTTCCATACTGTTTTTCATAATGGTTGCACCAATTTACATTCTCACCGACAGTGTAGGAGGGTTCTCTTATCTCCATACTCTCTCCAGCATTTATTGTTTGTGGAAATTTTGATGATGGCCATTTTCACCGTGTGTGATGTGACACCCTATTCTGGTTTTGATTTGCATTTCTCTAATAATTAATAATGTTGAGCATCTTATACTTGTTGGTGATCTGCCTATCATGTTTCATTTAGGTCTTTTGCTCATATTTTGATTTAGCACTTTATTGTTTGTTTTGATATAGAATTCTTTATTTTGAATGTTAATCTCTTATCAGTTGCATCATTTGTAAATATGTTTTCTGATTCCAAAGGTTGCCTTTTCATTTTGTTGATGATTTTCTTTCCTTTGCAAAAGATTTTAAGTTTGATTAAGGCTCATTTGTTTACTTTTGCTTTTAATTCTTTTTCCTGAGAAGACTAGTCTAAGAAAATATTACTATGACTTATGTTAGTGTAAGGTTTTCTCATGTTTTCTTCTAGGAGTTTTATGGTATCGTGTCTTGTATTTAGATCTTTAAACCAGTTTATTTTTGTATATGGCATGAAGGAATGGACTAATTTCATTGATTTTCATGTGGCAGTCCAGCTTTTCCAACAACACTTGTGGAAGAGATTGCATTTTATCCATTGTATATTCTTGTCGCTTGTATCATAATTTAATGGACCATTGCTGTATGAGTTTCTGGGATCTCTACTGTTCCATTGATCTTTATGTCTGGTTTTGTGCCAATGTGATGCTGTTTTAATTATAGTAGCTTGATAATATTGTCTGAAGTTTGGAAGTGTTATGCCTCCAGCTTTGTTCTTTTCTCTCAGGATTGCTTTGGCAATTCTGGGTCTTTTGTGGCATATGAATGTGTTGCAGTTGTGTGAAAAATGGCATAGGAAATTTGGATAGGGACTGCCGGGAGCTGTCAGGATGCCCCCTTGCTCGGATGACAAGGTCACGAGACTAAGAAAGAAATTGCAAGGCTGACTTTCTTTATGGGGAATCCTGGGCTACGCACCTCCTGGTATTTTTCTTGGGAGTTCTGTCCATGCTCGGAACATTGGCTCATCTCAGTAGGTCAGTCCCAGTTGGAAAGATTTCATCCTGAGATAATCCCCCCAGACCTTATCGAGGTAGCTAAGGAGGAATGAAAGGGACATTTAAAAAGATTACTACTCCTCCTACTAATTACTGAGGGAGTTTACCAAGAGTTCTCTGGGGCTCATGGCAAGGCCACCACCAGAAGGGCTCATACTTGGGTCACCTTTCCACCTCCCACTCCCCTGACCACTCCACGGAGGAGGCTGTCTTCCTTGAAGAAATCAGGCTGGATTGGGACTTAGGAATGCTCATAACTGTGGACAGCATAGTTGGAGATATTGTGTGTTTATTTACTGAATAAAGAATAAATTCTTACTAACTTCCTCTGCCTGATCTTGTACATTTTTCCTTAGTTAATGGCTAAACAGTAACTAACTAGTCCAATGGAGAAGTCACATTGAATGGCAGGGGGACATCTGGCTAGTGGCACTGAGAATAAAGCATTTGACATATTTAGGACTGGACTGATCTAGGAAGTTAGCATCCGATGTTCAAAGTGCCTTCAAGTATCTTACCAGTGAAAATGTGCCCAACGCACAGAATCTGAGTTCTGGGAAGTGATAAAATGTCACCTATTATAGTGTGCAGTAATTAGCCAAGTAATGTTAGATTATGTAATGGTTTAGTTTTGAATTATTCTTGGCATTTAAAAGAATATTTGATTCCTTGGATAATACAGAATGTTATGTGGACTTTTACTGTTAACCCTGCATGTCAAATGTTATAAGTTCATACTGCCTTGTTGAATGTGAAGTAAGTGGTCTCTTCAATTATGATTGGAGTATCTGACCTTATTCCCGGCAGGATTGTGAAAACAGATTGCTAGAAGTCTTTAGAATCTCCTTTAAGCTACAAATAAGAAGCTCTTACTGTGATTTTCAGAGCATGTTCTTATCTTTAAGGACGTGAATGTTGATTATGCTTGTTTCTGCCAGCATAGGTTGCTGGGGTCATACAATTGCTTTTAAAATTCAAATAGTCTGTACCTTACAACCCAAGTTAATCTAGAATCTTCAGAAAGTTGCATTTGAGATTATAAATATGAATGTATTAAAAGGAATACTCACCTTTGAATTTTATACAATATCTATTTGGTGATTTTTATGCATATGAGATGATATATTACATAATTGTCTCACACTATCATCCTAAAAAATTAAGTACATGCTTATCTTACGTTTTATGTGCTTTTTCATTTTTTATTGTAAATTCCTATTATCATGTGATTATTAACAATCTAATGCTAAAGTGCATCACGGAAATAAACTTACTACCTTGAAGTTCATATTCTGCATTCGTATTTTATTTTTCTGAGTGCCTGCTCTTTTATTTAGAGGAGGAAAACATGCAAAAGAATAATCAGTTTTTATCTATATATTAAGGATTTGCATATTATTGAAAATGTTTTCATTGGAGCTCTTATTAGCCCTCCTCATTCTTTCTGAAAGTTAAATAGGGATATTGTCTTTTATATGCATTGTTACTTCTTCAATTGTTCTGATAAGATGGAATATAACATATATTTTGTTGATGTTTGTACTTTGTTTTTCTTGGACTGTCATCTTTTCTCATTAGTCTGTTTCACCAGAGACTAGTATCTGTCCCCAGATCTCAGACATATGCCAGAAACTGTGCTGCTTACCTGATGGTGTTGTGTGTTACCAATAGCCAATAATGTAGGCTTTCAAAGAAAATCGGTCTTTTCTTGCATATCCAGAAAATTTTCCTTGTCCCCTTTTCAACTAAGACTCATGAATACTTCATGTTCACACTCTTAATTAACAACAGCTCATTTAACTTGTTGAATATAAATCTTTTTTAATTTTGGTGACTGCCTAATTTACCACTTTAAAGCTTTCCTCCAGATGACAGAAATAACTAACTACTATCAAAGTGAGGTCCAAGACTTTAGCTTGGAAGAGACTGCCATTGAGATAATTATATTTCTTTGAAGTCCCTTGTCTTAAACAATGTTGTGACTTTATACTTTATCAATAGATCTTTGTTGATCTGGCTATATACAGGAATGAGACTGTCAATAATGATTGACCATATCTTGTTTGGCAAAGTTACTTCCAAGGGCCTTCCCTACCACCACCTAAGTAGAGATGAAAATCAGTCTCTTTCCAAAATTATGAGGTCTGGAGCTTCTATGGAACTAAGTAAAATGTTGTGGAACTGATCAGCAGTATTTATGTTGAACAATCTATAGGTTATGTATTTTTAGTAGTTTTCTAAGAAGATTTTGAGTGCCAGAGAGCAAAGTTCTTGTTGAAGGGTAAATGGCTTCCAGACAATGTCTTAGTTCCGAAGCATATTCCAGGGTTCTGCAACATGGCCTGGGAAGTGGGATTTTTCTCAACCAAGCACTTCCAAGGGTCAACTGTGAAGGTAGTAAACTTTTCCCCTATGTTTTGTTTTTGTCCTCTTGAAGGTTTAAAACTTTTTAAGGTTTACTTTCACATTCGGCTCACATTTGCTTGTACTGATCAATCTCCCCCAGCAGAAATAAAATAACAGAAATTTTTAAAATACATATTTTATTCTGTTTTATAGAAATAAACCTTGAAAATCTCCTAAATACAGGTCCTAAATCATTAGTTAACTGTGATCATTAGAAAATGTGACCATTCTCAATATATAGAGAGACACTAGGGAAAGTCATTAGGAAAAAAAAAATGTGTATCATTAGGAGTAGGGGGAAGAGGATCCAATACAACAGTAAGACTTGAGAAACAGTTTAGAAGAGCCTTAAAAGATCATGTAATCCTATCTCCATCTTTTAATTTCACAGTTTTACCTCAAGCCAATGCAAACTTCAAAGAGGGTTACAGGCCAGCAACCTGGCTTATAAAACAAGTTTTTCGTTAAGCTCTATGCCAGGTTTGTGTTAAACCACTGCTTTGCTCTTATCCAGGGGCTTGCAAGTTAGAGCCTCTGCAAATTATGTATTTGGCAGTTTAACGAGATTGTCAAGCTCATCAATTGTCAGAGAAAGAAAATGGATAATGACAAGAAAGAAAGTTCAAGGTGATGTCTTTGCTAAGCTCTAGAGTTCTAATAGCTAGAAATAGACATAAATAGAAAGTCCCCTATATAAATGTAAATTATTTTACTCTGGTATTACTTTCTAATTATCAACAGCTTCTGTGTCCTGAGTGGCATCCCTCTTGCTGGTTTTTATGTGCCAATTATTTTCTGTTTGTACGTCAACAGTCAGGTAGGAAATCAACCCTCTGGTGATCACCTTTTAATTAAAGCAATTGCTAAATTCAACATTCACTTTTCTATTATTAAAATGACTTGCTTGTTGTACAGGGATAGCATGAAATAGATTAATTTTCCACAAGGAGATAAAAAATGCAAGGAGAGGGAAAGTAATCTTTCCCAACCTCATATGGTGTTTGCTTCTTTTCAGGTGTTCTGATATCAAAGTGGGAAAAAAGGTCACACGGAGTCAAGAGGGTCAAAATGTGGTGGGCATGCTGGGTTTAGATAATATTGCTTCCAGTAGGGTTATGTGTTGAGATCCTATCTTTATAAACAATCTGTTTTGATACTATTCAGATTTATAAATTCAGATTTATCCAGTAAATACTGGGTAACAGTATTTACCCAGGCTGTTAAAGACTAGAACATCAATAATGCCAGGGGAGCAACTAAGGTGCACGTACCTTTTCAGATATTTTAATATCTTCAGCTGAGATGGTGGTTCAGTTCTATATAAGAATGTAGGGCTGTTGAAGCAAATAATCTGTTTACCAAGGAAATAGGACTCTTACACCCTAGAATCACGCTACAGAAAGAACATTGTGCTTCCCTGTAAGACACTGAAAATATAAATGTTTTTATCATGTTAATTAAATATATTCCAGATGCAATTAAGTGGAAAAATCAGCTTTGATCATTCTTTCTATTATCAGACTGTATTTTTGGCTCTGTAACATATATTTATTTTGAAATATCTAATACTAATATGAATAGCACAATCAAATAGTGGTTCCCAAAAGTTGTTGTTGGGCAAATTTTCACTAGTCCTCTCCTAGGAGTCCTTACCTGGCAAAATGGGACCCAGAATGTTAGACTTGAATAACATGGCAATCATTCAGAAGGAAAAATGAAAACTTTCACAGGCAAAACTTGAAAGTTCAAAACCATGAAATCAACTTTAGAACAATTGTTAAAGGGAATTTTCTAAGCAGAAGAGGTCACAACTAGAAATATGAAAAGTATGAAAAGAAAAGTCTCATTATTAAAGGCAAATATAAAGTAAAAGTAGTAAAAAAAAAATTGCCAATTTGAAAAGACTTGTTCATTGCAGTGTTATTTACAGTAGCCAAGTTACTGAAGCAACCAATAATATCGTGGATAAAGAAGGTTTAGTGTATATATATATATATATATATATATATATATATATACACACACAATGGAATATTAATCAGTTGTAAAAGGAAACCCTGCCATTAGCATGTAACATGGATGGATATAGAGGGTATTATGCTAAGTAAAATGAGACCGGAAAGGATGAATTGTAAGAATTATTTCACTTATATGTGGAATATGAAAAAAACAAAAGAACAAACATAACAAAACAGAAACTGAGTCACTGACACAAAGAAAATACCCTTGGTTTTCATAGAAGGACAAGGTAATAGAACATTAGGGGAGATTAAAGGTCAAAATTCCAATTGCAAAATAAATGTCATGGGTTTTAAATATACAGTATATTGAATATAATCAATAATTATGTAACATTTTATATGGTGACAGATGGTATCTAGACTTATTGTGGTGATCATTTTGAAATATAAGGAAATACCAAATTACTGTATTGTGTAACAGGAACTGATTATAGGTCAGTTTTACTTAGCTTTATAGAAATTAGATTTGTAATTAGCTGGTGGGCTGTGGGGGAAGGAGGAATTCTATGAATGTAGTCAGAAAGTGCAAACATTGGTTACAAAGTACTAGGGATGTAGTGCACACCATGATAAATATAATTAATACTATTATATGTTACATGTGAAAGTTGTTAAGAGAAGACCTTAAAAGTTCTCATCACAACAAAATTTATTTCATTATATCTATATGAGATAATGGATGTTCATTAAACTTTGATCATTTCATAACATATGTAAATCAAATAATTTTTGTCATACACTTTGAAATAACACAGTGCCGTATGTCAATTTTATATCAATAAAACTGGAGAAAAAAGAACTACCTCTTCATATCCCTTATACAAATACATGTTAAAATGTTATTATCATTATTATTGAATTTACTGCTTTGGGAACTAAATATAAAATTATTTCTCATTGAGGTTCACATGATTGGAATAAAACAATTTGTTTTGTAATTTTTTTTAATTGAAGAATGACTGATTTACAGTGTTTAATTTCAGGTGTACAGCAAAGTGATTCAGTTACATATTATTTAAAAATAACATGTACATATAATTTTAAAGTACTAGCAATTCTAGCAGTTTGTGAAAACTGGAACTGTATAATCTTGGGATTGATGTATGAATGATACAGAAGTGAGCCTTTATGTTCATATTCGAATTTCCAAAGTACTATATTTAAATGTGAATTAGATACTTTGCAGTCTCAGCTTTGAAACATTCCAATCTTTCAAATCAGAAAATTTATTTATCCTTTCATAGATTACAGAAGATAAAGGCATTTTATCATTTTAAGTGGAAAAATTGTTGAGATGAAAAATTACCTTGACAGGATTGCTTGAAACAAAATATCTTTGTAAGACTGAGAAGCTATTATGAGACATATAACTGTCAAATGCAAACAAGTCTTAGCAGTATTCGTTGTTTCCTTGATACCATATTTATCTTGAAAAATTTGAAAGGGAAATATTATTTTTAAAATATTGTTCTCAACAGGAATAAACAGATTATTTTTTATTCAAAAGCAAGAGATGCATTTAGATGTTCTTGTGACAGACTTTGCATATCTTTAATCAATTTTTCTACTTGAGTAAGCACACTTTTGCTTCTGTGTGCTGTTATTTATTCTGAAAGTTATTGACAGACTCTCTAGATTTCTAGAAAGATCAGCAGAAATAAGTGTTTTTCACATATTCATTTTGTTTTTAATCAAAATGTCTTTAAGTTTGTACTGAAATTCAACTGAATTGGCAGATCAAGTCCTCACAATTATGATACTTCCTTTCCTTACTTTCTTTGCCTGTATTCTGTTCATTATAAGAATGGAGATTCCAGGACATTCATCTGGTTTGCACTGGCCTATATTGAGTGTCTACTTCATAAAAGTTCCAGATTTGAAATGTGCTGATGTCATACTGTGATGTTGTCTATTATATTCCTCTGGAAATTATTACTTAAATATAGAGGACTGATTGAGTAATTATTATTTTTCAGTAAGATTAATTCCTAACTGGTATATATGTCCATCAGGTTGCACATGGTCTCTATTTTTATGCTTTTTACAGTTTGTTTCTTCTTTGGGTAGTTTATATATATATAAAATTATATATATATATATATATATATTCTGAAGTTTATATATATATATATATATATATTCAGACTCTTTGTCTTTTATAGTATTAATGTATCTGTATATTACAAGATTCCTAGATCAACAGTGTCCTCCTTTGTGTATAGCAAAATGTTTGTGCTTACAAGTGTGTGTGAGGTGGCAGAATAAAGAGGACAGAGGAAAAGGAGGGATGAGAGAGGCGAGACAATGAGGCATGCTTGCATTGTGATTTTTGTTTTGGTTCATGTTTTCATTCAGGAATCAGTTTTCCCCTTTGCTTATTTCTCCTCTTCACCACTGAATTAAGATATCTCTTCCTTCTGCCTGTATGTCTCAGTGAAAGCATTGAAGTTTCTCTGCTAGTATTATGTATCCTTTAATTTGCTTGCTTGAAATTCCCTGGTGGTCCAGTGGTTAGGATTCCGTGCTTTCACTGCAAGGGTCTCGGTGCTTCTTGGAAGAAAAGCTATGACAAACCTAGACAACATGTTAAAAAGCAGAGACATTAATTTGCTGACAAAGGTATGTATGGTAAAAGCTATACATATACAGGGAGGCTTGGTGTGCTGAGGTTCATGGGGTCACAAAGAGTTGGACACGACTGAGCGACTAAACTGAGCTGAATGTTTTTATAAGTTTAAAAACTCATTTTTCAGAATTAAACTCAATTTTTTAATTATTCCAAACACATTAGAATTATATCAGCTTTCAAAGTTTGTTGAAAATGGTATTGTAAAAATGCTAGCTAATCATCCATTATTTTAAAGCACTCACTTATGATTTTAAGAACTCTATTTGATGCCCACTTTGATCTTTTGGGTTTCCTCTTTATAACATCAACTCATTAGGAATAGAAAACAGATTTCCTCATGTAGTCCAGAAGCAACTACATAATCCATAATCAGGAGCAGTGGGTGTTTGTATTGTACTACTAGAATCTCTCTTGGCTGTGTTCCTTGTCCGATTCAGTGACGGAAAGTTATTGTTGTCATTGGAGCAAACAGGGAAGACAAAATGGCTGTTAATTTGCTGTTTCACTATTATTTTTCATTACAACAGCTAATCAAGAATTAATTTAAAAGAAATACGTGAATCAAAATGTCATTTAAGACTTAAATTTAGAGTTAGTCACCAAAGAAATACTACCTCCCAAAGAAGACCATTGTTAAAAATATTGAGCTGGGAGTGCAAGAGAAAGCGAAGGCAGTTTGTAAGAACCATTATTGACATTGCTGTCATGAATCTATAAAACAATAGAGGTATAAGAAGAAAGAAATCAGATGAACTGATTAACAGCTTAAAAATAAGAATAGTAAAAGTAAATAGGTACAAATACCTTTAGAGTGTTAACAATTTCCAGGGGCGAGTTTATGGTTTAAATGATTAGTACAACTGAATTTCTCTTTATGCTGAATGAACAAATCTATTAAGAGAAAAGAAGATAAGAATTAGTTTATAATTGGATCCATTTAGAGGAAAAAAAACAGATAAACAATGTACTAAAAAGGCAGTAGTAATTAAGAAGGCATTTAAGGATTAATACAATATACTCTAATATTGTGTTTCTCAGGGTAACCAAATCAGACTTAATTTAGACTTTGAAGACTGCAATTAGCAAAAAATTCCACTAATAAGCAAAATCTTTTCAAATTGTTTTTTTTTTATTTCTGGAAAGGAAATGTGAAGTCTTACTGAAGACCATTCAGGAAATAAATTGTCGGGTCCAGATGGTTATTCAATAGTGTTGCATAAGGAAAAAAATGACACTGGAATTCATTTCCTTTTATCAGTTGTGCTTATAATCAGTTCTTGTTTTAAGAGCTTCTTCCGCTTTCCATGCATGAGACCTGAGGGCTTATTCAAAAGATATATGGAGGCTATTTTGTTTTAACTTTGACAAAGCAAACGATTATTTGAGTTTGAGGATCTAAAATTCTAGCTCTGATTTTGAACTGGAAAGTGAACAATAGTTGTCCCATTTTCATAAGAATTTTATTTAACTGCAGGTTATTCTAGTAATCGCTGCAGGCTATAAATCTTTATTTAGCAATATTTTTGGGTGTTCCATTGCTGAGAGAATGCTTTACAGAGTGAGACCACCCCCACACCACTCACAGCAAAATCAGGTGGGAATACTTAACAAAATGCAGATTATCACTTCTTGTTCCTACCCCACAGACATCTGAGTAAATGATTCTGACTGATATGCTGGAAATGTACATTTTGGTAAGCATCACAAAAGATTCAGAAGCATACTCATATTTGGTAACCAGCTCTCTAAGCATTGCCAGGATTTACAAGGTACTACAAACTGAACTGCAACAAACATTGTCCAGCTTTTGCTTAGATCATTTGGCCTTCACTGTTAGCAACTGATCATTTCTTAAAATCCTTGGGTTATTAAATGAATTCACATTTAAGGATAGAACCACTTTGTAAGTAGAAAATAATATTGATACATATAATTAAAATAATAATCTCTTACATTTAATACCAGTGTATAGTCTTTGAAATGTGTGAACATACACTGTCCTGTGACATTTATGAAAACCAGTGAATGAAGGAGAGCAGATATTTCTGGCTCTAGTTACAGTATTCGTATTTGGTATTTTATTAAGACTGTTAAATTCTTTAAGAAAAATAAAATATCTAACTGGAAAGTGAGGCTGAGAGATGCTTGTTATGTATATAAGACTCTCAGAAGGTTTAGAAAGATAGTAGAATTTGGACAGAGTGTAAAAATATTTGGAGCTTTGACAGAGGTGGAAATTTTTGAAGAAGATTTTGCTGTATGAGGAATCAACATAAGAAAAAAAAATTCAGAAGTTAGAGAAGTAGAGTTGGTGTTTACCATTGTGATTTATCAGTTACTAATGAAGCACATGGAGAAAAGGGAGTAAAGAGAAAATAAAGCTATACTGTATCAGATCATAATCTTAGAGGCCAGGCTATTCCAGTATTTGTATTCCAGTGTGCTTGTACTTTATGAATAAACATGACATGTTTAAAAATATCATGGGTTTTATTTATTTTTAAAGAATATTAATAAAAATGTTTATCAGTAGTTCAAACAACCTATAACCAGGCCTTTTGCCTGTGATTCATATCCAACAGTGTATCCATGGAAAGGGAGGAAAAAAGGATGTGAGAGGGGAATCTGATATTGGTTTTAACATTCTAGTTAGATGATTCTGACATTCTTATGGTATTTGCTCAACCATTTCTTTCTTTTTTTAATATTATAAATGTACTTTTTATTTATTTATTTATAATTGTTTTTAATTGTAACAAATTCAGGAAAGACTTTTCTTTACATTATTGTGTTGGTTTGGCCATACATTGACATGAACCCACCATGGGTATACATGTGTTCCCCTTCCAGAACCCCCTCCCACCTCCCTCCCGATTCCATCCCTCTGGGTCATCCTGGTGCACCAGCCCTGAGCGCCCTGTATCATGCATCAAAACTGGGTTGGTGATTCATTTCACAGATGATAATTTACATGTTTCAATGCCATTCTCCCATATTATCCCACCCTCGCCCTCTCCCATAGAGTCCAAAAGACTGCGTTTCTTTTGCTGTCTCACATACAGGGTTATCGTTACAATCTTTCTAAATTCCATATATATGTGTTAGTATACTGTATTGTTGATTTTCCTTCTGGCTTACTTCACTCTGTGTAATAGGCTCCAGTTTCATCCACCTCAGTAGAACTGATTCAAATGTATTCTTTTTAGTGGCTGAGTAATATTCCAGCTATGTACCATAGCTTCCTCATCCATTCATCTGCTGATGGACATCTAGGTTGCTTCCATGTGCTGGGTATTGTAAACAGTGCTGCGATGAACATTTGGGTACATGTGTCTCTTTCAATTCTGGTTTCCTCAGTGTGTATGCCCAGCAGTGGGATTGCTGGGTCATATGGCAGTTCTATGTCCAGGTTTTTGAGGAATCTCCACACTCTTCTCCATAGTGGCTGTACTAGTTTGCATTCCCTCCAACAGTGTAATAGGGTTCTCTTTTCTCCGCATCCTCTCCAACATTTATCACTTGTAGACTTTTGGATGGCAGCCATTATAACTGGTGGGAAATGGTACTTCATTGTGGTTTTGATTTGCAATTCTGTGATAATGAGTGATGCTGAGCATCTTTTCATGTATTTGTTAGCCATTTGTTGCTTTTAGAATGGCTATGTGTTGAATTCATTGAAGATGAAAGAAACTAGATGTAGAACTGAAGGACTACTGCTACTGTGTAGCTGAAATAAAAACCTTACCTAGAATATTATAAGCCAAAAAATAAGATTTAAGGAGAATGATTAACAAAAGTTGCCAGCTGATTAAATACAAGATCAATGATTTAAAATCCACATTCCATTATTACCAGTATCAGTACAAGGAGGACTAGTAGTAACATTTGGTTTCTGTTTTTAACTGCTGTCATTTTTTTAATAAAATTGAACTGTGTATAACTTTAAAAATTTAACTTTTAAAGGAAAAAAGTAGAAATCACACAAACACCCACCAGAGAGAAGAAATATTCTAGAAGGTGAACATTCTCTCTATGAAAGTGGGGCCATAATTTATGAATTGTTTGTTTTGGAAACAGCTCTTATAACTTTACAGTGGGCCATAGATGTATTTATATATCAATAAATATCCTCTTTAATGGCTGAAAAATATACCATCTTATAAAAGATCAATATTTTAATTAGCTAATCCATTACCAATGACACTCGATTGCTTCTCTTTGTTTGATGCTATGAATAGAAATTTAGCCCCATACATATTTATTTCATAGGTATAAATGCCTAGATGAAGAATTTTTGTATCAAGGAATAACCATATTTGACATGTAAATAGGTGTTGAAAAAGTCAATTCCAGACAAGTTTTACCAACTCATTGATATTTTATTTATTTATTTTTGTATATGACAATATCTGCCTCTTTAAAAGTTGAGAAGTTGAATGACTGGGTTCTTTCACATTTTTCCTCTTCCTCTTTTTGCAGTTTATATCCATTCTTTGGTTGTTAAAACAATTAAAAAAATAAGCATTTGCAATATGGTTTATCCTTTCAATGAAATTACCAGCCAAATTCCAGCTGCCTGGAATTTTGGCAGGCAAAGTTCCTAGTTCACTTCAGTACTATGAAAGAAATTCTTCATTGAGAAATCAGTCATTTGAAGAATTTACTTTTGTATCAGTATCTTTAATGTCTAGGAAAATATCAGTCATTGTGAGGTGTTTCATATGTGAGATATGGGTTTGTTGCTGAAACAGAATGGATCTTCAGTTCAGTTTAGTTCAGTTGCTCAGTTGTGTCCAACTCTTTGCGACTCCGTGGACTGCAGCACTCCAGGCTTCCCTGTCCATCACTGACTCCTGCAGCTTACTCATGGGCCTTGACTTTCCTAAACCCAGGTTTGAACCCTTGCCCCATCAGCATCTGAGGAAATTCTGTGTGAGATATTTTACTTCATGTAATCTCAGTGTCTTCTGCTGAATATTTAGGATCTCGTATATATCAGAAAATAAGGACATAGTAAGAAATCAATCAATGCTAGTTTCACTTCTTTTGTGTTCTAACACAGTAAACATTTTATATATTTTTAATACTGAATGAAAATGATCTTTTTTTGCCTCTAAAAATGTTCTACTCTAATATCTTATTTAGCAAGTGTTTTGTAAATGTCTACAGCTCAAGCAAATTGAGTAGAAATAGTAGTACTGAATATATCTATTTCTTGCTTCTCAGGCTATCGATTATTTGCAGTTTTTAAATAACCCATCCTAAGGCTTTTATCCATAACAGAAAGTTGGCTATTCATCTTTTTGAGTAAGAATCCTATTCTCCATAGTAGTTAGTTTTTGCATAATTATTTTCTTTTGCTCCCCGCCCCCCACAAACACACCCACAGTGTCCTTCCCTTTGTATAGTTTGGCTTAGTATAAACAAATATTCACATGTGAAGAGATGAGTAAAACTATTTCATTACTTGCTCAGGTTTAAGAATTTGAGTAGAAAGGCTAAAAATATAACATAAAAAGAAAATTCTAATTTATCAATTTTAAAATGTATTTTTTATATTAACGACTGGGGAAAACTTACTTTGTGCTTATACAGCTCCAATATGCTATAGTTTCAGGAAGCTAAAGGTTACTAGTTCAAAAACCTTTCTAGGATAGAATGTTTCTCATTTATATACAACAAAGGTAGAAGGTACTTGTTCACTGATTTTTAATCAGTTTATGACATGGACTGCAAGGCTCCTTCAAAAGGAAATTCTGCTTGACTAATAATACATTAGCGGTAATCCAATGATCTGTCCATGCATTGAGGATACAATTTATTTTTCTACTGATCAGTTCTTTTCCTAGTAAAATGAATTGTCTAACTTTTGATAGAACTAACAAAAGAGCTTTGTGGATGCAACTGACAGACCTTATAGGGTTCCCTTTAGTTTCCAATGCTTAAATTAGAAACTCTTGTATTAAGATTAAAATGGAGAAAAGAGCTTATCCAATTGCAGATATGTAAAATCTTGTTTATTATGAGCACTGAATTCTTCGTTAGTTCATAAGTATAGTTGATATATGAGAAGAGAGGCAATGCTTAAAGGTGGGAGAAATATTTGAAGTGAAGTATCCTTACTATATCATTTAGAAAAAGATTCTTGTATTTTTGTATCAATAATTACACCTCAGTAGCAATTATTAAGCTCATTGATGGCTATTATTATCAATAATAATTACTAAATATACTAATAGTTAGGGCTTACATCTTTAAAACTTAGACTCTATAATTTATAGATTGTCTTCTTCTTAAATGCTTATTGTGCCTTTTCTTACATATGTCTAAATGTTTGTATGCATATAAAGATTCTACTAAAAGTAATTGTACTTAAGGTAATCTCATGCAGATAAGAGCTCTTTTGAACTGAAATGGGTGACATAGTATCTGTTTAAAAAACTGAATTTTCTGAGTTTCTAAAGCTTTACCTTTAAAATGACCCAAATTAAGTTACCACACTCGTTTAAAAAAATGACTTTGAACTTTGCTTTTGACATTTAAAGTATGAATTCAATCAGGTGTTACACTATTAATCAAAACTATTAGAAAACAATGCTAGATATCAAATATTCTTGCTCAATATTTACAGTTCTGTGAAACTCATTATTATGTCACTTTTACTAATGAATATACTAAAACTAAAGTTTATGACTTAGTGATCAGTTGAATATGAAAGAGGAAAAAGAGATCATTTATAATGCCCCTTTTTTTTTTACCTAAGCAAACTGATTGGATGATGACATTTCTTATTAATAGATGAGGCTGGAGTAAGAATTTTTTAGGTTTGAAAGTTTAATTAGGTTTGGCTTATGTTTGAACTGCCATTGAGAAGACCACTAAAGAATTTAAGTGGAAAATTATTACTGTCAGTCTGGGCAGAATTTTTATGTTAAAATTATGTGATTGGGGTGATGTCACTGTTTTTGGTTTACATTGAATTATATATGCCTTTACTAAGTATTATTGTAAGTTAAGTTTATTAATCTACCTAGCAGCTTCATATATAGATATTTCTTTATATATAGATATTCTTTATTGGTTGTACTTTATTTTTATATGTTATTCAGCATAATTAGTCCTATTTAAAAAGAATATTTTTTTCCATGACATTGTTGAGTACTGAAGAGGTAGTAAAGGTGAAGTGGTCTAATGATATCAACCCACTCCAATATTTATTTTCAATTTTGAGCTTTTGATTATCATAAAATCGCTAGTTATAACATCCACATGCATATAAATACATGTGCTAGCTTCTGTTTAATGTCAAATAAAGTTTTGCTATTTCTATACTGCCTAATTAGATGGGAATTACAGGAACTGCATATATACAAAATATGTTTAAATAACTCCTAAATAAAGGGAAAATAAATCTGGTTGTTGCCTCAACTAAAGTAGATGACATTTATTAATCCTTATAATAACAACATCATTGAGAAAAAAACAAAACACAACTAAAAGCCTGGTCTCAACACTCTACAGTCTAGAGAGGGATAAAACATGTACACAATAACCCATGAGCCAAGTTAGTCTTAGATAAGCATCATATGAAAGACACCGAGATCCAAGAAGTGTTGATGTCTTGATCCAATCCCATCTGTGGATTAATTCTTGTCATTCTAAAACAGGAAAATATCTAGTCATTTTAGATATTTTGTTTTGTTTTATTAGGAAGCTTACTTTGTATGGACTATAGGATCTCTTGAAGTGGTGTTGAATGTGTTTTTCTAGCCTTTTCATTCTGATACTACTCAGATATTCTATTAGAAGTAGAAATATTATTACTTCATGTGGTGTAAAATAATAAATTTCCTAACAAAAGTTGGCTCTTATATCTTTGTTGATGGCTTTTTCATACTTTATTGCTTGTTTATAGCACAGAATGTTTTCTCTAAAAGAGAAGCCTATTGCTGGTATAGCAGTAATGTGGTACCAATAAAATGATGATGATTTCATTCCTTCAAGAAATGCAACTGCTGTTTCCAATTTAACTACCTAAAGCGTATATCTGAACAACTTTCTTTTTCTACTACACATGGAGTTTCCATAATAATTAGATAATAGGTTTGTTATGATCCTCTACTTCGGAAGTTCAGTGATAATGTATGTAAATACTGAAACAGACCTTGCTGTCCCAGTCTCTCAAGATATTTTAATAACTGTATGAAATATTCAGCATACTCTAGTTCTTTGTTATTGAATAGAAGAATGTTGTTAATGCAATTTCTTATCTAGAATGGCAACATTTGACTACTTTTATAAAATCAGGCATTGATATTCTTTAAATTAGATCAATAGGCATAGGTATTATATACATCATAGATGTGTTACATGTGTGTGTATATAGTGCTTAGTAGTACTATATAGTATCTACATTCACACACATATGCACATACATATTTTTCTAAAACCAAGCTGAAGCAAACCTTCCAATCTCCCAGTTCCCACAGGATCTTCTGCTTCTCCTTAACTTCTTGTCTCCCTCACTTCCTCCTTCCCTCTCTCTTTCTCTCTTTCCCTCCCATCTTTCTCCATCCCCCTTTTTTGTCCTTAGATGATTAAAATGTAACCATATATCACTCTTCTTGAAATCCTGTTTTGTGCCTGGTGTTATGTGCAATATCCTAGATGAATAGTGACAAACTTAGTTATATTTTCCATGTTTCCATGGAGCTCAAGGTGCTGGAAATACTATGTGAACAAATAAAGCATATGTAAGTATTCTGTAGAGGTAGAATAAGTATTCTGTATTGCCAGTGATACAGAGCTTAATATCATTTGTTAAATGGTAGCCATTATTTGTCCATAGAAAATAAAATTGCTTTGAGACTGAAGCATTAAAAAATAATTTGAAAAACCTTTGAAAAAGAATGAGAGGAGACAATACATTGTATCAGTTTTTAAAGTAAACAGTTTAATTCATTTGAAGTAAGAGTTTTTTTAATTAATTAATTTATTTTCCCCTTTACATTAGTGTGTTGGTTTTGCCTTACATTGACATGAATCCACCATGGGTATATATGTGTTCCCCTTCCAGAACCCCCCCTCACCTCCTTCCCGATTCTATCCCTCTGGGTCATCCCAGTGCACCAGCCCTGAGCACCCTGTATCATGCATCAAACCTGGGCTGGCGATTCATTTCACATAACGATAATTTACATGTTTCAATGCTGTTCTCCCATATCATCCCACCCTTGCAAAGTTTTAAAAATACTTGTTTCAGGATATTGGATAGTATTTTTATAGAATTACTTTTATTTATGTGAAAATAGTATTAATTAGAAAATGATGTGTGTAAAAGTGAGAAAGGCACAGGCCCCTGTGGATTATTTATTAATCATCTAAATATTCTCCCATTGAAAGTATATAGTATACATTTTATGCTTAAGGCTCCCACATAGAGGGAAACTTTAATATATCAGTGTTTGGCTTTTTCTTTCTAATGTAGAGAGCTATATTTCTTTGGGGAAATTTATGTGGTGATTCTTCAGCAACAGGATTACTAGATAATTATCTGAATAAAAATGGTGTTCCTATGAAGCTGCCCATGAAGTCTTTAAAATTCTTAGTTATTGAAAATCACTATTTAGATATAACACATAATGATGACAAGGTACTTATTCCAAGAATTGGAAAAATAGAATTTTCCAATTCTATTTCCAAGTTTATTATAATGGAAAAGATGGTAAAGTCTATGAAACTGTTTGATTTTTTTCTAAAATATTTAATTTTCTACACATAATCTGTGTGTATTTTGGAATAGAAATTGGTAAGGCAGTGGAAATCACTTTATTACATGCCTGAACGTATGAAGAAGCCCAAAACTTGTAAACTCTTTCAAGATCCCAATAAAATGTTATTTTTCATTTCTCAGGTAAAATGAGAAATTTCAGCTTCTTAGGATGGTCACATAAATGATCATATTAGAACTACTACCAGTTTCAGAAAACAAAGAACATTTCAGAGCTACATAGTCATGTTGTCCTCTCTTTTCTATGTCCCACATCCCAAGCACAACCCAAATCAAGAATTTTACAGGTACTACAAAACAAACTATATTTAAGAATCCACCATCCTCACCATCTCAATTGTCCAGCCCCCCAGGACACCATAACCTCATGCTTGCATACTGAAAGAACCTTTGAACTTGTCTCATTGCTAGCAAATCTGATTATATCCTTGCCTCCTTATTGACTGTTCTCCAGAGGAAAAATGATGCTATGAATCAAACCATGTCACTCCTTCACTCTAAACCCTCCAGTGTCTTCCAATTTGACTTGATAAACTCCAAAATATTTCGGTTCTTGTACCCAGGTACTTCAGTAAACTGTCTGCTATCATTATCCTTTCACTGGTTATTAGTTAGGTGAATTTTTTTGAAGTGTGCGTATATTCTTAGCACCTAACAGGCTAAACAAATGAAAGACAAATAACCATCTTTTTAATTTAATTGAACTATTTAAAAAAGCACTTGGGACCAGATTCATTCATTGCCTTGGATATTATCATTTGGTCATTAAATGTTTCCTTTAAATAATGTGAATGTTACAGTCGTCGTTGTTGTTTAGTTGCCAAGTCATATCTTTTTTGCCAACCCACCGACTATTGCCCTTCAGGCTCCTCCGTCCATGGGATTTCCCAGGCAAGAGTACTGGAGTTGGGTTGCCATTTCCTTCTGAATGAATCTTTCTAACCCAGGCATCAAACCCAGCATTGTCAGGTGGGTACTTTACTTTACTGAGCCACCAGGGAAGCCTGTTATTGTCATTAAATATCAATAAAAACATAGCACCTGTGACATGTAGAGAATTTGATGTGATCTCACAAAATAACATTGCTGGCTGGAAGTATTCTGGAAGCAAATAATTTGGCAGGATTCCAAAGGAAATTTAGCATAATAGTAAAAATGAGTTCTTCTTGCCTGGATTAAATATGTAAGGGCTTTTGGGTCCCATCTTCCCTTTAGGTCAAGGATAAATGTCCTACCATATCATGCTGCACTGCCTAATTAAGTGCTTCAAGAAAGGTTTGTAGTTTGCTTTACTTTAAAGCGTATCGCAGCAACCACTACCACAGGGAGGATGATCCACTTTGATTGATTTTTTGCAGTGGTGCAAGACTATGAACGCAAGTGAGTGTTTATTTTTATGTCTTTCACCTTGTATTGTTAGGAGGAGAAAAATCTGCCAATTAAAAGAAAAGAATGCAGTTAGCAGCAGCAGGTAACTTTGGTTGATTATTTTCTATACAGCACACATTTGAAATCATAGATAATTTATCAGTTTGTATTATAATGATGATAGCCTTTACTTCATTTCCTTTCTTTTTACATTACATAGCTGGAAGAATCGATGTTTTACTCATTCATTTAGCCAAATTATTTTCCAAGCACCTATTTGTTATATGCCCGGCTCTCTCCTAGGTATTTGGGATTCAATGTTATTAATGAGTCAAAGCAATTGCTTTTGAGTACACATGAGGCACCAGATATGGTGCTGAATTCTTGGTATAATTTTCTCATTTAAGTATTTTAATATGATAGATTTTATTTTTTTAAGAATATTTAGATTCACTGAAAAATGAGAGGACAGTCCAGATAGTTTCTACACATGCTCTGCCTCTCTAAACCCAAAAGGTCTCCTACTATCTATTGGATTGGCCAAACAGGTCATTCAGAATTTTCCCTAAGATGTTATGGAAAAGCCTCAATGCCAAAGTAGTCCATCTGTTTCACAAGAGTGCTACGTATGTTACAAGTGATAAACCTACATTGACAGACCATTACCATCCTAACTCAATAGTTTACCATGAATTGTACATTCCATGGCTTTTGACAAATGTTTAATTACATATATCCCTATTAATGTATATAGAATAGTTTCACTGCTATAAATTTTTTTCTGTGTTCTACCTGTTTATTCCTTACTCCCCATTAGCCCCTGGCAACTACTGATGTTTTAACTATCTCTATAGTCAGGCTTTTCCAGAGTGTTATGTAGTTGGAATACTATATTAGGTGGCCTTGTCACTTTGTCTTCCTTTATTTAATAATTTATTTTTAAGATTCTTCCCAGTCATTTCATGGCTTGATAGCTATTTATTTTTAGTGTTGAATAATAGTCTATTTGATGAATATACCACAGTTATTTTACCTATTCACTACTGAAGAAGGTCTTGGTTGCTTCTTAGTTTTGGCAATTGTAAGTGAAGTTGTTTTAAATTGCTGTGTCCAGGTTTTTATATGGACATGGTTTTTCATATAATTTAGGTAAATATCCGGGGGAAAAAATTGCTGGGAAAGATTGATGGCAGGAGGAGAAGGGGACAACAGAGGATGAGATGGTTGGATGGCATCACCGACTCAATGGACATAAGTTTGAGCAAGCTCTGAGAGTTGGTGATGGACAGGCAAGCCTGGCCTGCTGGAGTCCATGGGGTTGCAAAGAGTCGGACATGACTGAGCAACTAAACTGAACTGATCTAAGTAAATATCAAGGTGTTTGGTTGTTGTATCTTATAATAAGACTGTATTTAGCTTTGTAAGAAACTGGCAAATTGCCTTCCAAAGTGGCTATACCATTTTGCATTTTCACCAACAGTGAATGAGAATTCCTGTTGCTCTCTCTATATTCTAGCCAACATTTGGTGTTTTTAACATTTTGCATTTTTCCCCTTCTACTATGTTTGTAGTGGCGTTTCATTGTTTTAATTTGAATTTCCTAATGACATATGTTGAACATCTTTTCACGTGCCTGTTTTCAATCTGTATGTCTTTTTTCATGAGACATTGATTCAGATATATTGGTCATTTTTTAATTGGGTTATGTATTTTATTATTGATTTTAGAGAGTGTTTTTTTATATTTTGGATAGCAGTCTTTTATGAAATGTGTTTTTTTGCAAATATTTCTTCTAGTCTATGGCTTGTTTTCTGATCCTTTTGATCATAAAATTTTATGCTAATATTATGGAATGATATTTACAATCCCCACTTAAGGACAATTATGTTTAGAATAAATATCATCCCTATCTCAAAGGGGCCTATACAGACTTTTCAGATAGCTGTAGTTTGCATGCAATCTTCAGTTCAAAAAATAGTTCACTTTGTGGAAAAGGGCTATTCTTAAATATAACTTGCAGGTGCCTCGTTAGCGCAGTAGGTAGCTCTCAGTCTCATAATATAACTTGCACATATCCTTTTAATAATGACAAACTGGATGAAATCATTTAAAAGTTTCTTAAAGTTATTGCTACGACCAACTTTTATGTTAGGCTTTATTATAGAGATGCTTTCAGTATTACTTAAAGAGGGTATGTCACTCATAACTTGTTAGGGCTTCCTTGGTGGCTCAGATGGTAAAGAATCTGCCTGCAATATGGGAGACCTGGGTCTGATCCCTGGGTTAGGAAGATTCCCCTGGAAGAGGGCATGGTAACTCACTCCAGTATTCTTGCCTGGAGTATCTCCATGGACAGAGTAGCTTGGGGGGGCTACAGTACACGGGGTTGCAAAGAGTCAAACACGAATGAATGACTAAGCACAGCACAGCACATAAACTTGTCACACAAGTCTGATGTGTATATGTGCATGCTACATGCGTATGTAGATCTCAGTTGACATTGTATTGCTTTTGACATGGTACCTGCTTCTAACCAATCTCATAATCATATTATTTTAACCTACTGTAGAAGACAAGAAGGAGTAGATCTCCAAACTTGAAGAACTTTCTATGAATAATATTTATTTTCTTTATTGAAATGGTTTTGCACAATTTATTTAGAATGCTCAGGTGCTGTTTTTATGTGTTCTTAGAAGTATTTATAATAGATAAGTAATTACCAGTTAAATGTAATGTTGTCATGAACTGCTTATGCTTAATGTATGTGTGTATAATTTATTGATATTTGCAAGTATATATTTAGACATGTGTATAAATATAATTTACATATTTCTCATACTGAAATCACTACTTATTCAAGGATTAAACAAGAGTATAAAACTTGTTACTGCTTATGAAATTATGCATGCTATACTTCAGTATTTCTATTCTTACTCACTAAAAATATTAAGACAATAGGTTTATTTAAGTCTTTCAGTATGATCACTTGCCCATTATATGATATTGAAGAAACGTTATAATGTAGACTAGGGTTGAATAAAAAGAGTATCATTTGTAAGAATGAGTTATCAGAACCCAGTCCATTATTTTCAGCTGAAGTCTTTGATCTAAGAGAGTGGCCTTGTAAGATTTCAATTTTGTAACCTTTACCCTCCTTTCATCATGGTCTAAGTGAGGCTGTAATATCTTCACTACATCAAAGCAAAAGAAAAAAAAAAAAGAGTTCATATGTGGTAAAAATTACCAAAAGCACCGTTCAAATAAGTCTCCTATTGAAAATAGTAAGAGATATCAAGACTTTTATAAAGGAGCAAGAAGAAGAGTCTAATTTGTCTTTATTACTTCAGATACCATGTGTCCTTTGTTAATCATCCATCAAAACCAAATACCTTTAGGAGAAGGAGACCCTGAAGTGTATCAAAGAGTAAAATACCGTCAAGGTCTGAAACACTAATTTTCAATGCTGGTCTTGGTGTCTATAAGCAAACCATTTCAAGGCTTTTATTTGGATTGCTTCTTCCTGCCACTGATTTACAACATGGTATTTGAGTAATAATTTTCTCATGATGTTCCGTATAGTTTCTAAATATGAAAACAGATAAGCAGCCTACTGGACTGCCCAATTATGATAGAAACTTGAGGCTGGTTTTGTCTATAATATGTATAAATAAAGGTACGATATTTTTTTTAAATTTTTTATTGCAGTAGATTTACAAAATTAGTTTCAGCAGTATAACATAATATTCAATATAAAGAGTATACTCCATTTAGATTTATTACAAAATAATGATTGTATTTCCTTGTGCTGTATAATGTTTCTGTTCCTTATCTATTCTGTACATAGTGGCTTTTAACTGTTAATCCCATCCTGCTATATTGTTCCTCTGCCTTTCTTCTCCCCACTGATAACAACTTGCTTGTTTTCTTTATCTGTGAATCTGTTTCTGTCTTGTTATATATCAATATATTGATCTGTTTTACTTATTAGATTCCTTACATTAGTGATGACATTACTGCATTTATCTTTCTGTGTCTGATTTTTTTCACTAAGCATAATGATCTTGAGGTCCATCCATGTTGTTGTAGATTGCAGAAATTCATTTTTGTGGATAAATAGTATTTCATTGTGTAAATATCCATATCTAGCAGCAGCAGCATTCTGTCCATTCAAATGTTGATGAGTATTTGGTTTCCTTCTGTCTCTTGGCTGTTTTAAGTAATACTGCTGTGAACATTGTGGTACATGTATCTTTTCAAATGAGTAGGTTCATCTTTTTCCAAATATATACCTAAGAGTGGAGCTGCTGGATCATATGCTAGTTCTATTTTTTGTATTTTGAGGAACCTCCATACCATTTTCTATGCTAAGTACACAAATTTACATTGCCACCAACAGTGTATGAGTGTTCTCTTTTCTCCATATCCTTGCCAACAAACATTTCTTATTTGTGTTATTTTTGATGATAGCCATTCTGACAAGTATAAGGTGATATCTCACTGTGGTTTTGATTTGCATTTCCCTGATGATTATTGATGTTGAACATCTTTTCATGTGTCGGTCATCTCTTTGTTTAATCTTTAGGAAAGTCTCTATTGGGATCATCTGTCCATTTTTAATCAGGCTTTAAAAAAAAAACAATATTGAGTGGTATGAGCTATTTATACATTTTAGATGTTTGTTGTGTTTAGTCACTAAAGTTGTGTCTGTTTTGTGACCCCATGGGCTATAGCCTTTCAACTCCTCTGTCCTTGGAATTTCCCAGGCAAGAATACTGGAGTGGGTTGCTATTTCCTTCTCCAGTGAGTCTTCTGGACCCAGGGATCGAACTTGCATCTCCTGTGTTGGCAGGCAGATTCTTTACCACTGAGTCACCAGGGAAGCCAGGTTAATATTTTGGGTATAAATCCTTTTTTGGTCATATCATACATGCATTTTCTTCCATTCAGTAGGTTTTATTTTTGTTTCATCATTGGTTTCCATTTCTTGTAGATTTAATTAGGTCTCATTTGTTTATTTTTGCCTTTATTTCTTTTGCCTTAGGAGTCAGATCCAAAAACATACTGCTATGATTTATGTCAAAGACTGTTCTTGTTCTTCCTGTGTTCTCTCCTAGGAGTTTTACGGTTTCAACTTACATTTAGGTTTTATATCTATGTAATTTTTTTAAGGTGGTATGAAGTAATGTTCTAATTTCATTATTCTACATGTAGCCACCATCCAGTTTCCCCAGTACCCAATTATATCTTTTCTCCTACCTTCCTTTTTTTGGAGATTAATTGAGCATATAAACAAATCTATTTCTGAAACTTTATTCTGTTTCCTTGATCTATGTGTTTGTGTGCCAGTACTATCTAGTTTTGATTACTATAGATTTGTAGTATAGTCTGAAGTCTGGTATGATACTTTGTTCATTTTTCTCAAGATCACTTTGACAAATTTTTGTCTTTTGTGCATGCTAAGTTGCTTCAGTCATGTCCAAATCCTCGTGACCCTATGTACTATAGCCTATCAGGCTCCTCTGCCAAAGGATTCCCCAGTCAAGGATATTGGAGTGGGTTGCCATAACCTTCTCCAGGGGATCTTCCCCACCCAGGGATTGACCCAGTTCTTATGTCTCCTGCATTGGCAGGCAGTTTCTTTACTACTAGTTCCACTGTAGTTCCATAAAAAATTTAAGGTTGTTTGCTCTAGTTCTATGAGAAAGGTCATGAGTACTTTGACAGGGATTATGTCAGAAAGTGAAGAGGAACTAAAAAGCCTCTTGAAGAAAATGAAAGAGGAGAGTGAAAAAGTTGGCATAAGGCTCAACATTAAGAAAACTAAGATCATGGCATCTCTGGTCCCGTCACTTCATGGGAAATAGATGGGGAAACAGTGGGAAAAGTGCCAGACTTTATTTTTTGGGGGCTCCAAGATCAATGCAGATGGTGATTGCAGCCATGAAATCAAAAGACGCCTACTCCTTGGAAGGAAAGTTATGGCCAACCTGGATAGCATATTGAAAAGCAGAGACATTGCTTTGCCAACAAAGGTTCATCTAGTCAAGGCCATGTCTTCTCCAGTAGTCATGTATGGATGTGAGAGTTGGATAGTGAAAAAGGCTGAGCGCTGAAGAAAGATGCTTTTGAACTGTGGTGTTGGAGAAGACTCTTGAGAGTCCCTTGGACTGCAAAGAGATCCAACAAGTCTATCCTAAAGGAGATCAGTCCTGGGTGTTCATTGGAAGGACTGATGTTGAAGCTGAAACTCAATACTTTGGCCACCTCATGCGAAGAGTTGACTCATTGGAAAAGACCCTGAGGGCAGGAGGACTGAGGGCAGGAGGAGAAGGGGATGACGGAGGATGAGATGGCTGGATGGCTCACCGAATTGATGGACATGGGTTTGGGTGGACTCCGGGAGTTGGTGATGGACAGGGAGGCCTTGCGTGCTGCGGTTCATGGGGTCATGGAGTCAGGCACGACTGAGCGACTGAACTGAACTGATGTCAAGTCTGCAGGCTGCTTTGAGTAGTATGGAAATTTTAACAAAATTAATTCTTACAGTCCAAGAACTTGGGATAACTTTCCATTTCTTTATATTATTTTCAGTTTCCTTCATCACTATTTTTATAGTGATGAAACATGTTTCAGCATACAAGTCTTTCACTTCTATGGCTAACTGTTTTTCCTAAGTAATTTATTATTTTTGATGCTGTCTTAAATGGAATTGTATTTTTTCTTCTTCTTTATTTTGACAGTTTTTTGTTATATTGCTATATATTAGATTCTTATTTTACAGATGCACATTATTATTAACAACTTACAAATGAGGCTGCAAATGTTTTAGGGTTTTTAAACAGTATTGAAATACTCATTTAGTTGACATATAGCACAGCAAGGACTCCTGCTAGCCCTTCTAATTCTAATTCCAGGTAGAGTCAACAGTTTGTACATAATACCTGCTTACTAAGAAATCACTGCTTCAAACATGTTTTGTATCTTCTAATGATATATGAAATGTATCTTCAGTATTTAAGTATAATGTGCTTCTCCTTGTACAATACTTTATTTTGGAAAAGTTGTTCCTCGTTCTCTGCTTGGAAAATTAGTATTTACCATTCAAGACCCAGCTTGTTAGATTAAAAGAAAAAAAAAACTCTTCATCCAAAAGAAAAAAACAATATGATTAAATATCAAAATTAGTAGGACAAATATCATTCTTTGGGTATCTCATGCTTATTGTTATGTGAAAATAGATGAGGATGAAGTGAAAGAACTGGAGCGACAAATCAGGTTGGCAGAAGGAGCAGGGAGAAAAAGGGTGAAGTGATAGAAAAGCTTGGGACATGTACATACTGCTGTATATTTAAAATGAATAACCAACAGGATGCCACTGTATAGCACAGAAAACTGTTCAATGTTATATGGCAGCCTTGATGGGAAGGGAGTTTGGGAAAGAATGGATACATGTGTATGTAGGGTTGAGTCCCTTGCTGTCCTCCAGAAAATACCACAACATTGTTAATTGGCTATGCACCAATATAAAATAAAAATTAAAAAAAAATGTTGGTAACAACAAAGATGGTAGGTAAAGAAAATATAGACGATAGAACTGCATTTGCTATAGATACTTATGGAAAGGGAGAAATCAAAAATTTATGAATAAAGAGGAAGTTTCATGTGGAGCAAGTTGAATGTTGAGGTGTATCTGAGACTTACCAGTTATCTCTCATCTGGGACTGTAAGTTTAAATTTTAGAAGCCTATTCTCATTCAGAGATATAACACTGATACATAAATTCCATATGAATGTATGAGGTCAGTTTTCTATAGAAAGTTTATGAAGAGGAGGTACCCCAGAACATACTCATCAGGAAGATTAACACTTAAAAGATTATTTATGAGCTACTCTGCTGCTATTTTGCTAATACTATGGCTGAAAAGTTGCATCTTATTTTGATTTCCATTTCTTTGATTTTTTTAGTTGAATATACTGCATTCACTGAATGTTACATCAAAACTGCAAAATGTTTTGATGAAAGTAGTGAATAATTTGGGCTTCCCCAGACAGGGCTAAAGAATCTGCTTGCAGTGCAGCAGCCACAGATGTGGATTCAATCCCTGGGTCAGGAAGATCCCCTGGAGAGGAGCATGGCAACCCACTCCATTATTCTTTTCTGGAGAACCCCATAGACAGAGGAGCCTGATGGGCTTCAGTCCATAGTGTTGTGAAGAGTCAGACATGACTGAAGTGACTTAACACTCATGCACAGTTGATATTTTTGATTTAAAAAGAAAAATAGTATTATGTTATCCTGAATGGAGTAGAGTCAAACTAACAAGTGTTTTAACACTTAACTTCCAGAACTTATTCAGAACAATGTGGTGACATGTGGATGGTTCAGCTAATCAGCAACTAGGTATAGGAGATTGTTCTTTAGAACCATGTGAACATAATAAATCTCACAGTGCTGATCAGAAATGTAAAATAGGCATGCTTTTTCATTCCTCCCTACTTTGTCTTTTCCTAAAGGAAACACAATATACTACCACATATCTAAACTCTAATACATATACTCTGAACTTATCAGTTTTACTTTAAAAAATAGAAAAAATAAAGACACATAAGTTACAGGATAAAATGCAAAATCATTTATTAGGTTTTCAAGCCAATCTTAAATCTTGAATGTTATATTTTGACAATAATACTGATATAAAAATCAGGTAAATACATTGTAATTTTACATAAGTAATATATAACAGTACCTCTGCTTTTAAGAATTTCATATACAATGACAGTTAATGCGAGCAATATTTTAGTTATCTATGGTTGTGACATGATTTAGTCTCACTAAAACTAGAATGCATATGTTAATACATCTTGATTTTTTTCTTTGCTTATTTTGAATGTAAACTGATCTATCAATTTTTTCTTTATGATTTTTGCTTATAAAATTCTTGCCCACATTAAGATTATGCAATCAGTTCACTAAGTTTCTTTTCCATGTATCTATGGGTAAATGAGTGCTATTGAATTTAAGCACTTTATTATCATTGCTGCCGTTAACATTTTTCTCTAAACTTTGCTAATTTTGAGATATATTGCATATTCTTTTTTGTTTGCCTCACAAAGAACATGTAGTATGAGAATGAATTGCTGTGTTCTAGAAGTAGTTTTGCTTATACAATGGAAATAAGCAATATTGGGATTCTGGTATATTCTATTAATATATAAAATGGATCAAAACACATGAAATGAGTCTTCTTGACAGTCCTTGATACATGACTGTAGGGTATATAGTTTCAATTTACTTATTTTTAGGCCCTGAATAATATTTCAGTCTTGGCTTGTTTACTGCCTTTTAACTCTAGCCCAATTCCCCTGGCTCATTCTTTGGACTTGGGAAATTCAGACCTTATTACCTAGGTCCCATCATTTATTTGGCTGGTCAGAAATGCAGACACTCCCTGTGATGTTTGCTTCCTTTGTGAACCTGCTTGCTGCTGCTAGTCTTCACTGTTACCTGAACTTTGCTTCTTTGGTAGATATTTTAGCTAACACCTCTCTGATGGATTTTATTTTTCTATTTCCTACCAACAGCTCATTTGAGTTTGGACTATTTGTTTAGTTTGAATTTTTGTTTCAAAAACTGTTTAGAAATGTGAAAAAGAAAATATAGCTGATATATCTTTATATTTTGGGTTTGCTTTATACAGAACATAAATTTGACCTCATAAATAGATTCAAGCAATATTGAATTCAAGTCCCAACTGTCACTACACATAACTAGGCAAGTCTCTGCGTTGCCCAGATGTTGTTAGACCTGGGTAATCTCTAAAATACTTTCTGCCTCTCAATATCTGCACCTCAGTGACTTATCCAAACTACTATACTATTAAATATATATAAACACATTTATTAACTATATATATATATATTTATATAAAACAATTCTTTCAGAATCAACATAATAGCTGCCAGAAAAACAAAAACCCAAATCTCACAAGAGGGTGAAGAAGTCAGGGTAAAAATAACTGCTTGAGTATATACATTACAGTTTCATTGCAAAGTAAATTTTGTTGTGAAATGAAGGAATATGCAGAGGACACACCATGCCTGTAGGTGCCCTTGAGAACTGAAGTGGTTGTCAAGGAGTTTCAGGAGCCCATAGTTTGAGCTTCCAGTTTTGACTTCTTGGGGGATGGCAGAAAAGATTTAAAATCTAGGGCATGCCCATGATGTGGAGCTTAACAGGAAATGTGCTAAACTAAGCCAAGACTCTCTCACAGTGAGGGTGAATAAGCAGTAAACCCATTTCTCACAGAATTCCTGGGAAAAAGCTTAACATATCCAGATTTTGGCGTCATATAAAGGGAAAGACAGGTCTCCGATGAGAATCTGTGATCACAAGCTAAATTTGATTTTTGGCCCATTTTCATATTATATGGAAACATAATTTAAAGTGGCCTTGTACAGGGAGTATACCTATGAACCTGGGACAAGTAAGCACAAATGTTCTTTGGAAAACTACATACTTAACCCAGGCTTTAAAATTACAAAGCAGAATCATATAAACAGCATTTGCATCCAGTCATGCATATAAATCAGCAGAAAAATAAAAAGAGATCTTAATTATTGGCAGAAGAAACAGGCAGATCTCCTTCAAATGACTGACGGCTCTTCTATTCAATGATTATTCAAAATTTTCCAACAATGGAAATTGGAAGACAGTAGAACTGTGTCTTAAATTTACTGAGCAACATAAACACACACACACTCACACACATGCACATGCACCAAAATTTAAGACAGAATTCTAGGCCTTAATAGTACTCAATAAAATTAGGTAAAATATGATAATTATCAATAAAATTATACCCAGTAGCCAGAGGCAAAATAAAGATATTAAAAGATAAAAAAAACAATATGAATATTAAGCTTACCACCAATAGACCCTTGGTAAATGAAATTCTAAATAAGTAATTTTGGCAGAATAAATATTATCCTAGATGGAAGATGTAAAATGGAAAGCTCTTGGTAAATAAATATAATTGGGAATATGTCTCTAAATATAAATAAACATGAAGGGTATTCTAAACTAATACAAAACACTACTTCTACCAGAAGCAATAACAATGTCTCATCTATGGAGAGGGAGACAATATAGATGATAATGATGCATAAAATTTGCATGTAAATTTGATGGAAGTTTTTGTCATTAAAATACTTTATACTTTATTTGTATTGTTAAAGAGAAAGGTAAGCAAGAATGATAAAATAGCAAGGAATAACACTAAAAGATTAGACATAAAAATTATAACTTCCAAAAAATAGAGGGGAAAATGAAATAATAAAAAGGAAAGAACATATTATTCAAAAAACAAACCAACAAAAAAAGCAAGAGATGGGGGAAATCCAGCTGAGTCTGATTCTAGAGTTTATCCTTATTATAGCACCTTTTGAAGACGCCCAAAACCCTAGAATACACTATAGCTTAGACTCTCAAGATAAAGTACTGAAAAGTTAAATAAGAAACATTTTAACTATTTGATTTTTTTCAAGCAAATAAATAATATTTCTATAGCTTTACAATTATAATTCTGCTATGAACACTGAGGTGGACGCACCTTTTCAAATTAGTTATTTTCAGACATATACCCATGAGTGGCATTGCTGGGTTATATGATAGCTCAATTTTTAGTTTCTTTGAGAAACCTTCGTACTGTCTTCCACAGTGGCTGCATCAGTCTGAGTGAAGTCGCTCAGACGTGGCCGACTCTCTGCGACCCCATGGACTGTAGCCTACCACACTCCTCCGTCCAAGGGATTTTCCAAGCAAGAGTATTCCCGTTAATGACCTATCTGTTTTCTTTTTCTCCACATCCTTGCCAAAGTTTTTAATTCATTTTCTTTGCAATGAGAGCCATTCTGATGGTATGAGGTGGTTTGGATTTTCATTTACCTAGTGATTAGCAATGTTGAATATTTTTTTCATGTGCCTGTTGGCTATTTGTATACCCTCCTTGGAAAAATGTCTATTCATTTCTTCTGCCCATTTTTAAATGTAATGTTGATTTGTATGAGCTATTTATATGTGTTAGATATTAATCCTCTATCTGTCATATCATTTGCAAATATTTTCTCCTATTCAATAGATGGTCACTTCATTTTGTTGATGGTTTCCTTTGCTGTGCAAAAGCTTTTAAGTTTAATTAGGTCTCATTTGTTAATTTTTGCTTCTATTTTGCATTAGGAAACATCCAAAAACATGTTACTATGATTTATGACAAAGAGCACTCTGCCTATGTTATTGCCTAGGAATTTTACAGTATCTGGTTTTGCATTTAGGTCTTTAATTCATTTGAGATTTTTTTTTATATGTTATTAGAGAATGTTCTAATTTCATGCTCTTCCATGTAGCTGTTCAGTTTTCCTGGCATCACTTACTGAAAAGACTTTCTTTTCTCCACTGATTGTATTTGCCTCCTATGTTGTAGGTTAACTGTAAGTGCATAGGTTTATATCTGGGTTTTCTATCTTATTCCATTGATCTATGTGTTTGGTTTTGTGCCAGCACCATAGTGTTTTAATTGCTGTAGCTTGGTAGTTTAGTCTGAAGGCAAGGTGAATGATTCCTTCAGCTCTATTCTTGCTCGGGTTGTTTTGGCTATCTGGGTCTTGTGTATTTCAATGCACATTTTAAATTTATTTTTCTATCTCTGTGAAAAATGTATTTTGATAGAGACTGAATTTAATTTGTAGATCACCTTGGGTGGTATGATCACTTTAACAATGTTGATTCTTCCAATCCAAGAATACTGTATATCTTTCCATCTGTTTGTGTTGCCTTCCATTTCTTTCATTGATGTCTTAAAGCTTTTGGAGTGCAGATTGTTTTGCCTCCTTAGGTTGGCTTACTTCTATGTATTTTATGACTAGATAATAAATGGGAATGTTTCCTTAATTTATCTTGCTAGTGTGTAGAAGTGTAAGTGATCTCTGTATATCAGCTTTGTATCCTGGAACTGTACCAAATTCACTGGTGAGCTCCAGTAGTCTTCTGGAGACATCTTTAGAATTTTGTGTCTAGTATCATGTCATATGCAAACAATGACAGTTTTACTCTTTCCTTTCGAATTTGGTTTCCTTATACTCCTTATTTTCTCTGATTGCTATGGCTAGGGTTTTCAAAACTATGTTGAATAAAGAGGCAAGTGTGGGTATCCTTGTCTTATTCCTGCTCTTAGAGGGAATGTTTTCAGTTTTTCACTTTAAAGTATGATGTTAGTTGTGAGTTTGCCTTGTGCTGTGCTGTGCTAAGTTGCTTCCGTAGTGTCTGACTCTTTGTGTCCTTATGGACTGTAGCCCAGCAATCTCCTCTGTTCATGGGATTCTCCAGACAAGAATACTGGAGTGGGTTGCCAGGTCCTCCTCCAAGGGATTTTCCTGACTCAGGGAATGAACCCAAGTCTCTTATGTCTCCTGCATTGGCAGGTGGGTTCTTTACCACTAGTGCCACCTGGGAAGCCTGAGTTTGTCTCAAATGACCTTTATTATGTTGAGATATGTTATATATATGACCACTTTCTGGGTCTGCATCTACTGAGATAATCGTATGGCTTTCCTATTTCAATTTGTTCATGTGGTATATCACATTAGTTGGCTTTTGGATATTGAAAAATCCTTGCACCCCTGGGATACATTCCATTTGCTTATGGTTTTATTCTCATAACTATTGTTGGATTCAGTTTGTTGGCATTTTGTTGAGGATCTTTGCATCCTCATTGATTGTTAATAAGTAATATTGGCCTGTAGTTTTCTTTTCTGTGGTATTTTTGTCTGATTTTGGTATCAGAATGAAGCTAGTATCATAGAATGAGTTTAGAAGTGTAGCTTTCTCTGCAACTTTTTGGAATAGTTTCAAAAGGATAGGTGTTATTAATAACTCTTCTCTAAATGTTTGGTAGAATTCATCTGTGAAACCATCTGCTCCTAGACTTTTGTTTGTTGCAAGTTTTTAAATTATTGATTCCGTTTCATACTGGTAATTGATCTGTTCATATTTTCTATTTTTCCTGGTTCAGTCTTGTGAGATTGTGCCTTTCTAAAAATTTGTCTGTTTCTTCTAGGTTGGGGCTTCCCTGATAGCTCAGTTGGTAAAGAATCCACCTGCAGTGCAGGAAACCCCGGGTTGATTTCTGGGTTGGGAAGATCCACTGGAGAAGGGATAGGCTACCCAGTCAAGTATTCTTGGGCTTCCCTTGTGGCTCAGCTGGTAAAGAATCTAACTGCAATGTGGGAGGCCTGGGTTCAGTCCCTGGGTTGGGAAGATTCCCTGGAGAAGAGAAAGGCTAAGGTTTCAGTGAAGTTAAGTAACTCAACCAAACCCTCACACTGAAGGAGGCAAGATTCAAACCACACTTTACAGAAAGCTATATTCATTATTTTCATTACTCCACAGCTGAAATGCAAAATAGATAATGTTTTAACTGGCTTTTTTTATTCAGACCAAATAATTTGAAATTATAGTTCTCTGAGTAGAACAACTGAAGCATAGAAGCAGAGATTGCACTAGTATCATGAAATGAGTGTCTTGGATATTTGATTTCTGCTGTGTTAAATCAAGTAACAGAAAAGCCCAGACAAAGCAATAAAAGCTTTGCTGTTCCCTAGCCACCTTCTTTTTCCTTCTCAGTTTCATCCATTCTTCACTGCTTGAAACATTCCCCTTTGCTACACAAAGTAAACCCAAAACGTATGGCTGAAATAATACATACTTTCTGCCACACCAAATAGATCTATGTAAATTTTTAATGCGTAAAATTTCCAATAACTCATTTGTATTTCTTGAACAAAATAGGATGCTTACATTTATGTAGGAAAAAAAGAGAAAAAAACTTTGAAGGACAAGCAGTTTGAAAACCAAGCCTTTGTGATACATACATCCTCCTGTTAAAATGAATGACTTTGGCAGAATTACTAAGTAGACAGTAGAATTTGCAGAATCATATTGAAAGGAATATGAGTTTCTCTGATATAATTCTTGAGCAGACAGTGGTAAAATTAAGGCAAAATTGATTCCAAAATGAAACATCTATTTTAGAAAACTAGGGTTTATTGTGTTTGGAAACTCATGATAAGAGTTTTGGGAAAAGCAGCTTTATATTTTACTAAAGGGAACTATTATCTAAGAACAATCATTCATATAGCTTCTGATTTGGATTTGGCCGTGCTCCAGTGATACCATTTTGATAGACAAAGCAAGTAGATTCAAGCCTTTCAGTTTAGAAAAATATATTTTGTTAGTTTTATTCTCCTTTCTATTTTTGCTACTATGTCTAAAAGAGAGGAGAGGATTAATTATCTAAGCAGAGAACACAAAGGAAAGATCCACTATCCCAACCACCAATTACAGTTGCTAGAGCACTGTTTGCTTTATGAAGAAAAACATTTTCTTGTGTTCAGCCTGCTCATTCAAAAACCATCTCCACTGTAATAGATACAGAGGAAAAAGCTGTTTTCCTAACTGTCCTGGTGTTACAAATCCAATTTCATTTTAGTGACTGACACTCTATGTCTTTTTTTTTTTTTTTAGTTTAACTCTGCAAAGTCTAAAGACTTTGATGTGGCTAGTTCTGATTAAATATAAGTCTGTGATTTTTACATGTTGCTCTTTGTCATCAAGATACTCTTATAATCCTCAGAATAGGATTTCCATGTATAAGAGTCTCCAGGCCCCTCTCACACAGAATTCTGCAGAAGACATTCCAGACCATGTGCTCTGAAGAATGCCTACCTCAAAATTCCCTGAAGAATTAGTTTAAAACTGCAAGTTTCTTGGCTTCCTCTATAACCTTCCAACTCAAATCTCTCTTGTAAGGAAACTTATATTTTAATAAACTTCACTATAATTCTTGTATATACAGAAATATGAAAGCTTGTGTTCTAACAGTTGAAAGTCAAAGGCAGCTCATTCTAGGGAAAGACAATGGACTTTGAAGTCTCAAAGACCCAGATTTTGTCCTATAGCAACACAGCATGCTTGTGCAGCACACTAGCCTTGTAACCCTAAGTACATTGGTCCATCTCTGTGAGCCCCAGTTACCTCATGTAAAATGGGGGTAAGATCTATCTTGCAAAGTTGAGTCTAGGATACAGAAAGTAAATAATACTTGTGCATATGTATATGTCTTTATATATATATATATGTGTAAACATCTCTGAGTGTCTCTAAATCATGCCACTTTTATGTACTGCTCAGTTCAGTTCAGTCGCTCAGTCATGTCCGACTCTTTGTGACTCAATGAACTGCAGCACACCAGGCCTCCCTGTCCATCACCAACTCCCAGAGTTTACTCAGACTCATGTCCATTGATTCGGTGATGCCATCCAACCATCTCAAACTCTGTCGTCTCCTTCTCTCCCTCCCCTCAATCTTTCACAGCATCAGGGTCTTTTCAACTGAGTCAACTCACCGCATCAGGTGGCCAAAGTATTGGAGTTTCAGCTTCAACATCAGTCCTTCCAATGAATATCCAGTCCTTTAGGATGGACTGGTTGGATCTCCTTGCAGTCCAGGGGACTCTCAAGTGTCTTCTCCAACACCACAGTTCAAAAGCATCAATTCTTCAGCGCTCAGCTTTCTTTATAATCCAACTCCCAAATCCATACATAACGACTGGAAAAACCATGGCCTTGACTAGACAGAACTTTGTTGACAAAGTAATGTCTCTGCTTTTTAATATGCTGTCTAGGTTGGTCATAACTTTCCTTCCAAGGATTAAGCGTCTTAATTTCATGGCTGCAGTCACCATATGCAGTAATTTTGGAGCCTAAAAAAAGTAAAGTCAGCCACTGTTTCCCCATCTATTTGCCATAAAGTGACAGGACCAGATGCCATGATCTTAATTTTCTGAGTGTTGGTCTTTAAGCCAACTTTTTCACTCGCCTCTTTCACTTTCATCAAGAGGCTCTTTAGTTCTTCTTTCACTTTCTGCCATAAGGGTGATGTCATCTGTATATCTGATGTTATTAATATTTCTCCCGGCAATCTTGATTCCAGCTTGTGCTTCTTCCAGCCCAGCGTTTCTCATGATGTACTTGGCATATAAGTTAAATAAGCAGGGTAACAATATACAGCCTTAACATACTCCATTTCTTATTTGGAGTCAGTCTGTTATTCCATGTCCATTTTAAACTGTTGCTTGCTGACCTGCATACAGGTTCTCAATATGCAGGTCAGATGGTCTGGTATTCCCATCACTTTCAAAATTTTCCACAAGTTTATTGTGATCCGCACAATCAAAGGCTTTGGTAGAAATAGATCTTTTTCTGGAACTCTCTTGCTTTTTTGATGATTTTGGCAATTTGATCTCTGGTTCCTCTGTCTTTTCTAAATCCAGCCTGAACATCTGGAAGTTCACAGTTCATGTATTACTGAAGCCTGGCTTGGAGAATTTTGAGCATTACTTTACTAGCATGTGAGATGAGTGCAGTTGTGTGGCAGTTTGAGCAATGTTTGGCTCTGCCTTTCTTTGGGAATGGAATGAAAACTGACCTTTTCCAGTCCTGTGGCCACTGCTGAGTTTTCCAAATTTGCTGGCATATTGAGCGCAGGCAGCACTTTCACAGCATCATCTTGTAGGATTTAAAATAGCTCAACTGGAATTCTATCACCTCCACAAGCTTTGTTCATAGTGATGCTTCCTAAGGCCTGCTTGACTTCACATTCCAGGATGTCTAGCTCTAGGTAAGTGATCATACCATCATGATAATCTGGGTCATGAAGATCTTTTTTGTACATTTCTTCTATATATTCTTGCCACCTCTTCTTAATATCTTCTGCTTCTGTTGTCTCCATACCATTTCTGTCCTTTATTGAGTCCATCTTTGCATGAAATATTCCCTTGGTATCTCTCATTTTCTTGAAGAGATCTCTAGTCTTTCCCATTCTATTTCTTTACATTGATTGCTGACTAAGGCTTTCTTCTCTCTCCTTGTTATTCTTTGGAACCTTAATTTAAATGGGTATATCTTTCCTTTTCTCCTTTGCTTTTCACTTTTCTTTTCACAGCTATTTGTAAGCTCTCCTTAGATGGCCATTTTGCTTTTTTGCATTTCTTTTTCTTTGGGATGGCCTTGATTCCTGTCTCCTGTACAGTGTCACAAACCTTCATCCATAGTTCATCAGGCAGTCTGTCTATCAGATCTAGTCCCTTAAATCTATTTGTCATTTCCACTGTGTAATCTTAAGGGATTTGATTTAGGTCATATCTGAATGGTCTAGTGATTTTCCCCACATTCTTCAATTTAAGTCTGAATTTGGTAATGGGGAGTTCATGAGCTGATCCACAGTCAGCTCCCAATCATGTTTTTGCTGACTGTATAGAGCTTCTCCACTTTTGTCTGCAAAGAATATAATCAGTCTGATGTTGGTGTTGGCCATCTGGTGATGTCCGTGTGTAAAGTCTTCTCTTGTGTTGTTAGAAGAGGGTGTTTGCTATGACCAGTGCGTTCTCTTGGCAGAACTCTATTAGCCTTTACCATGCTTCATTCTGTACTCCAAGGCCAAATTTACCTGTTACTCCAGGTATTTCTTAACTT
The DNA here is from genome assembly GCA_007570785.1 of Antilocapra americana. Lineage (NCBI taxonomy): Eukaryota > Metazoa > Chordata > Mammalia > Artiodactyla > Antilocapridae > Antilocapra > Antilocapra americana. The sequence continues at coordinate 679,118 of ML661343.1, forward strand.
CCTACTTTTGCATTCCAGTCCCATATAGTGAAAAGGACACCTTTTTGGGGTGTTAGTTCTAAAGGGTCTTGTAGGTCTTCATAGAGCCATTCAATTTCAGTTTCTTCAGAATTTCTAGTTGGGGCATAGATTTAGATTACTGTGATATTGAATGGTTTGCTTGGAAATGAACAGAGATCATTCTGTCATTTCGGAGATTACATCCAAGTACCGCATTTCAGACTCTTTAGTTGACTGTGATGGCTACTCCATTTTTTCTAAAGGATTCCTGGCCACAGTAGTATATATAATGGTCATCTGAATTAAATTCACCCATTTCAGTCCATTTTAGTTCAGTGATTCCTAGCATGTTGAGGGGTTCACTCTTGCCATCTCCTGTTTGACCACTTCCAATTTGCCTTGATTCATGGACCTAACACTCCAGGTTCTTATTCAATATTGCTCTTTACAGCATCAGACCTTACTTCTATTACCAGTCTCATCCACAACTGGGTGTTGTTTTTGCTTTGGCTCCATCTCTACATTCTTTCTGGAGTTATTTCTCCACTGATCTCCAGTAGCATATTGGGCATGTACCGACCAGGGGAGTTCATCTTTCAGTGGCCTATCTTTTTTCCTTTTCATTCTGTTCTTGGCATTCTCAAGGCAAGAATACTGAAGTGGTTTGCCATTCCCTCCTCCGGTGGACCACATTCTGTCAGACCTCTCCACCGTGACCCATCGTCTTGGGTGGTGCTACATGGCATAGTTTAGTTTCATTGAGTTAGACTAGGCTGTGGTCCATGTGATCAGATTGGCTACCTTTCTATGATTGTGCTTTCAGTCTGTCTGCCCTCTGATGCCCTCTCTTGTGCCTACCATCTTACTTGGATTTCTCTTACCCTGAACATGGGGTATCTCCTCTCGTGCACCACTCCTGACCTTGGACATGGGATATTTCCTCTCGGCCACTCCTGTGCCACACAGCTGCTGCTCCTTTAAAACCCACATTTATCTAGTAACATAATATATTTTGTTTACTTTCATATAACCTCTTACCATTTTTATTTGTGAGGTTGCTCAGTTGCTGGGGTTAAAAATCAGTGCCTTCTCATCTTTACCTGCCCTTCATTTCATTTGAAGAAAAGTTTATGGAACCTTAATTGTCTTTTTTTCCAAAACACTAGGAAAGATTTGAGCCTATCCTGTCACTTAGACAACTAATTACACCATTACATGCTGCAATTACAATTAAAGATTTTCAGCTAATGAAAGGCATGTTCACTGAATTCTCATTACCTGATATTTCCTTGCCAACACTCAAGAGTATCATGATTTTGATGAAACAAGAACAACTCAAGGAGCTATATTTGCTCAGTAACATCAACAGAACAGTCTAGGGAGCCTGTTGCAATTCCCTTCTGCCCCATTGCATTTATCCACCAGGCTATTTAAAGCTATAGTCCTCATTATTACCTCATAGAATTTGTTAGCTGCCAAAATCATTAGTAATTTCTGCTGATCCAGCATTGTCCATGTGAAGCATCACACCCTATTAGGCCTATAGAGCAGTCTTGATAGTAAGCCACTTGGATTTGGTCTCAAGTTGACTCAGATCAGACCAGTCAATTCAGATGACTTAGTGCCAGCATTGGCTGGTGTATAACGTGCTTGCCTTATACCTGTTACTTACAACAGCCTCTTAGCAACAGCAGAATCAGACAAGTGACTCAGGGCCAAAGGACACCCCCTTAAGATTCTTTTCTTCCTTGTTTTTGACTTTCTGCTGCCTGGCATCACCCATTGGCTTCTGAGCATGATAAATGTCATCAAGATAAATCCCCATTCTGGAGCATGGCCCATTTTAAATCATCCCTTTAATGTAATTTGCCTAAAGTTAGAATAGGAATTTTTTAATGGTTAGAAACTTGATACCTACTAAGGACCTACTGTCTGTATGAATATGCTTAATAATTTAAAATGTTCTTCCTTATTGTAACAGTTATGGCAAGTTATAACTCTGCTGCAAGAAACAGAAAGTCTGATCTAAACTGTCTTAAATAAAATGGTGATTTATTGCCCCAACTAAATGAAAAGTGCAAAGGCTTCAGGCATGGCAGAATATAGAGATCAAAAACAATGTCATTGAGCCCTTGTTCCTCTCTCATGGTCTCCCAGTTCCACTTCATTGCTTACAGAGAGGCTTTCTTCTTTAAATTAATAAAATAGTTGCTCTTGCCTTAGGATCTCACAGTGGATTCACTTCAAAAACTGCAGGAAAGAGTACTGACCACTGTTTGAGCATTCCTAGCAAAATTTGTCTCAAACATTATTGACTATGTTCAGATCATATGAATGCCACTAAGCCCATCATTCTGGAGAAAGAAATGAGGTGCTCTGGTTTATTTCAGCAAGCACACATCTGCCTTTGGTGCAGGTTTGATTTTCCCTCCTCATGCCTTATGGACTGAGAGTTCTGGGACAGATCCCTAAGAAGATATCCAGGTTGAGTTATCAAGAAAAGAGGAAGCAAATGAGGGGAATGTCTTTTTCCATATAGAGGAGCAAAATTTAAGTCTTTGGAAACTCCTCTCATGAATCCATAATTGCTTCCTCATACTCTACAGAACAAAGCCTGTTTATGTTTTCTCTGTAACCTTTTTTATCATTGAAGAAACAATGTTGTCCTTTCTTCAAGCCATAATGTTTAGAATGAGTAGTTAATGCAATAGTTTCATTTAAGTTTTAATGCAAATTTAAGTTCAGTTTACCACAGTTTAGTATATAGAACAATGGCTCTAATATCATATCAGAATTACTTGGAGGAGCACTGAAAAAGTAAGCACGCCTGTGTATAAATCACAACAGCTCTCCCAACCCAGAATTTAGAGGGCTGCTGCAGGGGCATATATACTTTTTCAAAGGCTTCACAGTAATTCTCATCCATAATTTCATTTATAAAATACTTATCTTTGTTGAATGAGAGACATGATATATCTATTGTTCTCTGTCTTGCCAGATAATGACAAAAGAATTTTACTTAATGTAAAGTATGATACTTCAGAGGGGCAGAGATAAATATAGCCTACTCATAGGGAAATGACCACAGTAAAACTATGCCTTTTGAGAAACAGAAGGAACTGCCCACATAAATAATAAAAAAAATAGGCAGCTAGAAGGGAAAAAAGTAAGTATTTCAGTGAATTGTTTCCAAAAAAAAAAAAAATGTTGGTATTCACTTACACATTAAATTCAATGAGTGCAAATAATATTTTAGGCACTAAGCTAGTTACTAGTATTAAAGTAATGAATAAAAGCAGTTGTGGAGTCTTCTGTCATGAACCTTACAGTATAAGACTAAGGCAGATATTACTAGCTAGGTGCTTTTATCTGTATATCCCAAAGTGGTTTAATAATTAGAAAATTAACGCATAAAATTGTTAGTATAGAGGTAGGAAAGTGTTTGAGGTTAAATGATAAAATGGCTCAGTGATGTTACTTTGCCACCTTTGGTGTTGGCTTCATCCTCAAACTGGATACAAGCTAATGCACTTTCAGAGACTACACGTGAAGCCAAAGTGTCTAGAGGAAAAGACTGTCTCTCATTTTGTCTATAGACAGTGAAGATAAGGCTCTCAGAAGTCCCCTGTCAGTTTAGTTTTTATCTTACATTTCATAGACCAGATGTTGTTTAGTTGCTAAGTTATACGTGACTCTCTTGAAACCCCATGGACTGTAGCCCCTCAGTTTCCTCTGTCCATGATATTTCCCAGGCGAGAATACTGGAGTGGGTTGCCATTTCCTTCTCCAGGGGATCTACTCAACCTAGGAATTGAACTTATATTCCCTGCACTGGAGGGTGGGTTGTTTACCACTGAAGCCATGAGGGAAGACCAGGTTTATGTGTGTGTGTATATACATGTGTGTGTGTGTATACATATATATATATACATACACACATATACACACAAACACGTACTCATACATACATACTTTTACCCATCATTGGGATAGAGGGAAGGAATTATGATGATTGGCCTAAACTATATACATAGATTACACTGATGTTGAGAATGAACCAGAATGTCTGCTACAAACTTTAATCAATAACTTAAAAGTTACAAAATGTGAGAATCCTATAATATGTTTGAAAGCTTCTGCTAAAGAAAACATGATATATAAAAAAATTTTGCATGGGAAGCTGAAGCAGAGACTAAGAAAATGAGTAGCATATGAATGAATAAGGAGCAGACAGAAGGGTGTCTGCTGGGAAGAACATATGAAAAATGCCCTGTGGCTGGACAGCAAAGAATCAGAGAATAGTGAAACCATAGAGACATCACTTTTCCTTCTGTAAAGGGAACCCAAAATGAATAAGGGGAGAAAATGAGAATTTTTCATGGTGAAAGATGATGATACTTTGACTTGGGTATTGTGATACAGATTTAGAGACGTGCCTGGTATATATTTAGAAGAAAAACTTGACAAGACTTGAGATAGATTTGATATGGTTTGGGAGTAGTAGTTCAAGGAGCAAGGACATGTTTGCTATTTACAGTGATTTCTGAGTTTCATGCTTGCTGAAGTAACTGATAGCCAGAGGAAGTGGCCCATGTTAGGGTACAGTTGGAAATAACAGAGAATGAGAAGAAGGAGTAGCAACAAAGCTAAGACCTTACAGAGACACCCTGCATTAGTGCTCTGGAAAAAAATTAACACTGCTTCCAAATGAGAATGTCTTCTGTTCACTATAAAGATACAACCAATCAGCTCCTCATTCAAAGAATTTGAGTCAGTAATCACTCTTGGCCCAAATAAAATATGTAAGTGCCCAAACAGGAGTTCTTTCCATGCAAAGCACAGGACCTTATTACTACACTGGGGAGCACTCAGTGGAGGAAGAATGGTCTACTGTGAGACACCCTAAGCTGAGATTTGGGCAAAATCTTCCATTGGCAAATGGCTGAAAGAAGTATAACTAACACATAGCAGACCCTCACTATTTGAAAGCATTAATCATCCAAATATATCATAACTGCGATTTTCTATGGATGATCTCTTGTGTTGAAGGAAAAACACACAACTTTATTCTAATTTGAATGCTATGGATATCATCCTTAGCTGAAGAGAGTCTGTCTAATCCATCCTTTAAAAATCTAGTAAGAATATGTTCTGTTGTTCAGACATTAAATATCATTTGCTCAATATATTGTTAAACATCAGATGCCATTTAATCCATCTACTTATTTGTGATTTGTTTTTCCTTATTATATTTTAAATCTCTTTCCTCCTACAACTTTGCACAATCTTACCTCTCTTACTGGTTATCCCAAAATGTAGCTAACATTCCAAGTAGCGCAAGTACTCAACATGAAAGTAAATTGTAATCTCCACTCTGTGGAAACAGGTACTTAGTTTCCCATTAACACAGTTGGAAGTTAACATGTAACTCTACACTCATTCAAATGAGGATATATATGCACTGTGCCAATAATCCACTCTTAAATCAGATACCATGATTTTTGAGCCTTTAGAATTGACTGCTTTTTAGAGTATATCTTTTGACTAGAAAGAAATTACTGCCATGAAATACATCAGTTTATTATGTTCATATCTTTGGTGACTGCATTATAAAACATAAATTTTACCTGGAAAAGATATAACCAAACATTTATTTCCTTCCTTTTAGGATACAGGTAATTGTGTGAATTTAAATAATTTTCAAGTTGATTGTTCTTACAGTCATAACAAATACACACAGAGACACATCTGAAAATAATAAATGATCACAATTAGTATTTTTTTATTACCATTGTTCTCATCTATTGCTTAATCCCTGAGTTGTTCAGGTATTTCTAGCATTGAAATTTATAACTTCCTCCTTATCTCATTTGTTATGAGAAGATAAAAGGTATATTAAGGCATCAAAACAAGCTTAATAGTCTTGGGAATATTTCAACATCAAGTAATTTAGCCTTCTTTGTGTGTGTGTTAGTTGCTTAGACATGTCTGATTCTTTGTGACTCCATGGATTGTAACCATTCCCTCCTCCAGGGGATCTTCCTGATCCAAGGATTGAACGCAGGTCTCCTGCATTGTAGGCAGATCCTTCAAACTCTTACATTTATGTCTCTAGGAGAATCCATTTGGAAGCAATTTTAGAGTTTGAAAGCAGCAATTAACTTTTGTACCTGGGGCTCTTTAATCACTTGCTCAACAATTATTTATTGAGCAATTCCATACCAAACATGGGTCTAGGTGCTGATGATACAGCATTGAACAGATGAAGGTAATCTTTGCACTAGTGGAGATTATAAGAAATTAGTTTCATATTATAGCAAAAGAAAAAGAAAGAAAAGATGGGGGCAGTGTCCAGACTATGGACCTCCTATATGCAAAAGTAGAGAAAATTCATTTTAATTTGATAATGGGTCATGTCAAAAATGAAGGAAAGATACTTTTCAGTTCAGTTCAGTTCAATCGCTCAGTCGTGTCTGATTCTTTGCGACCCCATGAATCGCAGCACGCCAGGCCTCCCTGTCCTTCACCAACTCCTGGAGTCCACCCAAACCCATGCCCATTGAGTCAGTGATGCCATCCAGCCATCTCATCCTGTCTTTCCCTTCTCCTCCTGCCCCCAATCCTTCCTAGCATCAGGGTCTTTTCCAATGAGTCAACTCTTTGCATGAGGTGGCCAAAGTATTGGAGTTTCAGCTTCAACATCAGTCCTTCCAATGAACACCCAGGACTGATCTCCTTTAGGATGGACTTGTTGGATCTCCTTGCTGTCCAAGGGACTATCAAGTGTCTTCTCCAACACCATAGTTCAAAAGCATCAATTCTTCAGTGCTCAGCCTTTTTCACTGTCCAACTCTCACATCCATACATGACTACTGGAGAAACCATAGCCTTGACTTGATGAACCTTTGTTGGCAAAGTAATGTCTCTGCTTTTCAATATGCTATCCAGGTTGGCTATGACTTTCCTTCCAAGCAGTAGGTGTCTTTTGATTTCATTGCTGCAGTCACCATCTGCAGTGATTTTGGAGCCCAAAAAAATAAAGTCTGACACTCTTTCCACTGTTTCCCCATCTATTTCCCATGAAGTGATAGGACCAGATGCCATGATCTTAGTTTTCTTAATGTTGAGCCTTATGCCAACTTTTTCACTCTTCTCTTTCACTTTCATCAAGAGGCTCTTTAGGTCCTCTTCACTTTCTGCCATAAGGGTGGTGTCATCTGCATATCTGAGGTTATTGATATTTCTCCCGGCAGTCTTGATTCCAGCTTGTGCTTCTTCCAGCCAGCGTTTCTTATGATGTAGTCTGCATATAAGTTAAATAAGCAGGGTGACACTATACAGCCTTGACGTACTCCTTTTCCTATTTGGAACCAGTCTGTTGTTAGCTATTATTTATCAGATATCATATAGCTGTTTTCAAGTATTTTAAATAGTCACAAAATTTTCAGTAGAATCAGCCTGGGTTTCTGATACATCTGTATGTGAACAGAGTTTTGATACATATAAATTTGATAGGGAATACCATCTTACTTTTGTGATCTACTTTTTTCCCATATAATTTAAGATGCTTTTGTCAAGATGGACATATTGCTGACTGTTAATATTGAATATTCTTTAAATAATTAAAAGTTAAATAAAAATATTAAGATCTGATCATACTCTATTTCATAAATTTTCATATTCAGATAATATATTTTCTTCCTCAGTGATAGTTAGATAAAGGGGGAAACTTAACCTTGTAAACTTATTATTCTGGTTTAGTATGTGTTTGTACATGGTTGTTTGGAAGTGGAGTGTTATGTGTACAGAATAGACTATTTATGGTAATGACTTGAACTGGAGAAAACACAAATTCTGAGAATATTCTTAGATAAAATAAAATTTCTAAATTGCAATTTTAGATTGTCTTAGCTAAAAATGTCTTTGTGATTTGTGTAAGAGATTTTTCCCTATTCTAAGTTCATTGAGCCTTATCCTATAACTATCATAAGACAACCTACAACCTTCAGGAAACATTTTTATTTATTTGCTCTCTTCTAAGAATGTGGATTATGAGGTCATATAAACTTAAACTGGGTTCATGGAATAGGGCAGATACTCCTCACTTTCAATAGCTGTGAGTAAGTAATAATGAACTTAATCTCTTTAAACCTCATTTCTTTATTCTATATGCAAAGGCAATAAAAGGAATTAATATATGTGGTGTTTTGAAATAATGCTTGGGAGTAGTTTGAACTCTGAAGGAATTCAAAGCATGCTATACCAAAATACACTGCTTTGGCATACTGAATATTTTGAGCTGAAGGCACCTAAGAAATTACAGACTGAGGAAGGGCTCTGTGACCTCCCCCTTTCTAATTAAAGGCTGGTCATAAAACTTTCCATGAGAATGTTGCATTTCTTCTATCAGGAAGAAAAGGGCATTCTTATCACTAAGACTGAGAATCAAAACATGAGCAAACAACCCATTAAAATAATCCTTATTTGTATTATTTCCCCCATATACTTTCTAGTCATCATCCCATAATTTACTGCCCCCTAACCAAGCTGTTCTATCTTATCACAGTCCCATAATTTATCCTGCAATATTTAGAAAGTTGTTTGGGCCTAACAACTGTTTTTGGATCTTCATATCCCTTTTGAAGATTCCACGTGCACACACAAATATTAGATAAAATTTGGGCAATTTTTATCTCTGTTAAGATGTTTTATGTCATTTTAACTCTTAGATTCACCCGTAGCACCTCAGAGGGTAGAAAGACATTTTTCCTCCTTCACAATTTTCATGTGATCTTTGGTAACTTCTTACTATCTTTAGGGATTTCCCACGTGGCTCAGTGGTAAAGAATCCACTTAGCAGGAGGCACAGGGAACATCGTTTTGATTCCTGGGTCAGGAAGATCCCCTGGAGAAGGAAATGGCAACCCACTGCAGTTTCTTGCCTGGAAAATCCCGTGGACAGAGGAGCCTGGTTGGCTATAGTCCATGGGGTCTCAAAAAGTCAGACATGACTGAGCATACACACTCAACTGTTATCTTTAGAATGAAATTAAAATGCCTCAGTAAATGTTGTATTTAATTTCCTCATCTACTGACGATAACCTTTCCTTCTGATTTCACCTTTTCTCCCATGCCTTCCCAGCTGGCCATGTTTCCCAGGGACTCCCTGCGTTCCTTGGCTCTAACATTCCCTCTACAGAACGCTTTCTTTCCATTAAGCTTAACCATTCCTTCTCATGCATCAATGTCTTGTGCAAAGTCACATATCCAGGGAACTCTTTCACAACCTTCCAGTCTTTCATAGTGCCACATGTATGTCTTTATCTGTATCTCTATCCATATAACTGTCTCATTGTTGGTGTAGTTTATCATGCATCCTTTTTATCCTCCTGGTGAAATGCCTGAGGTCGGGGTTTACAACCCACATAATGGTTGGAGAGCTCTGATAATAAGAGGTTGAAACAAAAAATGAGGAAAGCATTAACTCATTATCATAACTTTATTTTCTTCCTAGTATCTTTTGTATTGAAATGATTGATTTGGTATGTTGAAAGGTATTCAATTCACTATTAAAACAAACTCTGTTTCCATTATAAACTTTAGTTGTTATAACATTTTGATGAACTTCTTGTGGAGGATTAATATGTCATCATTGTACTCTTATTGAGGTATAATGATTTATCTTTCCCAATTATTTACATCTTCCAATAATTAAAAGTTTGCTTTAACTGCCCCAGCAGATGGTTGAATCTGGCTGTTTGTTTTTGTGATGTAAATGAATCTCTGATTATTTTTCGATTGTAAGATGATGCTCCCCGCTAATTCTAGATGATTGTTTTTATGCTTTGCTGTGTTTAGTGTCATCAGCAAAAGACAGAAATGCACTTCAAACACAAAGATGAAAACTCACTCCTTTGCTTGTTACTTGGCTTGTTTACAACTGTGCTGGGATCAGGATGAGTCTTATCTCCTTGATTTGCATGTTATTCCCTAACATAAACCTGAAACCTGTTGAATCATGAAGCCTATGTTTTTTGAAAATTAGAAAGCAAACAATGATTTGAAAAAAAGGAATGATGAACAAATAATCCAGTGAGCCAAGAAAAACATTTGCATCTTACTTATAATATCCCACATGAGTTAAACCTAGCATTTGAAAGATTACATTTTGCCATTTGTCAATATACAGTCAGTGCATTCTAAGTGGAACCCTTGATATAGTTTTTGCAGCTTATGACTGTGGTCACTCCTTTAATTTTCATGGATTTGTAGAATTTTATTACTTGGAGGATAATAATGGATTATAGCCTACCTTACTCTTTTTATTTTTTTAATGAATGAGGCAACTTCTTAAAGACCACACACAGCTAAGAAGTAAGAGGACAAGGAATTAACCTCCTGCCTCTGTGATTACAATCTTAATCTTTAGTTGCTTCAAAATCATGACATAGTCAAATATGCTTCTTTATAGTCAGCTACCCCTTCACTCAACAGATAAAAACAAAATTAATCTATACACATTGCATCTATTTCTACTGTTGTATATCACTCTCTTTAATGACTTATTTTCTAATTATTCACATTTAATTATTTATTTAAAATCAACAAATATTGAGCACTTTATATATATTTTAGATTCTAAGGAGAAAAAGTTGTACAAAGTTTAATTCCTGATTTTAAAATGTTTACAGTCTGATTGGAAACAGTAGACATATATGCAAACATATATGCAAATAAGTATAATAAAATGAACCTGTGAATATTGTAAAATCACTTGGTTGAAAAATCTCTACTATTTGGAATATTACAGGGAAGAACCTTGATTTTTCAGTCAGTATCTTCCTCCCAGGTTTTATGTACTGACTTCCTTGTTTGCTTTTGGAAGCATGTTGCTCTGATTTTATAAGTTGCTGGCTGCTTTGGGTTAATATAAGTTTCTTATTTGAGTGTTTGAGACTAATCTCAGTGCATTTTAAAATGTCCAGGTTATTTCTTGTTTGTTCTCCTCTCCTTTCATCTCTGCAGCCTAGTGCTATAGCTTCAGTGATTTAAAGCAGAAGGTTTGGGAGAAGTAGGACTGGGGCTGCATCTTAGAAATCATCGTTTCCCTGTCTTTTGCTCTGTTAAGGGAATAAAATCAGGAAAAGAGCAAACGTCTTTGTAGGTGACTGTGGTAAGGGTGAATTCTTCTCTTTTGCTATCCAAAATGAATGTCCAGTAAATTGTCTATGACCTAAATGTCAATGAGTGGCAACCCCAAAAAGTCCACATAAAGTCCAAATAAAGAGGAGCTCACCTCTATTCCATTGCCCTCAGAATTTGTAACCTGTAACAATAGACCTGCAAGAATAAGCACAGCTTCTGGCTGACCGGCTTGTGCGTCACCCTTGATGCTTGGATCTCCCAGAAGGACCACATCCGCCAGTCCCAGTCCCAGACTCCTCTTGGAGTAACTCTCAGCTATAGGGGCACACATAAAAGTAATCTTTCTTGCTCCCCAGAAAGTAGAAACCAAAGTCAGGCAGCAGCCTTCACTGCCACCTTCTCGAGTGTCCCTTACTTTGTTAAGTCTCACTCTTTCTCATATTCCCTGCTCTTTCACTACATGACGAGACAAGAACACTGCCTACTTAGACTTCCAATGAGAACTGGAATGCTGTCTTCTTCTTGTGTACCCTCCAAATTGGTTTGAATCATTCTCTCAGAGCATACTCCATCCAACACTTTCAATTTAGGAGGAGAATCATCCCATTCCTTTCCCCTCAAAGCATTTCCTCTCTTCTTTACCACTCTCTCAATTGACATAGGGAAGAGGACAGACATAGGGCATGAGTGGTGGTACCTCACGGGAGTCAGTTCTCCCATCTGTCACCTCATGCAAGACTTCAGTGCAGTTGTCCATTCCTCAGGAATAGTAGGTCTTGAAACTTAAAAGGTAAAGCATTTTGTACTTTTAATCACCCAGCTATAGACATTTAGTTCAGTTCATTCGCTCAGTCATGTCCGAATCTTTGCGACCCCATGGACTGCAGCACACCAGGCCTCCCTGTCCATCACCAACTCCCAGAGTTTACTCAAATTCATATCCATTAAGTCGGTGATGAAATCCAACCATCTCTTCCTCTGTCGTCCCCTTCTCCTCCTGCCCTCAATCTTTCCCAGCATCAGGGTCTTTTCCAGGGAGTTAGTTCTTCACATCAGGTGGCCAAAGTATTGGAGCATCAGCATCAGTATCAGTGCTTCCAATGAATATTTAGGGCTGACTTCCTTTAGGATTGACTGTTTTGATATTCTTGCAGTACAAGGGACTCTTAAGAGTCTTCTCCAACACCGCAGTTCAAAAACATCAATTCTTTTGCATTCAGCCTTCTTTGTGGTCAGACTCTCACATCCATACATGACTGGAAAAACCATAGCTTTCACTATACAGACCTTTGTTTGCAAAGTAATGTCTCTGCTTTTTAACATGCTATCTAGATTTATAATTACTGATATATAATTGAAAAGAGTTAAATAAACAATTGTAGTTAATAAAATTAGATAAATATAAGTGCGTGTTAATAGTAAAATATCTCTAAATATATCCATAGAAATGTAAGTATACAGTGATTTTTAATCAATTTTATTTTATAAATATACAATTGTTTTAATATTTAGAGTATATATAAATTTCTTAGAGTTCATAAAGCTCTTATATAATTCCAGGAAAATCTGGAAACCAAATTATTAGTAGAACTTACCTCTAGTGAAGTTTGCTAAAGATATAGTTAGAATTGGGGACTTTTGTTTCATTTAGTATCTCTTAATGAAAACATTAGTTTTTACTTTATGCTTTTAAAACTTTTAAACTAAAATATCTTTGAAGTAATAACATTTTTTGCCAAGGGAAGTAAGATTCAGACTATGTTTTAGGAACTTCCTGTGGTAGCTGTGTTCAGATCCTGAAGACCAATGAATGGCATGCTGAAGAGGCAAAGACATGCACACTTTGAGAGATGACCAGAATTCATCTGAGGACATGTGAGGAGAAATCAGGAATAGTCAGCAGAAGTGAGGAATAGAAAAGTGAAAGCTGAGAGATGATGGTAGTTTTGGGAATGCTGACTTTGGGCTGCCTGCTGAATATGAAGTGAGATATTGCAAGAGTAAAGCTAGGATGTGACTGGTCAGGCTTGGCCACAGACTTAGAAATTATCATACATGCCAGGTAAAGACTTTGAGATTATTGAAGAAATCAAGGAGAAGCTCCATAAATAAAGAAATAAAAGAAAAATAAAGAAATAAAGTCTGTGAATGCCCTTTTCACATGATGTAATGGGGGCTTACTGTTGATTAAGTACTAGGCAAACTATTGAGAAACAAGGTAGCTGGTGAAATTAGCCAGGAAAGTCACTGTTGGAGGCTCCGTGAGAGTCCGCACTGTCATCTGTTAGGGTAATGTAGTCTTCTTATATGTTACAATTCCTACATTATAATATCATAGTAAGTTTGTTTTCTTACTTTTTAGAACGAATTAATGCAGTACTTTTATCACTTTTTAAAACGGAATTTGCAGTGTCTCCCTTCTCCAACATATCATTTCCCCTGTAATCTCTCTTAGAAACTTCTCCCCTTCCATCTGTTCCCTATAGTCTGAATTGAAAGAAATAAGAGAGGTTCAGTTATGTAACAACTATGGTGAGCAGTTTATGTGTTATTTGGTTAAATGGATTTTGTCTTTCACTTCATTAACTGAGACCTTGCCCTCCAGACCCATCTTACTGAGAGGAGCTGTGCAAGCTTTGAAATTCTACCAGTGCAAAACAGTGCTTGTTTTTTAGAGGAGAAGGCCTATCACATTGATCCAAACTGATTTCATTTGTCTCTAGCTCTCTCATCATAGCGACCAATAATGTTATTAACATATCAAATAAATTGAATACAAACAAATCGGGCAGAGGAATTGACTAAAAGTGTACAACAAGCTTTGGTATAGCTTCTATAAAAGATAATTCAATATTTCTTGAATCATGGAAAGTTCTAAGTCTATCTAACAGTATTCCCAAATTATCCTGAAATTTATATTAAATTAAATACTTAATGTTGACAAGTTTGTATCCTTCAACTTGTTTCTCCCATTGATTCTTCTATCTTCTTCCACCAACATCAATTTCATGGACAGTCTAATGGATATTTAGACTTGTGTTTAAATATGGGCACTTGCTAGATAGCTAATCTTTAGCAAGTCATTTTATTTTACCTCTGAAAATCTTTTCTCTTTTCTAGAATAGAAATGATGGTCCCTACCTTACAGAGGTGAATTAGTACAAAGTAAATATCATATGCAAAATACTTGAGAGTCATAAAAATGTGGTTCTCGTCAGTGAGTCTTAAACACACCTGAATCCATGTGAATTTTTAAAGAAAATTTGCTTTTTTCCCTTCTTTCTTTCCTTTCTCCCCCTGCTCCTTTTCCCTCTCTCTCTCTTCATCCTCTCTCTTTTTTCCCGTTTGTCTTTTTAACTTGTAATCAAATAGTTAGTTCAGCTTAAAGTGCAAATACAGACTTCATATTTGAAGTCATTTGAAATGAGCTCTTCCCCGTAATTCCCAATTTTGAATTTGCATGCATGTGAATGGTTTCCTTTATTAGAAATTTGTAAAACTCTATGACTTGTTAGGCACTATGCTGGGTGCTGAGAAACAGCAGGATATAAAATCAGGCAGTTTTACCTTTTAGTCTGCTTTGCAAGCTTCATTATAAAGATAGTCATTGCTGTCAGCACATCACCCCCACTGAAGCACCACACTGACACATGCAGCTTTCTGAGTCACATGGAAGGGGTTTTGTTCATGAAAAATGCAGGTGTCCCACTCGCTGGGGAGAGGGACACTAGAATCACCATGAATGCTTTCTCATTTTGAACTTTCTAGTCTAAAGCAAGCATGGATGGGCTACGAACTGGTCAGCCTTATCAGGGCTACTGCCTGGTTAGAAAGTAGTCCTATTGGAACATGGCCATGCTCCTTCATTTACCTACCATCTGTGGCTGCTATTGAGTTACAAAGGCAAAACCATGTAATTTGCAGAGCCGCGAAGAAAAAAAAAGTCTTCAAAGCCGAAAATATTTACTTCAAGCCCTTTACAGAAAAAGTCTATAGAGAAAAATCTTTCCATCAATTCCCATCATAGTCCTGTCTTTCCAAACAAGTCAGCAATGCAGCATTATAATTGGTTCTGTCCTCTCTACGATTAACTGCTCTTTATTCTACTGTTTTTCAAATAGAATCTACAGGTGAAGCAACTTTCAAAAATGACCTTGTGAATTCTTACCTCTCTTAGTTTCTGTTGTTGTTACTGTTCAGTCTCTCAGCCATGTCTGACTCTTTGTGACCCTGTGGACTGCTTCACGCTATCTTTCCTATCCTTCTCTAACTCCTGGAGTTTGCTCAGACTCATGTCCATTGAATCAATGATGTCATCCAACCATCTCATCCTCTGTCACTCATGCCATTTCTATAAAACCAAAAGGTTTCCTATGTTGCATGAGATGCCGACTACCTGACTGTAAACAGTTATGCAGTAAAATTTCTCTTCCCCCCAAAGGAGCAGTATTTGATCAGAAAATCACATCACTAATTCAGAGGAGGTGGCGTTGTCATGGAGTCTAAACAAGAAGCCAGAGCTGTCTAAGGCTGAAAACTGGCAGCAGCTCTCTGACGGCCGCTGGTGCTCCTCTTGGCCTTTCACATAGCACAATCCTGGCTACAGACAGCTCTGGGGAATCCTGTTTCAGCAGAGCCTTGGACACTGTCCAGCAGGCTTCCCTTGTCTTACTTGAGATCTATTAACTACAGCATGTGCTGTCTCTTTCGTGTCCACTTCCTTGGCCTCCATAGCCTGTCTGTCCTGTCTGTAACCCCACTGCAACCCATCTGTGAATTTAGGCGGAGAGGTTTTAGACTAGAAAGAACACTGAGCAAGGATTAAGTAAAGACAAGCCCAAACACACTTCACTTTATCAGTTGTGTGACTTAAAACAACTTTGATTTGCCTTTCTAGGCCTCCAAGTCATTATTATAGATTTAAGAGTTGTTTAACAGTAGTGATTATTTTTGACACTACTATTCAGTAGACAATAGACAAATAACTATCTCTTCTCCTTGAAATAATTGTTTTACATTTTGTTGACCAAACTTTAGACGAGAGGAAATTTCATAAGTATCCTTAGGCTACATTGTTAGTTACTGACAGAGCTATAAAAAAATTCCAGCTTTAAAATCCCTAATTTTTTCCCCACTAGTTTATCCAGTTTATATGTAATAACTGATCCTAAAACATCATCATCAGAGTCCTGAAACTGCTAGAAGATCCCATGTCTGATTGTCTTCACTAGTACTGACTCAATCCTACTGAAATAAGTTGGATGTAGTAAATAAACTGGACTTTTAAAGTCTGTGTTAAGTCTCAGGAATCTGAACTCTAACAGTTATAAAACAATCACAGTAATGACATTGTGTGATATTGTAATAATATTGGTTATTTACAGACATGGAGTTGTAGGCTTCCCAGTAGTGCTAGTGGTAAAAGAATCCACTTGCTAATGCAAGAGATGTAAGAAACACAATCCAGGTTCAATCCCTGGATCAGGAAGACCCCCTGGAAGAGGTCATGGCAATGACACTCCAATATTCTTGCCTGGAGAATCCCATGGGCAGAGGAGCCTGGAAGCTACAATCCATAGGGTCTCAAAGAGTTGGACATGACTGAAGCGATTTAGCGTGCATGCAGAGAGTAATATAAATGGTCAATTGGCAGAAAGGAAGGAAGAGATTGGTAAATAATACAGTTTAAAAAAATAAAACATCTTGTAAGCCAATGATAAAGTATAATTTAATTAACTAAGACTTGTTTTTTCCACTACTGGGGATGAATATTTTCATTTTCTGCATTGCCATGATTAAAGACATAAATTGTCATTTGGCCTATTACCCTGTATTCGTGGTTGACCCACATCTGATTTGCTGTCATAATCGATGTTTTTCATGAGGATAGTTTCCTTGAGATGATGTTTGTTAAAAAGTTCCATATTCACTAAACTAGTTCACCCTTCACCTTGACTTTGAACTTTCACTTAAATGTTGTTCTTAGTTTGCCATTTCCCCCATTCCCCCCAATTTTAGTCTTACCCAATCTATACCTCAGAGAAATTACACAGAGAAAATACTCTTGTAAGAAACACTGTTCCTTAAATATGATTTTTTAAAAATCCATTAACTTATTTTCACAAAAGATTGTTAACTTATTGTGCAATGTTTTTCAAACTTCAGTATGCATAAGATTCTAATTTGGGAAATCTGGGATGGGGCCCAGGAATTTGAAATTTTAACAAGCATCCAGATGGCAGCAGGTGGGTCATTGGACCACACTGGAGTAAGTCTTTAATTGATAGCTGTATCATTTATACCCTACAGTGTAGCACAGTATTAGGTGTTTAGTAAGAAATGAATGGATCACCAAAAGTGCTAATAGAAACAGGGCAGCGTGAGGTACTCATTCATTCCCTTGGGAATTCACTGTTTCAGTGTTCAATTTGTAGCTGTCACGTACTAGGTATCATAGCAGCGTGTGCATGTGTGTGTGTGTGTTACAGTTATGAAAAGAAACTTGGTATATATACTCCGTGTCTCTAAAGAGCATGACGTCTGCTTAGTACATTGGGGAAAAAATTTTCATAATAATATTCAGGCCTTGTTAGAGCAGTAAGTGCACAGAGAAGTGATAACAATTAAAGAATAGAAAAATAATGTTTTGCCCATTGCATAATTTTATATTAGATGTGTTATGTGAAAGTAAGTTGGTAAATTGCAAAAGGAAACACATATATATACAAGTGATAGTATTTATAAGTCTTTTCCCCTTTGTAGAGATATTTAAGTCTCCTAGTCCTATTTAGTGTATTGACTGGGTCTCTAGGTCTGATTTTCTATAAGAGAAAACATATGTCACTTATCTCTGTGGATGAAATCAGAAGGACTTGGGGCTATATGCCAGTGACTTTCTACCTGGGCTTTTAGAATCTTTTCCTTTGAGCTATCATAGCAACTCCATAATTGGTGGAGCTGCTGAAAGTAATAAAGACCCTTGTTCTTAGATGCCTAGGCAGAATGTATCCTTTAACAAGCTTGACAAATATATATTGTTGTAGAGTAATTCTTAAAAACTGCCTCACTGTATCCTTGTTATTTGAACACTGTAAATATATTTTACCAATACTTAGAATGGGCAGCATGAACTTTTTTCTGTGATCCCAGTAACATCCAAACTTTACATGACAGTGGATTTGGAACTACTCATTGAACTTGCATAAGAACAACAATGGAAAGAACAACATTATTAGAACTTTCAGTGATAAATTGCTAGGAGTTTTGGCTGACAATGTTAGTACTTCTTTTTTTCCTTTGAGATGTACTAGTGTTTTATTTGTGTAATATGTAAATGACACAAAATGATAAGAAGCAAAAGCAAGAAATGTTCATCTTGTGTATGTTAACCTGAGGGCTCATGTAGACAGTCCTAGTGGAGACATATCCAGCTTAACATTTCCCACACAATGTCTCTAGTTCTGAAATTTCTACTTGATTTATATGTATCTTTGTGTGAAAAAAAATATGAAACATGCAAAAAAGCTATTTATCTTGGCAGTCAGTACTCTGAATTTTGTTTTCAACGAGTGCTAAGCAGATAAAAACAATGGAATAGCAGACCCAAGGATCTATTTTGAAAAAGCAAAAAACAGTTCTTTTTGTTTGCTCCCTATCCTTTAAATAAGTTGCATTCAATCATTCTTTGTCTTTGAATACTTTCCATATAGATTCCATGTTTTGAGACATTTTATGGCTAGAAGACTTAAGAAACTTTTACTAGGAATATATCATAAAAATAAGATAAAACCCAAATAAAGAAAAGGATTAGGGCCCATCTGAAACACCAGCAGCAACATGAGCAGTGTTTCCACAGCGCCATCACAATCCATGGGACTGCCGACTGAGGCTACTGCGTCATGGGCCACCCCAGCCCAGGCCTGCTCAATGTCAAACTTTGAATGTACTTTAAACATATATGATGCTTCTAAAAGCAGATTGCACCTTATAGTCATCTTTTTGAAGGAGTTAAAAATGTTTTAAGAGAAGGTGATGCCTCTTTGGGATTTATGATTATTACTCACAGTCTTTATTGCTCAGCCTGCTTTCACACTGAGCATCGACATTACATCCGCTAGAAAGCATCCAGCGGCAGGCTCACTGCTTCAAGTTTCCGTAATAATTTATCCCAGAGCCTGACTCCATTGTTCTGTGTGTATTACACAGAACTTCTATGTAACATCAAACATACTTATTGATAGGAGAAAATTGTGTCTTTATGAGTGTTTCTGTAATGAAATAGGATGAAGGATGTGGGAAGTCACTGGCAGTTTCAGTTCAAGAGGCACTCTTCAGGGAGAGAAAAATGGGAATGTTTTTATGAACAAGAAGTAAAACTCTAAAAATAGATGAGAAGTTCTGCTAATTTCAATTGTTCAATAATGTATAGGCATATTGTTTTTTGGGAATGATAAGGGCACTGCAGATTCCTTCCTGTTGCCAGATGTGTTCATGGTTAGAAGAAATGAGCATTACACACCTCTTCCTGCCTATTCTTACAGTCTGGGCAGCAACTGCCCTCATAGGTTTTAAGACCCCCCTCTGTTATTGTTAATGAAGGACACTGATAACCTGTTTAGTGAGAGGTTCTTTATCTCCTCCATTTCAACTCCTACCCTCCAGTGACACCAACACAAGGGGAACTGGGTCTTAAGTTTAACAGTGTTGTCATGATAAGTCTCCATCTCTGGGCCACTGGGTTGCAATAAAGGCTATTGCCTTGTTGGCTGGGTACCATATCCTTTTGCTGCCTTTCGCTGCCTGCTAATGCTTTGCTCTTTTTCTTTTTTTTTTCTATTTTAATTTGCATTTAGAAGAGCTAGCAACCTTACTTGGCAAAGCTAACTGCTGATTTAGCTAACAATAAAGCACTATGTCACCACTTGGATATCAAAAAATACAAGAAAATGAAGAGCTAACATATATATATATATATATATTTTTTTTTTTTTTTTCCCTAAAGCCAGGAACCTACTTTAATTTTGTCAAAATTGTGAAAAAGAGTTATCCCGGTGTAAGTTAGGTCAGAGCATGCAAATTTATGTTGAAAGGTCACACTTGAAAACTGGGAATGGGAAGGAGTTGGCTGAATGAGAATAAGGACTATAAAAAGATAGAGAAGTATTGTGACAGTTGGAGCACCCTGCAATGGGAGAGGGCTTAATGTTTTGTTTAGTTTAAAATTGGAAGAATCAGTTATCATAGATACAGCTCTTACATAAAGGATGTTATAGAAGCCAAATCTCTCCACACACTAGCTAAGGATGAATGTGGTTATCAAACTATCTTATTTAACTACAGATCCATTGTGAAATAATAGGTTCATTAATAGTGATTTGACTTAGGTCTTTCTTTCAAGCAGCTTATAGTGTAATTAAGTATAGTTATCCACATAGTTTATGTTTTGAAATATGTATATCCTTTCTCTGCAATTTTGATATTTTTTTACTGTGATAGTATAAACTTAGTATATTCAACACTTCTGCTAACTAGAATAACTGGAGAACACCACAATGAGTAGGAAATCAGAAATTTCAAAAGTCGAGTTTATTTATGGCTCACAAACAACTGGAATATTCTACTAGAAGGACTTTAAAGCCAAAGAAAACCATACATAGTTAATGAAACTAGCCCTACATATTGAAAAAAATTGTCTACCTCCATAGACAGTATGCTCAGTAGACACTATACTGATCATACTTGAATCATGAAACTCAACTATGTTGAGTTTGATTAGTATTAAAATAAGTAAATGTCAAAGTTGATATGAATAATCCTCAAGACTAAGAATTCTTTGACCTCAACTAGTACTATTTAAAACCTGCCTGTACCTTTTGTCTTGAAGATTTTGCTTTATCATATATTTCCTCACTCCTATATCTTTACACGTAGTTATCAAAATGTCTCAATTTCAACATTTTCAAGCCTTTTTCATCTTATAGCAAACAACCCAAACTACGTCCTTGGTCCTACATATCTTTACAGCTGTCACCTTTCTTTTCATAGTCAAGAATTTTGCAAGTGTTGCTTCACCCAAAGTTTAAACCTTTTCACTACTTGTTCATTTACTTTGCTATAAAGGGAAATTTACTCCCACCTTTCCCCAGTGACCTCTGTGTTTCTAAAGTTGAACACACGTTTTTTTAATCATCTTTCTAGTAGCATTTCACTTCTCACACTCTTTTCTTTTTTCTTTTAGGATACTATTTATCTTACTTTTTTCTATCCTTTAAGTAGAAAAAGTTATTTTATTTTATATATTCTCAGTTCCTTTTAGAGATTTCCTTTCCTCTGTTTGTACCTTTAAGGGCAGTGTTTCCTAGGGTTTTCCCAACTTTCTTGACTTACCTGTCTCTATGTTCTCCTTAAGTGGTTCCATTTATAGTCGTGCTTTCTAGTACAATGTGGGAAATTATTACTCAAAATCTATTTCCCACCTAAACTACTCTCCCAAGTTTCAGAAGCATATAGTCATTACCTACTTGATGTTAACATTTGAATATCCAGTGTTCATCCCACATGAAACATATTCAAAAGAGAAATTATCTCACCCCCTTTTGCTTCTTCTTCCCATTGATATCCTCTTTGGCAGTGCAGTTACCAAATATTGAGATGTTTTTATTTTTTATCCTACCCCTGCCCATCAAGTTTAGTTGTTTTCCCTTTCTTAATATATCTTCTATCTGTTGCCTTGTCTGAAGTTGCTGGTACTACCTTACTCATGGTCTTACCTAGGTTACTTGGCAAAGTTAATTTTTAATGCAGCTCATAATGAAACATTGCCATTACTTGAGTTTTCTGACTCGATAGATATGGAATCCAAAACATCTCTATTTTGGTAATTTGCTAGTTTTGCTAAATCTCAACTTGAGTGTGGTGTGATGATAAAGAGGATACATACTAAAACCATAGGGCAGTGCCCCTCACAAAGGAGAGAGGATAATGGCTTTTTTTTAGTAAGAATTTTTTGTTCTGTTTCCAGTCTTGCCTTTTTCCAACCTAATCTCCAACCTGAAGAGAGAATCTTACTTCTAAGATAGTCTAAGTGGTAAAACTCCTTTCAAAGTTAAAAACAAAACAAAACTAAGCATTCTAACAAGTCTTAGGAGGTGCTCACTACATTAAAATATCTTACCACTAGGTCTACCCTACCCCTACCCCTCACAAATTGTGTTCTTGTGTTTCAGAAATCTTGTCTCCAAGATGTCATATTTTCTTGTGCCCATTTACAATTTCACAGGCCTCTTAGATTACTAGATTCCTCCATTAAATGAAGTATCTATTTAGTCTTTAGGATTTGACTTTTATTGACCTTTCCCAATCCATTTGTCAGTCTATGCCCAAGACTCTCTTTATTTTCAAAGCATCCTGTGTATATGTTATTTGTGATACTTTTACTCACTTTATTCTAATTACCTACATTCCAATGTGCCTTTCTCACTAAACCTCCTCTGGCAGTTCACTGTCTTCTCATCACTATATCTCCAGTAGTATGTTTGTAATTAATGCAAGGGATCTGAATTAATTTTTAGACAAACAAGTTATAAGAAGTCTCTCTTTTCCACTGAAAAATTTATCCATTCCGATTATTTCTATCTGGGTAATAAAGCTATATAAAATATGTTTATCCCAAAGAAAGGTGAAGTATTCTTGGATGTTGAAGCCATGTTTGGGGATGTTTATATGGAAAGATTATTAGATATAGAGTTGGTATTGTAGACACAGTCATAGTACTAAGAGAAGATTGGTTTTAAAGTTCTAGTCAGTCTTGATCCTGAATAAGCTGCTTTAAGTATAAACCTTAGTTCCTTCATTTATACAACAAAATACCCACTTCCTATGTTTTGTGTATGTGGATGTGAGTGAGTGAGAGAGAGGATTAACTGAGACAGTGTTGTTAAGAGCCTGGCCCATAGATAGTTAACATTAAGTAGTAGCCCTTATTGTAACAAAAAGAGCTCTAGAACAATTTTTACTTCTAATTAGAGAAAACCATGGTAGTGGTCTAGGTCCAGTCAGGAGACAGCAACCATACAGTAGGTTAAAGAGGGGTTGTTTAATACAAAGAATTATTGATGAATGTAGCTATAAGATATAAAGAAATTTTCTGTGGTAGACTAAGGTGGTGAGAGAGTACCTCAGGCAGGATAAGACCTCCAAGTCCTTCCGGGAGATGTAGTTTGGCCACTGGATGACAGAAGTGATTGCTGGTTTGGCCAGTCTGGAACTGGTCTGGAGCTGCTGTGCAAACAGCAGGCTACCTTCCATAATGCATGGAAGGAGCAGGTGATTGGTAGCTGATGGGTAGGCATACAGTGGGAGCCCAGGTGCCAATATGAACAAAAGGTTCTAAGAGCCTGCTCTTTGAAGGATTGGCTACTTGGTGTGTGACCCTTTGGGACACAGATGGTAACATGCAGGCTACTCAGGGCTTGTCAGAAGGGTGCAAGCCGTCTGCAGAAATTGATAGGCCAGGCCGCAAGGTCAAAGCACCACATCCTGGGCTCATCGCTGCTGGGTAGTTCCTAAGCAGATGTCCTCTCTCCCACACTGCTGACCCTCCTCGCTTGTGCTGCAAACTGCAGAAAGTCTCCACCTCATGCAGTATCCCCTCATTGCCCTCTACTGAGAAAGTTTAACATTGTATTCACTTTAAAGGAGAAATGCTTAAACAAATTCTGTTGTTTATCACTTTGAAGAGTACATTTAGAACTGAGAGGCAATAAATTGATAACTGGCACAGCAGATATGCTTAACAAATACGGAGATGATCTAGAAATCACAACACGGTAAAAATGTGTTCAAATACTGTGTTCTGCTCTATAGCTCTTTCAGTTGCAAGCTTTTTGATATGAAAAACTGACTTATATAGGTGTAAGATAGCTTGAGTTCATAATTTAAATATGAATATCCATTAACATCATGATAGCTCTGCATATGCTGGAAAATAATTTAATGAATTACAGAATAGCACATCAAAGAGATGCTATGGTCTATTGAGTAAAAAATCCAGTTTTTGAAAACTGCCTAAACATAATTTACCTATCCAATGTCAGTATAAAATTTCCATAATGGGCCATAATGACTTTTTAAAATCTTATGTAAATACTGACCCATTTAATATGTTTTGCAAAGAAATATATTTAAACAGTCTTTTATATTGCTTTGATATATTGTAAAAGAAGGCTCATTTTTTTCCTCCATTACCTAAAAATGTTTCTCAGGGAAAATAATAAAACAAAAATTACTATGCTGAGCATGATGCCAGGGGAAAACTAAGAATCCTTGAAAGTTTAAAATTAATTGAACTGCTGAAAATTACTATGTCATGGCACAGTTATGTGGTATTAAAATCAATCAAAATGGTTATCAGGTCAGCTTTGATTCACAAAGATCTATGCCTAACCACTTTGAATCTCAGGCAATACAACCTATCATTCCTCCAATTTCTTTTTCTCTGAAAAAAATAACAATGTTTTATAAACAATTGATTATAACGTGCCATACTATGCTGAGTACTATATATTTTCATCACACTCTTTTTATTACAACAACATGGTATTATTACTGCAATTTCACGGATGAGGAAAGTGAGAATTGTTACCTATTCAAGAGGACCATCTCAGAAGCAGAGGACTAGGATTTGGATAGTCATCCTTCTCCAAACCTCCTACTGATTATAGGCATATTTCTAACTCTAGGTCAAGCAGAAATTTATATTTCATAATGATCAGTGTTGGAGTTGACAGTACTGTTTCTCAAACTTTCACAAGCACCTGATGATTTTCCTAAAATACAGGGTGTAGTTTACTTGGACTGGAGGGAGACTTGAGATTCTAACAAGCCCTCATTTGGTACCTATGTTACTAGTCAGTGAACCGCACTTAGTATAGAAAATTTTAAAAGAAAAATGTGGTTGGACAGAAAAAGATAATAGTGGGATTCTAAAAGTTTTAAATTTGAGTATTGTTGCTAAATTAATCAGAAAAAATAGAGATCAATGAAAGAGATGATTTATAGTTCCTGATCTTAAAAGAGAAGAAAGAGAGAAGAATTTGCTATAAACATAAAGTACCTCACAGTAAGGGCAAGGATGCATCAGAAATAAATGTCATTCCTAATTTTTTCTATCGATACAGTATACCTAACACCAACACAAGACAAATAAAATATAAGAAAACACACACAGAACAGTATCTCTATGAACATAGAACCAAATATTCTCAACAAAATATTAGCAAATTGAATCCAAAAAGATATAAAAAGAATTATGTACCACAACCTCAAATATCTACTCTTTCACTGCCTATGCTAAAGCCTTTGACTGTGTTGATCACAACAAATTCTGGAAAATTCTTAGAGATGGGAATATCAGACCACCATACCTGCCTCCTGCGAAACCTGCATGCAGGTCAAGAAGCAACAGTTAGAACCGGATATGGAACAATGTAGTGGTTCCAGATTGGGAAAGGAGTATGTCAAGGCTGTATATTGTAACCCTTCTTATTTAACTTCTATGCAGAGTATATCATGCTAAACGCCAGGCTGAATGAAGCACAGTGGGAATCAAGATTGCCAGGAGAAGCATCGATAACCTCTGATATGCAGATGGCACCACCCTTATGGCAGACAGCTAAGAGGAACTAAAGAGCCTCTTGATGAGGATGAAAGAGAAGAGTGAAAATCTGGCTTAAAACTCTGCATTCAAAAATTGAAGATCATGAAATCCAGTCCCATCATTTCATGGCAAATAGATAGGGAAACAATGAAAACAATGTAAGACTTTAATTTGGGGGGCTCCAAAGTCACTGTAGATGGTGACTGCAGCCATGAAATGAAAAGACCCTTGCTCCTCAGAAGAAAGACTATGACGAACCTAGGTAGGACTATTCAGGTTGCCCAGAGGGAAAGGACATTCCTAATTCTAATAAGATAAACTTTTATTTTGTTAAAAAAAAAAAAGCAGAGACATCACTTTACCAACAAAAGTCTGTATGATTTTTCCACAGTCATGTATGGATGTGAGAGTTTGACCATAAAGTAGGCTGAGCGCCAAAGTATTGATGTGGTGTTGCCACATCACACTGATGCGCCAAAGTATTGAACTGTGGTGTTGGAGAAGACTCTTGAGAGTCCCTTGCACAGCAAGGAGATCAAACCAGTCAATCCTAATGGAAATCAATCCTGAATATTCATTGGAAGAACTGATGCTGAAGCTAAAGCTCCAATACTTTGGCCACCTGATGTGAAGAGCTGACTCACTGGAAAAGACCCTGATGCTGGGAAGGATTAAAAGCAGAAAGAGAAGGGGATGACAGAGGACAGGATGGTTGGATGGCGTCACCTACTCAATGGACATGGATTTGAGCAAACTCCAGGAGATGGTGAAGAACAGGGAAGCCCGGCATGCTGCAATCCATTGGATCGCATAGAGCTGGACATGGCTGAGTTACTGAACAATAACAACCACCACAACCTAGTGGGATTTATCGCAAGTATGCAGGTCTTGTCCTACATTTGAAAATCAATGAATATAATCCATCACATTGATGGACTAAAAGAGAAAAGTGAAAGTGAAAGTTGCTCAGTCTTGTCCGACTCTTTGTGACCCCATGGACTGTATACTCCCTGGAATTCTCCAGGCCAGAATACTGGAGTGGGCAGCCTTTCCCTTCTCCATGGGATCTTCCCAACCTAGGGATCAAACCCAGGTCTCCTGCATTGCAGGCAGATTCTTTACCAGCTAAGCCACAAGGAAAATACAATATAGTACCAGGAGATGCAGCAAAAACTTAACAAATCCAACACCCTTGTGTGATAAAAACTCAATAAAGGAGAAATAGAGGGGAATGTTTTTTAAATTGATAAAGACTACAAAAAACCTATAGCCTACAAGAAACTTTTAATATTTTAATACTTAAATTGTTTATATTTTTTGTATGGTTCCTGTTTACATTTTCCAGAACTATTCCACATATGTTATGAAATCACATGCTTATAATCTGCAGTTTGGCTGGTCGAGGTAGTCTTCTTGGACCAGCAACATCAGTACCATGTGAGAATCTGTTAGAAAGTCTGATCTCAATCCCCAGCCCAAACCTATTCTATCTGAATGTGCATGTCCACAGTACAAACACTTGTTAATATACACAGAAAAGTTGGAGAATTACTCTTCTACAGATCTGATTTTTAAGTTATAATCAGCTATTGAAAAACTCCCAAAGTATCTCAATGTTATTTTTTTAAAGTATATTTAAACCAAATATGTTTTGTGAAAAAATGAAACGCTAAATATGTAATCACACAACAGTGTTTCTGTTGACAGCAAAATATTTCTTATTTCAACAAGAATCAAACTAGTCCAAGCAGAGTTTACCCTTAAAGAATAATTTCTCTCTCTCTCTCTCTCTTTTTGGCTTTCAAATTTGTTTTTATCTTATCAATTTTTTTTGTATTGTAGTGAAAAAAATTATGATAATTACTGACTTAGAATAATTGGCTGAAGCTGACTGTGGGTTATTATCCCATCAGAATCTTGACCTGATGGAGGAAAAGGGAGAAAAAAAAAAATCTTGAGAAGAAAAACCACTCTGTTAATTTTGCTGTTGAATTGCTCTTTGAGTTTTTATATTCACACCTTCACTCTGGTTTTAGCAAAACAACAGGTGCAAACTGCAGATGGATCCTATTGCAGTCACAGACAGACACATCTGCCTCTGGTTACATTAGTCTCATTTTCAAAGATGGCCAGCAGCAACAAGGTCTGTGTCCTGGGGTGGCAGGGCAGAGGGCTTCTATGAACAGTGAGG
Source organism: Antilocapra americana (assembly GCA_007570785.1). Classification (NCBI taxonomy): domain Eukaryota; kingdom Metazoa; phylum Chordata; class Mammalia; order Artiodactyla; family Antilocapridae; genus Antilocapra; species Antilocapra americana. The sequence goes on from ML661343.1 coordinate 707,110, forward strand.
ATACTTACAGACTGTGCTATTTCTATCTGAACACTCAGTCAAGGCCACCTTTCCAACTTCATTTCAGAAGCTTTAATACTGATTTTTCCCACCTGCATTTTGGTATAATTAAAAATTTTTCTCCAAATGATAAAAAGGAAAAAGGAACCTTAAATAAATATGTATTTGAATTATTACATTATGATAAATATTTGCATATTTATCCTCATTAAATATGGAATTTACCAATATAGGATAGATAAATTATGCTTGCAAAAACTGAAGATTTAAAATATATTAAAACAAATATATTGGGCTTCCCAGGTGGCCCTAATGGTAAAGAATTTGATGGATAATGCAAGGAGACATAAGAGACGTGAATTCGATCCTTGGGTCGGGAAGATCCCCTGGAGGAGGTCATGGCAATCCACTCCAGTTTTCTTGCCTAGAGGATCCCATGGACAGAGGAGTCTGGCAGGTTACAGTCTATAGGGTCACAAAGAATCAGACACAACTGAAATAACTTGGTATGCATGCACAACAGATATATTAGTTTTTCCAGTGCTGCTATCTAAATGGGTGACACATTTAAGTATTTGTGAAGGTATTTAATATTTGTCATGTTACTTATACAGAATTACTAAAGCAAATAATGTCATCCAACTCAAAATGTGTATGTATGTGTGTGTGTAAGAGAGAAAGAATGGCATAGTGCAATAAATGATATCTGAATGAGGCATGAGTATATTTTGATATGTAAGATAGATCAAGAGATACTATTCTATACTTCAAATCCACATACCAACATTAATAATTTTATTCTTCAAAGAATTTTACATCAATTGAATATGTCTGTGTTATCAGACAGTATTCATATGTGTTAGTGAATGTACAATTAACACACATTTTATACATGTATAAAATGTATATACATTTTATACATATGTATATACATGTGTATGCATATTCTGAGACATGGTGACTTAATATACTATAACTAATATAATTGTATAGCAAAAGATGCTATGTGTTCCTGTTTTTATATATGTGTATGAAAGTGTTAGTTACTCAGTTGTGTCTGACTCTTTGCAACCCCATAGACTTGAAACCTCCAGACTCTTCTGTCCATGGACTTCTCTAGGCAAGAATACTGTAGGGGTTAGCCATTCCCTTTTCCAGGGAATCTTCCTGACCCAGGGATCAAACCCAGGTCTCCCACATTACAGGCAAACTTTCTATTGTCTGAGCTGTTATGGAAGACCATAGCCAAATATTGATATATATGATATTTTCAGTATATATATAAATTGCATTTTCTGTTAAATTTTTAGAGTAGCAACATGTCCAATTAAATTGCTGTATTAACATAAAAAATACTCAGCAATGTCAGTAATCAGGTAACAACAAACTAAAATAAATACTTTGTTTTCTATAAAATTTGAAGAGATCAACTTAATTTCTCAGTTTATTGCTGGTGGAAATATATGTATGGCATATAGAACAGAAGGCTTAAATAGTCTCTTTTGATCTACATTTTCTCCTTTTGTCCTTTATATGTCATAATTAAGCAATCATATACTAATCAACTCTGTGTGTAAAGATGTTTATTAAAACATTTTGAGGCTAGCAATAATTTGAAGACAATCTAAGCTTTTGGTAGCAGAAATTATAACACATCAACTATCCATTTTAAAAGTTACCTTGTTAGAACATTTAAAGATAGGAAAATTCTTAAAATACGATATTCAATCAGTCAGTCAGTTCCGTCGCTCAGTCATGTCTGACTCTGCGACAGCATGGACTACAGCACACAAGGCCTCCCTGTCCATCACCAACTCCCAGAGTTTACTCAAACTCATGTTAATTGAGTCAGTGATACCATCCAACCATCTCATCCTCTGTCGTCCCCTTCTCCTCCAGCTTCAATCTTTCCCGGCATCAGGGTCTTTTTAAATGAGTCAGTTCTTCGCCATCAGGTGGCCAAAGTATTGGAGCTTCAGCTTCAAGAACATCAGTCCTGCAATGAATATTTAGGACTGATTTCCTTTAGGATGGACTGCTTGGATCTCCTTGCAGTCCAAGGGACTCTCAAGAGTCTTCTCTAACACCACAGTTCAAAAGCATCAATTCTTCAGCGCTCAGCTTTCTTTATAGTCCAACTCTCACATCCATACATGACTACTGGAAAAACCATAGCTTTGACTAGATGGACCTTTGTTGGCAAAGTGATGTCTCTGCATTTTAATATGCTGTCTAGGTTGGTCACAACTTTTCTTCCAAGGAGCAAGCATCTTTTAATGTCATGGCTGCAATCACCACCTGCAGTGATGTTGGAGCCCCTGAAAATAAAGTCCGTCACTGTTTCCACTGTTTTCCCATCTATTTGGCTTGAAGTGATGGGACCAGATGCCATGATCTTAGTTTTCTGAATGTTGATTTTTAAGCCATCTTTTTCACTCTTCTCTTTCACTTTCATCAAGAGGCTCTTTAGTTCTTCTTCACTTTCTTCCATAAGGGTGGTGTCATCTATACATCTGAGGTTACTGATATTTCTCCCAGAAATCTTGATTCCAACTTGATTCCAATATGGTATTAAATGAAGTAACAGACACAAAATTTAAAGTACAGTGAAACTTAATTGTGAAATCATATGTTCACTCAGTAACTATTGAATGCCTCCATTTTGTTTGTTCTTGCAAGTACTGTCCAGGTATTTGAATATTAGTGAGTGAAATATAAGCCCCTGGTCCTCATATAGCATATATTTTGGCAGAAACAGGAATAGAAACTAAAGGCTCAAATCTTTTACTAGTAAAATTTTCAAAATCACATTATAAATGATTTGTATTTTCTTGTTTGTACCTTTATCTTCTAATCATCTATGTGTGCGTGCTCAGTCACTTCAGTTGTATCTGACTCTTTGCAACTCTATGGTCTTCAGTCCCCAAGGCTCTTCTGTTCATGGGATTCTCCAGGCAAGAATATTGGAGTGGGTTGCCATGCCCTCCTCCTGGGGATCTTCCTGACACAGGAATCAAACCCTTATATGCTGCATCTCCTGCATTGCAGGTGGATTCTTTACCCACTCAGCCACCTGGGAAGCCCTCTAGTCATCTATTTTAATAATGAATTACTTTTATGGTAACAAAAGTGCAATTACTTAAAAATACAAAAAAAAATCAGAAAAAAAATCATGCTTGTAAAACCATTGCTTAACTAGTGCTAGACTCATTAATCTCAAAGATGAGTGTGATCTTTAGTCCCTCCATACCTTAAACTTCAGATAATATTTACATAATATATTTTTTTACTTCTCTTTATTCAAAGGAGTATAGTAGTCTCACTAATTTATTCTTTAAAAATCTCAATGAAAATATAATTAGTTGAAGTTAATATGTAGATATAAGTTTTGGTCATAGAATTGGTTTCCCTGGCCCAATTTAGCAGTATAATTTGAAGTGATTATCCATTCATTGAAGAGAGTGGTGCCTTGATAGTGCACATCTGGTTTCAATGATCTCTGTAATATAACTCAATACTCATTTACCTGCAACTCTGTGATCTATGTGTAATTTTGTCATTTAACCAAATCACTTTTTATATTTGCATATGACACTTTTTCAAAACATCATGTCTAATGGCTGCATAATGTCATAGTTGTTCAAGTGCTAAGTGGGTAATTATTCTTATTGGCATTATGGCTATTATTATATTGAAATAACCTGTATTATAAAACCTCTTGAAGGATTCCTAATCTCTCTCTACTAGGTTTATACACTGTGGATTTTCAGGTTTTGGCATCTTCTCTTGGCATCTCTCTGTCTGTGGTCTCAAGCATAAATACAGACAGAGACTAGATGATGACTGACATAAAACTGAGTGAAAGCTGGGGAAGAAGGGGACCAAGAGGCATTTGCAAACTATATGCCATAAGTACAAGGGACAGCAGTATTCACCTTCAGCCTAGTTGCCAATCAGGAATAGTAGCCTAAATGTTCTGACTTTTAATAAATTCAAAATCTAGTTATTACATGTAAAATTTTCAATAAAAAAAATGCTGAGTTGACCTAACACAGCATGCCAGTGAACTAGATTTGGTTTCCAATAGGAAGAATTCAAGCTTATGAACTTACACACTGTTGCTTGTTATGCTGTTCTTGACAAAGCTATTTTCTTCTTATCTGTTTTTGTATTTTAAGGTCATGCAGAGAAAAATGTTAAAGGAAGATTCGGAATTTCCACCCATATATGTGTAGAAACACCATAGTCTGATTTACTGATGTTCAATTAGGCAGTTCTATTTTATTATTTCTAATATATGTTTACTTTAAAAATTACAGGGTGTTTGAGACTTCATTTGATAATAAATCAGTGTAAGTTTATAAATGCCATGGATAAACATAAGAATATCGGGAAATCGAGTATATGTGCACAAATCTCACATCTACTTTCCTTGCTTCTTACATAGTATATACTCTTGGATCTATGCTCTGATATTTCACAAAAATTAAACACATTATTTTAAATTTGAAATTCTAGATGTAATTACAATGTCATAGCATCTCTGATACCACAGGGAAAATAAAGAACCAGAAGAAAGGGAAGCTATTTTATTCCAAACCAAGAATAAACCAAGTCCTAGAGACTGTAAATGCAAGGTGGCAAGCCACAGAAGAGGGAAATTCTTAGAAAATAATGTATACAATAATATATATTGTGCAAACTGTTGACTGTAATAAATTTAAAATTGTTAACAAAGCACTGAACAAGGAATCATACAGCAAATTAAGTACGGTCAGCTTGCGCGCCACAACTGTCACCAGAGGACAGGGATGACATTCTGAGTAGATGCAAAGCATAACACAGAAGTTGGAAGAATTCCATGTTATTAACAGTTTGAAGCATTTTTTGCTCTTCTCAGACTCTCGAGTCTCAGAGATGGAGTTCTGTTTTTCTACATCTCTAGATTCTATTCATGGAAAACTCTTGTAGGTTAAAGTGCATCAGTATTAGCCTTCTAGCAGGGATGCCCTTGGCAAAGGACCACCGATTACTTTCTGGGGGAAGGAGATATTTAGATGGAGAATGCTAGACTTGAGGACCCATCTTGCTTTAAGAAAAGAAAAGTGCCCCAACTGGAAAGCCTTGATTCAAAAACTTTAGTACTCTATTTCAGATGATTGTTTAATGAAGATGAAGTGTTGCAAAGATTGAATACTATGTTCCAGGTACTTTAAAACTGCATACATGACTTAATTTATTTAAAAAGTATGTTAAAAGTAACTGTTTGGTTTTATGTAATAATACCAGTAATGACAACAATAGTAACTAATGCTTGGTAAGCTCATGTAGGGAAATGTGTTCTGTTCCTCAAAACTTGACTAATCTTTATAGGAATCTATGGGGCAGCTATGATCACTGCATTTCTTTTTCAGACATGAAAGTACAGAAGTAAGGGACAGAGCTGGATTATGAACCTAATCAGTCTTATCCCAAAGGCAGTGATCTTAACTTCTTTGAGTCTCATTATAGTTAGATGTTTTACCTGGTAGACAATGGATTCTGATTTTAACCCATATTTAGTCTAGGTCTAATGCTCTTCAAACTACAAGTTCTTTTCACTCTGCCAGACTACCTTCTCTACAAATAAGGAATCTGTAGGATGTAGCTGGTGACTTAAAACCCTGAAACCTCCCTCTCTGTCTTCAAGAGTGGGAGTGTATTTGTGTACTGGGAGTATGCATTAACCTGTTTCAATCACAGTCTATAGAGCATAGTGCAGAGAATATTTCTGCAGCAGCAAAGGGTGTTTGACCCTGTTTTTGACTTACATTTCAGGGAGTAACACTGACTGGGTGCTTTTTGTCATCTTTCTTTGTCAGTAGCTGCTCCTCTGCCGCTGTCTGGGGAGAAAACAATTTTCCCTCTACCTTTACATGTTCTTGACTGAGGAACCCCTGTAATAAAATAATAATAATTAATTAATAGACGAAAAACAAGTTTAATAATATCCTGTATTCTTGGGAAATAGCCATGAAAACTGAACAACTTCCGCTAAGTGCCCAAGCTACCACCTTAGAAACCATTTCCAGTCAGAGACAAAAGAAAAAATATTGGGGGGAGGGGTTGTCTTATGTGATGTTATCAGGCATGATACAGTAAAATAGGGTATGTTCATTATGCAGATTTAAGTCTTTGCCTTCTCCTTTGATGACAATTTCTAGAAATAAAGAGCTATCTTCCTCTCCCTGTACAGAGAGGGAGATGCCTTAAAGATGGAGATTTCCCTTATAAATGTAAATGTCTCTTACAAAAGAGTAATTCTGCTTGGTTATCAGTTTCTCCTATGTACACTGATTCTTGAAAATAATAAGCCTAAAGTAATATTTAAGTCCAAGGTGTATATTTTTGGGGGCAAATTCAGTTCCACTTTTCTTGGACACCCTTGCATCACTTCTGAGGCAAACCTTTGGAATCTACCAGAAAAAATTCCTCAGAACACTCACCAATGAAATTTCTCTAATTAGCAATCTATGTATTTAGGTACAGGAGTTTGACACAACTTCTGGGATTAATCCTTCTCCTTTTCAAATGTTTTAAGTGTGTATGTTTTCCAGTCTCTTTTCCAGTTCTCTCTTGCCACAGCAAAAGTTTAAAACAGCAGATCAGTTTTACAGCTTGGTTACAGCTCAGGTTAATTTGGCAAGAAAAGGAGATGTGAGGGCAGGCCAAATGAAAGAAGAGAGGGGCTCAATCTTGGCTCCTCTTTTTATATGGTTTTTCCCCTCCCCCTGCGCCTGCGCTGTGTAAACTGGGCTAGCCAGGAGGGTTGTTTGTTTCACCTGAGGTTCTCACTCCGATCCTTGGACCTTTCTTTGTTCCATTTTCACAGGCTTCTTCCTTCTTTGTCTTTTAGCCACAGCTAATTTTGGACTCCTTTTTCCTATTCTAGATACCTAAAACTCCCCCCTCATGAGATAGTAGGCCCAGTTTTTCGGGAGTAGGGGCGTCGAGGTCTCTCTGACTACTTCCTATTGTGCTGGGATGGCAAGGGGCATTGGGCCTCCCCCTCTTTGTAGTCTCAAGCCTCAGGGTCCTTATAATGGTGTGCATCTAAGGGTGAGTGATATTTTCCATGGTTGGGTGTAGTTTTATATGGCCTTGTTGAACTGACACTGCATGTTGTTGCTTGTTGACCAGGGCAGAGACAAAATGGGTTAGACAATTGATACTACGTGGAGCAATCATAAGCAGCATCAATATGGTGGTAACAGGGATTAGTAGGGGCATTAGCCAACTCCAAATTTACCCTTGCCAGGAGAAGGACCCCACAAAGAGAGACTGTAGCCCTCCTGAGGACTCTCCAGCTGATTTTTTGAGATCCCGTGGGATCTGAATGTTTTCCTTGAGGACTGTGAGACTTTTTCAACTTAGCTGGAGGTATTTACCCAGAAACAATATGACTCGTTCAAGATGGCTCAAGTCCCTCCTTGTTCAGAGATCAGGAGATCTATCTCCTGTCTGTTTTGGAGTACAACCCCTGCCAAGCTGTGTTGGCTCTTTAGAGCTATCCTGAGAAGTCTTATCCCCAGAACCTTAATTTAGGGGATGTTCATTATTATGGAACTCATTTGTAGTCCTAAATAGGTATCTGAGATCTCCCAGGGGGTCTCTGGTGTGTTGGGTGTCCTCTTCTGTTTTCTTCCATGACTTGACTCATGAGTAGTGAATCCAGGAGTCATGTCCTGGTACCTTGACTGCTGTGAGGGTAGAAAGTATTACAGGCTAGGGGCCTTTGCATGTGGGCTGAAGCTGAGCCTTTGGGGATCCATCTTTCCAGACTTTAATTAGGACTTGAGTCCCTAGAGCATATAGTGGTAGCTCTTTAGAATCTTTGGGGTCCTGGTTGACACCCCACAAGAGTATATCTTGGTGGAATTGCCCAATGGCCATGGTATAAGACTGGAGGGTCTGAGATGAGATAATTGGCATAAACAAAAGGTCTTCCATATAGCATCTCATAAGGACTGAGACCAACCTGTTCCTTAGAGTCAATATGAGTACAGAGGAGAGCTATTGGTAAAGCCTCCTTCCATCTCAGAGAGGTCTCCTGGGTTATCTTTTTTATCACTGATTTTAAGAATTGGTTGACTCTCTCTACCTTTCCTGAAGACTGAGGCCTCCAGGCACAATGGAGGCAATAAGTAATGCCCAGTGCTTTAGAGACCCCTTGAGTGACCTTAGAAGTAAATGATGTCCATTGTCACTTTGTAGTGACCTGGGAGGGCCAAATCTCAGAATGATTTCATGAAGCACTTTTTTTTTAAACCACCTCCTGAGCCTTCTCAGTCCAGGTAGGAAAGCCTTCAATCCATCCTGTGAATGTATCTATCATGACTAGTAGATAGTTATACTTTTGAGAAACTGGCATCTGGGTTAAGTCCATCTGCCAGTCTTCTCCTGGGTAGGTCCCATGCTATTGGATGGGCTGGGCCAGCTGGGGTCTTCAAACTACTTGGGTGTTGTTTAATTGGCAAGTGGGACAAGAGAGACCACTTGCCATATAGTCATGCGGAGGCCCGTCCCTCTGAAGGACCTTTATAGTAATCTTTGGAGGGCTTTCTTCCCTAAATGAGTGGTGGCATATAAGAAGTTAGCCAACTTCCATTGGAGATTCCCAGGAAGGAAAAGGAGTCCCTCATTTTGGAGCCACCTCATATGATCTTCTTGAAAGCCCTTACTCTTAGAATTAAGAGTCTCACCTTCAGTATATGAAGGAGTTTCTAGCAAACTTAGTCTGTGGAACTAAGGTGGTAACCCCTATTAGGTCATTGTCCTGTAATGCTGCTCTGTTAGCTGCCTGTTAAGCTGCTTGGTTCCATCATGCCTCTTCTGTGCTTCCTTTTTGGTGTCCTTTACAATGGGAGACTGAAACCTCAGTGAGATAATGGACTGCCTCAGGAGCCTAAGGATTTGGTCACCATATTTGATTGGGGGCCCTCGGGTGGTCAAGTGGCCTACCAGAAAGGCATACTTGGAGTCATTGTTAATGGCTAATCTCTTTCCTATTGCCAGCTCTAAAGCTGAGTCAGGCCAATGAGCTCATAATTTGGCTGAAGTACCTGGTAGGCACTGGCGACCCACTCCAGCACTCTTGCCTGGAAAATCCCATGAATGGCGGTGCCTGGTAGGCTGCAGTCCACGGGGTCGCTAAGAGTCGGACACGACTGAGTGACTTCACTTTCCCTTTTCACTTTTATGCATTGGAGAGGGAAATGAAAACCCACTCCAGTGTTCTTGCTTGGTGAATCCCAGGGATGGGGGAGCCTGGTAGGCTGCCGTCTATGGGGTCGCACAGAGCAACTGAACTGAACTGACCTGACCTGGTGGCAAAGGTTTAGCTTCTATGATCTCAAAATTGGAGACTACAGCTCTTCTTTTTCCATCCAGGACAAAGCTGGGTCCATCAGTGTACCAGATTTCCTCAGGATTGGTCAGAGGATCTTCTGAGAATCCTTCTTGGGATTCTGTGAAGTAGTCTAAAGTTTCTAGGCAAGAATGAAAGGGAGAGAGCCCTTGTGGGGAGGCAGGTGGTTAGCTGGGTTAAAAACCTCAAAAGGGGATATGGTCAGGCCTGGATTTTCCATCAGCATGACTTGATATCTGAGGATCCTTTGATCAAACATCTATAAATGGCCTCTTCCATTCAGGTGTTGTTTTACTTGGTGGCTGGTAAAATAGTTTGTTTGCCCACAAAAGAGAGTTTTAAAGCATCTTGTATCAGGACTGCACAGCTGCAAGATTTTGAAGGCAGAGAGGCCAGCCTCAGGCAATTGGGTTGAATCTCTTGGGTAAGTAAATTCCAGACTGGGGCTCAGGTCCCAACCTTTGAGTTAACACTCCCAAGGCCATTCCTTCTTTTTCATGGACATAAAGTTGGAGTACTTTTTCTGGGTCTGGCAACCTTAAGGCAGGTGCTTGAATTAAGGCTTCTTTTAGTGTATTCTCTGCCTTCTTTTGAAGATTTCCCCACATTAGTGGATTGAATCATCTCATCCCTTCAAGTTTTCATATAAGGACTAGGCAATTAGACCATAGTTGGGTATCCAGATTCTACAATACCCAGTTAGTCCCAGTAAAGCTCACAATTGGTTTCAAGTCATGATGGAGGGCAATTGGAGGATTCCTTGTACTCCATCAGAACATAGCCTCCTGGACCTGTGTGTAATCTGAACTCCAAGTAAGTGACCTTTGTCTCGACCATCTGTGCCTTAACATGGGAGACTTTATTCTCTCTCTGCCAAAAAGTTTAGAACCTGAATTGCATGTTGTTGAGCATTTTTCTCATCTGGAGAGCAGATTAGTAGGTCATCTACTTATTGTAATATTTTCCCATGAGGTCCCAGGTCTAGATCTAGGAGATCCTGGCTAAGAGTCTGTCCAAACAGGTGGGGGCTATCTCTGAACTCCTGAGGTAACACTGTCCAAGTCATCTGTTGGAGTCCCCCACTCGAAGGCAAAAAAGATATTGGGATTCTTTTGCCAGTCGTATGTAAAAGAATGAATCCTTGAGATCCAGGATTGTAAACCACTTGGCACTGGGCAGAATTTCTCCCAGGATTACATAGGGATTGGATACTGTGGAATGGAGGGGGAGTACAGCTTCATTTATGATCCGGAGATCTTGAACCATTCACCAGGTCCCATCCTTCTTCTTTACAGGGAGGATCAGGGTGTTACACTGTGGAATTGGTCGAATTGGTGGGGACCAATAACCCACAGGCAAGGAATTTATTTATTAGAGGCTGTAGTCCTTCCTGAGCTACTCTTCTGAGGTGGTATTGCTTCCAGTTTGGAAATTGAGGGGGATCTCGGAGGACAATGATGACCGGTTCAACTTGTCATGGTGGGCAGGTCCAGGAGTCCCCTAGTCCCACACCTAGCTGTTAATTTTGTCCTCCCATAGTTTTTGGTCCCTCCCTATTGGAAAGGGTGTAATGAGTTCCTCAGTAGTAATCAGAAGCTATAGGGCTCTAGGGGCTGAAAAGCTTGCCATCACAAGGGTGGTCTCCAGTTTAATGAGTATGCGTTGTGTTAGTTGCTCAGTGGTGCCCAATTCTTTGCAACTACATGGACTGCTGCCCACCAGGTTCCTCTGTCTATGGGATTTTTCAGGCAAGGATATTGGAGAGGGTTGCCATTTCCTTCTCCAGGAGATCTTCCCAACCCAGGGATCGATCCTGGGTCTCCTGCACTGCAGGAAGATTCTTTACTGATTGAGCTATGAGGGTCTATCTCTTCCCAATAAGGGAGTAGGGCACTCAGGGACCACAAGAAACTGGTGGGAAAATATTTATCTGTCCCAGCAACAAAAAAATTCTCAGGGGAATCTTTTTATAATTGTTTTTCCTATAGCACCCAAAATGGTGCAGGTTCTGGAGGGGAAGGCTCCAGAGTAGGAAGTCAGGACAGAGTAGGTAGCCCCTGTTTCAACCAAGAAATTCTTGGACCTACCTGCCACATCCAGTTGTACCTGTGGCTCCAGCCCCATGATAGTTTTCTGTGACAGGCGGGCTGAGTGGAGCAGTCCTGTTGAACCATCGTGAGGGAAGGCTTCGTGCATGACCTTGAGGCTCCAGGTGCTGGGGACAGAGTACCACCCAATCTCCCAATTGATGGCATTTGTAGGAAGCCATTTTTAGGAAACTTGTCATGGTTTGGACACATTTTGTCCCAATGTCTGCCCATCTATAGATTAGGCATTTGCCTCGTGTCTTGTCCTTTAAGGACTCGAGGTTTGCCATAGACTTCCCTGGAGGGAAGCATCTGGGCATGCCTTGTCTCTATTCTTTTCTCCCTTTCCTGGGCCTTGGCCTTCCTCTCCTGTTCTCTGTTATGAAAGATATTGGAGGCTCTGGACCATCTCATCTAAAGAGGCAGAAGGTCCTGCTGCTCAAGCTGTTGTAAATTTATCCTGATGGTTGATGCACATTGGGACAGGATTCGTCCTTTAAAATCACCTGTCCCTAATAAGAGTCTAAGTCCAGATTGGTAACTTTTAGAGCGCCTCTTTTAGACTTTCCAGAAAGGCAATGGGGTTCTAGTTGGTCTCCTGAATTATTGCTGCTAAGATCAGGCACAATCCCACAACTAATAGGCCTCCTACTATTTCCAAGGGTGGACTTCCTTAGGGGTGTGTCTTTCTGAAGCTTATCCTACCCAGTACTGTTGCAACTTGAGAGCCAGTTGTCCCCAGGCCAGGGTGCCAATCCCCAGGCAGACTGAGGCATGACAACCTCCTGGAGATCGAATCCCTGGGCAGGTCGAGGCATGTCAGCCTCCCAAAAATTGAGTCCCTGGGCAGGTGAGGCATGTTTGCCTCCTGGGATCCTTGAACTGGCAGATACCTGGGCAGGTTGAGACGTGACAACCTCCTGAAGACCAGATCCTTAGGCAGATCAAGGCAGATCCACCTCCTTGGACCCCTGGACTGGAGAATCCCTGAGCAGATTGACATGTTACAACCTCCTAGGGACCAGATCCCTAGGCAGGTCAAGGTAGATCAACCTTCTGGGACCCCCAGGCTGGAGTTGGGCATCCCCAAGTTCTCCAGCATGACTATTGCTGGGTAGGATTAATGGGTTGTAATCTTACCTCATTGCCAGTTTGTCCATCTCAGATGGGAATAGATCGAATTATGCAAAGCAATCCAAGCCTGTGCCCTGAGACTGGAAACCTCATGAAACAGCCATAAGCCTTATCCTCTTATTGCTCTGAGGGAATGTTAGTCATTGATTTCCTCCCCTAGACCTCCATAAGAGCAGCTTAGGGTGTTTCCAAAGGTAAACATTTCATTGTCATAGATCCACTTTAGGTAATAACAGAAGTAATGACAAAGGAGTGGGTTATCTGGTCCTGTTTGTGGCATTAAGATTATTTTATTTTAAGCAGGGTGGAGCAATGTTGCCCACAAGAGGGCTGGGTCCTGGTTGTAGGAGTTAGTAAGTGGCCTAAGAACAAATTGGTAACAGGCAACAGACCAGCTGCTTTTAAAAGTGGAATGGAGATTTGATCTGGGGGTATGTTTGTAATTTTAGAAGGGTGGTAAGGATTTGGGCCCAAACAGCCTGCAGGGCTAATATTATACAGGATTTCCCTCCCAAGGGCCAACTATTTTCTGGTTGTCCCTCCAGAAGATAGTAGAGGCAACATTGTGGTCCCAGACAGGGCTCAGGAAAAGAGCATGAAACAGAAGCAAAGGGGGCAGGGCACAACTTTTGAAAGGATGGCAAAGACCAGAGCACAATATAAACCAATTAAAATCAAATGATTCCAAGATGACAGACAAGTCAATTTCAACTAAATCTTGATTCTCAATCTGCAAGCTAAATGATGCACCCAGAGGCACCAGGACAGTTCCAAGGCACTATTAAAAGACCAAGGAGTAGATGGTTCCTCAGTTGTTGGAATGACCTTCCCACTCATTAGCATGTGAAATTACTCAGCCCATAAAAACTAACCACACAACATCCCATGGTCACCATACTCATCCTCTGTGATGGCCCCTGCTCTTGGAGTGTGCTTTTCTCTGAATCTGAACAAATCTGCCTCTTACCTTTCACTGTGTCTCTCACTGAATTTTTTGCAATTGAACATCAAGAACCTGAGCTTCATTAGGTTCTGAAACCAGGCACCATGGATTTTGGCTGGACTCAAGTCCCAGTCAGATACAACTGAGTGATTAAGCAAAGCACAGTGTCCCTGCCTTGTGGGTTTGAGTCCCAATCTTAGATAAACAGTTTCAAACACAGCTTTCAGAACTGGAAAGATGATGTCCCACTCAATACTTTGTAAGCAGAGGCATAGATACAGAGAGGAGCTGAAGGACAGGAAGAAAAAGCAGTGGGAAAAATGTGCCGAGGAATCTCCTTTATAATCTGCCAGAAAACCTGCTAAATACCTGACCTGTGCTCACAGTTTTCATTGGCCTGATCCTTGTCTCAAAGCAGATTAAAGACAAAAGAATCCTTACCCACTTGGGCCACAGCTACCAAGGTGCAGCAGATAGTAGAGCCTTCAAGACACACTGGACCCTGCCAGAGTCCCTCAGTTGCACCCACTGCCACTAGCCTGTTTGCAGGGCATTGAAGGAAACAAGAAATGAGAGATTGTAAAGGAACTAGGATTTTGTTAGCCATGTGTCCTTCCAGCCACAGGAACAAGGACCTGCTACCTTAACCGCAGGTCTTCTGGAATCCGACACTGAGCCACATGAGCTTCTTTCCAAGTTTGTTTTTGCTGTTGCAGTTCCAAAATAGTGGGCTTCTTGTCACTTCCCCTGTGCTGGGTTTTCTTCTCGTTCTGCTTCCATTGTGTGAGCTTTCACCATGTTGGGCTTCTGCTGTGCCTGGCCTCTGCCTTGTGGGGGCTGGTCTGAGGTTGTTTCAGGTAGGTTAAGTCCAAGAAATAGCACCTGATATGTCAGGGAAGTGTGTAATTTCTACGATTCTGTCTCTCTGAAGCAAAAATTTGAAACAGAGAACCAGTGTTATAGCTTGGTTTCAGTTCAGTTTTATGTGATGGGCCAGTGTTACAGCTCAGTTACATCCCAGTTTTATTAGGCAAGCAAAGGAAAATACATCTTCAAGGCATGAGGGTGAGCCGACCCAAAAGAAGAGAGGGGCTCAATCTTGGCTCCTTTTATTATATGGTTTTTCTCCTTCCCCTAAGCCTGCCATATGTAAATAGGGCTAGCCAGAAGAGCTGTTTGTTTCATCTGAGGTTCTCCCTCCAGTCCTCAGACCTTTCTTTGTCCATTTTTGCAGGCTTCTCCCTTTTTTGTCTTTTAGCCACTGCTATTTTGGACTCCTTTTTCCTATTCTAACTACGTAACAGATTGAAACTAACAGCAACAACAAAATGACATACCCACTTGGGGCCTTATGTTTAAGAGACAACATTCATCCAAGTAAATCTGAAGATCTAATAGGCTTTATTCAACAGTTCATGAATAGGGGAACATCACATCTAGTGAATAGAAGAATTGTATAAAATGGAGACTTTTTATACGAGAGTGGAGCAAAGAAGTTACTAGGAAAAGACAAAGAAAATTTGTTTTAGACCAGGTCATCTTCTTTTGGGGGAAGGGTGAGAGTCTATCATAAAGCTTGCCTATTTTTCCTTTGAGGGTTGGAGAGGACCCATAGGGAGATTACTTCATTGTTCCTGATGAGAAATTTCAGAATGGTCAATTGAGATTACATTCCTAAACTGCAGTTAGGTTAGGTATGAAATCTGGGTTTAATGTCATGGGCTTTAGCTCAACTGACACCATATTGAGACTGTAGTTTCCTCTTTAATAGATTTCTTAAGGAAGCCTGACAGTGTTATCAGACTTTAGGCAATTAAATCTCAGTTCACCATAGCTATGTGACCTTTTGCTAGTTTTCTCATTTATATAATAAAGGTATTAGTGATTTCTGTTTCTTAAGCTTGTTTTGAGGATAAACTTAGCTGAATTCACTTAGCACAGTGCCCAGGTGACTCAGTCATAAAAGAATCCGCTTGCCAATGCAAGAGACTCAGGTTCAATCCCTGGGTCAGGAAGATCCCCTGGAGAAGGACATGGCAGCCTACTCCAGTATTCTTGTCTGGGAAAATCCATGGACATAGGAGCCTGGCAGGTTACTGTCCATAGGGCCACAAAGAGTTGAACGCAGCTGAGCATGGAAATAACAGTGTCTAGTGCATCAAGTGGCTTAAATGTGTGTGTGTGTTTGTATAGTATTTTCTCTACAAAGAGCTTATTATTCAGGTTAAAGACCTATCACTAAAAACAGAAATGCCCAACATTCACCATAGATTTCAGTGCGATAGAATTACTTTTTTTTTTTTTCAACTTATGCTCTATATCACAAGTATATTGCTGCTCTTTTAATCCTCACCTTCAAAAGGCTTTAATGTACATAATTAAATAATTCCTTACACTCAATCTGTACGGTGTTAGTCATGTGCTCTGTTTTGGGAAGTTTTCATCTGAGGATAAATTCCTCTGAATTATGCTGCTCTCTGGTGTGGCGGAAGCACATCATTTTTATAGCAGTGTTGAGGAGTCAGATTTCCCCACCAAAATGATCTTTTCACATACCTCTGCCTACCTTAATCATTGAGGAGGAACACTCTTTTCTAAAGTATAGCCTGCAGGCTTGTGTGTGGTGTATACTCAGACATAATCTATGTGTGCTTCATGATCAGTTATTGTTTCAGGCCTTAAGAAATTTCTTTGCCTGCCTCAATTTAGTGTTTTAGTAGGAATGCCAGTTGTATTTCTGATGTCAGACAACCTTTTTTGTGGCTTATATTACCCCTAGGTGGTAGATATTATTATGTAATAGAGGCCACTTATTACAGGCTAATATTCAGAGGCTTTAGGGCATTTTTCCTGAAATTTTTATGATCAGCAACTTGTTTGCTTAACATATTGATTCAGAGCTGTTTTTCTAAGATTTTCCAGACATAACTTCCCAAAATGGAGGGAGATTTCTGTAATAGTCATATGAGATGACAATGCAGTAATGGATAGGCAGAGATGGAGGGAGGAAATACCCAAAAGCTGTGTGTCGTTTAAAAATTCTAACATACAATAAGCTTTAAAGACATTGCTCTTGTACTAAAAACCAAACTAGTTATAATGAGACAGAACCAGATATTGGTAATGTACTTTGATTTTAGAATGAAATTCAGAAAATAGCTCCCAGGGTCTATTTTTAATGACATCTCCATTGATAAAGGATGTAAAATTTTCTGAGTCTATTAGCTAGTCACTGAATAGTACATTTGACTGAGTGTAATGCCACCTACATTTTCTTATTAGAATGCTTATGATTATCTATGTAGCAAATGGCAAATTGGAGATTTATATGTCATTTGAATTAGGTTACATCTAGAAAAATTCATTCTGGTTGATTTGGAAAGCCTGCTCTTAAAAGTGACTCCTTGTTGAACAGTTTTAGATGGTTTTCTGCAGCACCAAGGGACGTTAACATAACAGATTTAATTATATCATAGGAGTTATTAAAATAGACAGCTGGGCCATTGTAGTGCAAAACATTTAGCCAGCAGCTTAGTTTTGCACTCTGGCCTTTACTTATAACATAAAGGAGTCTCATTATGACAAACCTGTTACGATGAGAAATCTAGCTAATGCAGCTCATCCTTGTACCTAATCCAAGGAGGTTTAATTACCAGAAACATTAATCCAACTAGCAATAATAACTAACATTTGTAAAGACTTTGAAATTTAGAAATGATTTTCACATATAATTCCCACCCTTGTAGTTTTGCCCTAGCTTCCTAATTGTTCTCCCTGATTCTAGTTTGAACTCCTTACTTTCTATTTTCTATACTGATGGTTAAAAATGCAAATGTAATCATATAAGGTGCATGGTTATACATCTGCAGTGGTTCCTTATTACCTGAATATGATACAGGCTAAATCATTAGTAAACTATATAGGATAGAGGATTTTGTTATAGGGAACCAGGTTTTTCATAATGCATGTACATACACACATACGTACAAATGAAAAAAAATGTATTAAAAATGTATTGGTAATATAAGGAGGAGGAGATGCTATAAATCTTTGCAAGGCTTTTTTCCTAGCTTGTTTTTTTTTTTTTTTTTAACATGAAGAGTTCATAGCTTCCAGTGGCATAGAAAATATAGGTCAGGGATTGAACAGATGTACAAAAAATGTTTTAAATGTAGTCACATAAATTTTAATTTACTTTTCAGTTGTAGCACAGTGCTTTGGATATAATAGGCCCTCAACAATCATTTTCTAAATTTTACTTTATTTCAGTGTTGAAAGCATTGTAACAAATTGCCTAATGTAGAATTGCCATAAAGGCTTGGAATGATGTTATGGTATAGTTCCAGTGTATAAATTATGTGAAAATAATGGGCAAATGGGAAGAAAATGTTTTGCTAGATAAAAATAGAATACTGTGCAAGTTCCATTCAAACAGATTTAAAAGAAAAAAAAAATCTGAGTTTTTGAGTATATATTTCACAGTTGAACAAAAAGCTCTGGTATATTAGATTTTACCTAAATAATAACACAGTTTCTTGTTTAAGCAAGATAGTGAAGTTTATAAGAAAGTAATTATAATATACTTCACCTTATAGACTTATTTTTGTTCTTTTCATTTCTTTTTGGATATATAATATCCTGTGAATTTTATCTATTTTTCTGGCCATCATATGTTTGGGGTAGGTTCATTTTAGTAAGCTAAAGAACAGAACATATGATTAAAGACTAGAAATGTAAATGCATTTGCCATGGAAATGGCTCATTTTTTATCTTATCTAACATATCCTCTTGAAAATTTGCCAGCCATACATATGTGATTTAAATATCTAGACAAACTATTAATAGAAGCTATGTTTTGATGAACAATCAAAGAGTAACAGTAATGGTGTAAAGAGTAACAATACTGGTGCTTATGGACAGAATCAGTGAAGAATTTCCAGTTCAAAGAATGCTTCATGGGACATAATAAATCGTCATAGTTTTATAGAGTTAAAATGATTTTTATACTGACTTTTAGAACATCTTTCTATAACAAAATCATTCATTTCAAAAGAAACACATTACATTATTACAGTGAGTATTAAAATTCTATTAATCTCTTGTTTTTATACATAAATCATTTAGATTACAAAGGACCAGCATCCCTTTCATAAAATCTGATATATGGTTTTACTTAAACTGTATCATAATTGACGTTGACAAATGGAAATTGATTTTCAAAGTTGTTTCTATCATATATAGTAAACTAAAGGAAGTGCATTTAAATTTGTTAAATGGATTTTATATTTTTATGTATTGTCACTGAAATAGTATTGATCTGACTAGATGTATTTCTGTTGTTTGATCAAGACCTTCTACCTACAATTGAAGATTTTTCACTGAGATCCTGATAAATACATTCATCAAGTAGTATAGTTTTTACTGTTAGTGATGACTGAAAAACTGGGGACCGACTCTTGAATAACACACTTTTATGGGCTTTCTGTTGACACTGGTATAGAACACACCTACCAATGCAGGAAACATAATGAGACGTGGGTTCCATCCCTGGGTCAGGAAGAGGCCCTGGAGAAGGGCATGACAGCCCACTCCAGTATTCTTGCCTGAAGAATCCCACAGACAGAGGACCCCAACGGGCTGCAGTCCATAGGGTTGTGAGGAGTCAGATGTGACTGAATCAACTTAGCATGCAAGCACACACATGTCTCCCAGTAAAAAAAAAAATGAACCTTTAGATATTAAAACAAAATGTTGTTAACCAAACTAATGATAGCTATACAATTTTCAGTTTAAAAATATAATATATAACAAGAATCAAATAACTTTCTAATCATTTGTATTTCCTGATTTGTATCAGTTGTTATTTACATGAAAGGATGGTAGTTAACATGATTTTGGAACATGATCCCTTCTAGAGTCTGACGAAAACAGTAGATCATCTCCCCAGAGGAGATCCACATATGCATGCAGAGTAATCATCTAATCTTCATTCAGTTAAGGCCACTTTAATGTATATAACTGTGTGAAATACAGAATGCACAGGCTTATGATGACTAGTGATCCTCTAATTATTTATTCCCTGCAACCTTCATTCTCAAACCAGGATCCCTAGTCTCCTATACCCTCCACTGTTTATTTTCCTTAGCACTTATCACCATCCTGTATACTTTACTCATGCCTTGCATTTATTGTTGATTGTCTGTTCTACATGCTATCCTGTATCTTCCACCAGGACAGTGATCTTTGTCTATTCAATTCACAGTGCATCTTGAACTGTTCCTGCTACAAAGTAGTCCCTCATTATTTCCAGAACAAATGAATAGATTTATGATGACTAGATACCTGATATTTAGAATAAGGGTCTGGATTTTGAGCTAAGAGCCTGGCATTGAATTTTTAATCTGAATGTCTCTGACTCTGTTATTTCAGTCTCAACAATGGCACCATTCCCTAGGGGATTATCAACTAACGATGTTAGGTGTTAACTTGGACAGAATTTTTCTTTAAAGGGTGAATTGATTTTTTACAGCTTCGTGAGGAAATGAAAATGTTTAACATAAGTAATTGTAAGTCAAACATTATTATAGCTAGTAAATTATTAAATTCTGCATCGTGTATATATATGAAATTGAATCTTTTATCCTTTAGTGTATTGACCCTAGGTCAGTTGATTCTTGATTTTCCTTTGCTTGTTTTCTGGATTGGCTTTCATTGTTTTATGTCATTTTCCAGAATTGTACTTCTTCTATCGTAATTTTGGGCTATTAATCAATTAAAATATTTAGATTTTTTTAAATTAATTGTTAGATAGCTTTATCTATACCATGAACTAAGAAAAAAAATCACCCTAACAACTAAATATATTATAAAACACACACACTCACAATCTGTAACCTCACTAGCCGATGTATCTTTATCACAGCTCCTATTTAGAAGACAGGCTGATAAAATGTGGCAAGCTAGTTCACATTTTGTGAAGAAGGGAAAAACGCTTCTCCACTTGGGAACTATTCATTAAATTTTAGCACAAAGGGAATTTCTGTATATTGCTAAGTTATCAGTCAGTGAATGAAAACAGAAGGATGAACAGTTCTGCTGAAGTTGTTATAGAATACTAGGCATGTCTGGTGAGATTCAGCCTGAGGATAAGGGGAGAAAGAACATTGAAAAGTAAGAGTCAATGTTCTTTGTAGGTGAGAGCCTTTTGTTTGTTTGATTGTTTTGACATCTGCCTGCTTCCTCCTATGTTTGTCACTCTTTCCTTGACAATGGCACACATGCTGCTAGGTATTTCTCACACAGCACAAAATGACTCCCTTCACATTGTCAGTGTGTCTGACTAGAACATTTATTCTCCATGATGTGCCTAATTCTTAAAACTGGCCTGAGCAGCAGACAGGAGTGAATGAATGAGTGGTGATTGATGAGTAGTATCCACAGAGGAAGAGTATATTATTTTTGCATATTTTCATTGTAAAGAAAGTAACATGCTGGAGTGTAAGTTTTCCACCAAAACTTAACGACTTACTAAAGGTGTCAACTGTACTCTCCCCTGTCATTATTCAGTCTCAACTTAAAAGTTCATTATTACCTTCTCAAACTATTGTGTTACAAAGACTTAGCTAGAAAGTCCCCTTGTACTTGTGCTTTCTTGTACCTCTATGAGTTTTCTTGCAGTTATTAGTTTGTATATACCACATGCATATGACATAAAAGCAGTCCTCAGTTAACAAGCTTCAGTGTTTTAAAAACCCATCTGTAACTCATGTGATTGAACTCAGAGTGCGTTTTAAATATTATCAAAAAAATAAGCTGAAAGATAATAAATAATTTGGAGCAATTTGGGAGATATTAACAATGTTAATTTGGTTAATTACTATCATACATTTCTCTATTCAGGTTTTCTTTAATGTCATTCAATGGTTTATAATATGTTTTATAAAGTCTGTAATCATTGTATATTCAATTAATGACCAGGTATTTTGTAACTATTTTTTCTATTGTGAATGGTAGCACATATTCTTTTGTATTTTCCATTATTAATGGAAGTATAGAGAAATGTGTTTCTAAGTTTACAGAAATTGTCAAAATACTGATTCATTACAGTTTGAATTTTAGAAATGAGGGTTAAATCATAGATGAAGAAAATTAAATAGAAAATGAGTAACTTATAAGATAAATTTTAGAAAATTACTCAGAATGAAACACACAGGGTTAAAGATAAGAATATGAGAAAAAGAAACTGAGAGACATGGATTAGAATGGGAGAATCAGCCTATGGTAAAAAGCTTCTAAAGCGGACACTATAGGTACTAAAGAATTAGCAGGGTCCAAATCTGGCTCTAGAAAGCCTAGGCTATCTTAATGCTTCTCAGGAAGATCCAAGAAGACATGAGTGCATGGACTTCAGCCCAAGTCCAAATATAGGTATTTACTAAAGGGGAGTGAGTGGACTTATATACAATATGTGTCCTTTTTAGGGCTTAGTCTCCCTTTGTTTTAACAGGGCTTCATGTGATGGTCCTTAATGTATGGCGTTGTCACGGGTCTCATAGATAATAATAGTGCTGCTCACCCTTGTGCCTGGAATGTGAGCACTCAGGGAATGCCACCTGTTATAGGATTCTAGAAGTGTCGTAATAATTGTACTATTAATATGTAGACATGCAGGCACTAAATAATACTCTAAAACCCAACCACAGAATTGTTAGATAACACTACTCTCAGGGTAGGCATTTATTCTGCGTATCCACACTGCTCTAATCCTGATAGTAGAACAGTACTATTTTCATTTATCAATTCAAAAGTATTTAGTTTGAGGGGTGGTCTTAAGGAACAAGAAATTTGAGGAGTTAAATTGCAGGTCAGGGGGCACTTTGAATCAAAAACTACTGACACCCAGGTTTTGTATTAAGATGGCAAAGTAGGAAGTTACTGACCTTGCCTCGACAGACACACCAAAACTAAAGCTCCATGTAGAACAGCTGTCTCTGAGAATGACCTGAAGACTCACAAAACAAATTTTATACAAATATAAAGAAAAACCCATGTCCAAACAGGCAAAAAGGGCAGAGACACAGGAAAATCAGAATTGTTGGACAATGTAAAAATCCTCCTCAGGGAGGCTTCTAAAATCACAGAAGCCCTGTTGAGAAGCAAGGCAGCCAGGCCCTACACTGGGCTCTCCAGCCCAGGGTGCGTGCATGGGGAAAATAAGCCACCATGCCACCTGCCTTTGAAAACCAGTGGAACTTATGTTTGGGAAGTCTGGAGGGCTACTGGGGGAAGCCTTCTTAAGACTCTGTTCTTGAAGGCTCTCACACAAGCTCCCTCCCTCCTTCTAAATCTTAGTGTAAGGTTACAGATTAGAAAGCCACTGGGGTATGTAAGGAGATTCATTAACTACAAGGTATGCTCCAGAGGGGCAGTGATCTGAGAGAACTTCCTCTGGGGGCAGAAGCACTGGTGGCCAGCACTTTTTTTCACTCTCTTTCAACCTAACTGGGCCAGTGCTGGCAGGCGACATTTCTTTCACTCTTCTTCACCTTAGCTAACACTGTGTGATGTTCAAAGCAGACCCCTACACAGCCCACCTTAGCAGGAGCCCTAGCTTGTATGGATGCCTCTCTAGAGTGGCTCTGTCTCTGGAGAAAAGAACCACCCACTAGAGTGCTCCCAAAAGCTGCAGCCAGGCCTTACAGATAGGCAGGATGGGGCCAGCCTGGCTACCGGCACGTTTGTGGTCGAGCCATAGGAAGGCCAGCAGGTAGCCCTGACCACCAGTGTGCCCACAGTAGTCATGATGGGCCTCACAGCCAGCAGTCTGACTTCCAGTGAACTGCAGCAATCATGACAGAACGTTAGAAAGACAAAGACAAAAAGAAAAAGATAAAACCTTTAAAAAAATAAATAATGTAACAGAGATAAGCAATTTACCAGATCGAGAACTCAAAGTCACACTCATATAGATGCTCACCAAGCTCAGAGAAAAATGGAGGAGTTAAGAGAGATTTTGTGATTGCTAATTACAATGAATTCAGGCTAGAGAAAATATAAAAGGCCAGGCTTTCCCCCTCCCTCTGTGTTCCGCTCTCCTACCCCTCTTTCCCATTTTCCCTTTTTTCCTCCTAACATATACAATAGTGCAGGTTATGTAACTATACAAGAAATTTTACCCAAGGGGATGAAGAAGGGCTTTAATTCAGCTCTACACTGGGGTAAAGAAAGCCATTTATGAATCAATGACCCTGTACTCTTATTCTTGCATGCCCGTGTCATGGTAGAAGCAGGGGCTTCAGTTGTGAGACTCTTGGTGTTTTGAGAATGGTGAGAACATTGGCAGTACAATTCCTAACAGTGGAGCTGCCACTTGGCTTAGGTGAACGGCACAGTCCTGCTCAGGAGGCAGAATGCCATTTTATCCCCCTTCCTTGTCTCTGTTGATTATCATAGTATAGACCACTCAGGTACTGAATTAGCA
Organism: Antilocapra americana; assembly: GCA_007570785.1. Lineage (NCBI taxonomy): Eukaryota > Metazoa > Chordata > Mammalia > Artiodactyla > Antilocapridae > Antilocapra > Antilocapra americana. The sequence continues at coordinate 731,160 of ML661343.1, forward strand.
ATCAGAGAGTGACTTTTTCAAAACAAGCTCACATTTGAATTATATGTATGACCCTAGGCACTTTGTTACTGAACCAAATTTGTTTGTTTGATGCACAGCAAGCCAAATGTTGAGATGTCAAGGTTTGCAGCAGAGAAGGGGTTTATTCGTGAGGTAGCCAATGAGGAGATGGAGGAATAAGTTTCAAATTTGTCTCCCCAAAGGTGAGGGACTTGGGACATCTGTGGGATAAGAAGCAGGGTGGTCTGAAGTGTAGGGAAAGATGATTGGAGGCAAGGAAAAAGGTGGAGTAGTCTATATTCTGCCCAGATGTATTGGATATATGCACCTTCATGGGACATGTTTGGAAAATGGTTGACATGATCTGAGGGTTGAGCTTTTGGTCCTCTGAAGACAAAATGCCATCCATTAAAAATTCACACAGGTCTAGTTGGGTGGTCTGTGGTATTGACTGGTTTAAACTATGCAACACTAGCTCTCTATTTCTAAAAAAATATCTTAAGCAGCCATTACTATAGTGATCCATTTGTCAAATGTGTCATCTATAGAGGAGATCTAAGAGAGTCTTGTGATGTTTTGTCTAAACTAGGTGAAACTTGGAGGGTATGCAGTTTGAGAGACATTTGGTCAGTGAAGATTGGTTTTCTGTTGTTCAGTTGCCAAGTCGTGTCTACCTCTTTGCAACCCCATGCCAGGCCCCTGTCCTTCACTCTTTCATGGAGTTTGCTCAGACTCATCTCCATCGAGTTGTTGATGCTGTTTAAACATCTCATTCTCTGCCACTCTCTTGCCCTCAATCTTCCCAGCATAAGGGTCTTTTCAAATGACCTAACTCTTCCCATCAGGTGGCCAAACTATTGGAGCTTCAGCTTAGCATCAGTCCTTCCAATGAACATTCAGGTTGATCTCCTTTAGGATTGACTGATTTGATCTTCTCACTGTCCAAGAGATTTTCAAGAGTCTTCTCCAGCACCAGAATTCTAAAGCATCAATTCTTCAGTGCTCAACATTCTTTATGGTCCAGTTCTCAAATTTGTGCATGACTCTTGGAAAAACCATAGCTTTGATTATGTGGGCTTTTGTTGGTAAAATGATGTTACTGCTTTTTAGGTTTGTCATAGCTTTCCTTCCAAGGAGCAAACATCTTTTGATTTCATGGCTGAAATCACTGTCTGCAGTGATTATGGAGCCCAAGAAAATAAAATTTGTCAGTATTTCTAATTTTTCTATTTGTCATGAAGTGATAGGACCAGATTCCATATTCTTAGTTTTATGAATGTTGTATTTTAAGCCAGCTTTTTCATGTTCCTCTTTCACCCTCATCAAGGGACTCTTTAGTTCCTCTTCACTTGCTGATATTAGAATGATGTCATCTGTGTATCTGAGGTTGTTGATATTTTTCATGGCAATTTGATTCCAGCTTGTGATTCATCCAGCCTGGCATTTTGCATGATGTACTCTGCACATAAGTTAAATAAACAAGGTGACAATATACAGACTTGTTGTACTCTTTTCACAATTTTGATCAATCAGTTGTTCCATGTAAGTTTCTGTTGCTTCTTGGCCCACACACAAGTTTCTCTGGAGACAGGTATAGTGGTCTGGTATTTTCATCTCTTTAAGAATTTTCCACAATTTTTTGGAATTGACACAGTAAAATGCTTTAACATAATCAATAAAGCAGAAGTAGATGTTTTCCTGGAATCCCCTTTCCTTTCCTATGATCCAACAAATGTTGGCAGTTTAATCTCTGGTTCCTCTGCCTTTTTCTAAATCCAGCTAGTACATGTGGAAGTTTTCGGTTCATGTACTGCCGAAACCTAGTTTGAAGGATTTTGAGCATAACCCTTCTAGCATGCAAGAGTGCAGTTGTCTGGTAGTTTGAACATTCTTCTTTGGCATTGCCCTTCTTTTGTATTGAAATGAAAACTTACCTTTTCCAGTCCTGTGGCCACTACTAAATTTTCAAAATTCGCTGGCATGTTGAATGCAGCACTTCTCAAAAGCAAACTCAAGCAATTTTTTTATTTGAGTTCAAAATGGGTCATAAAGTAGCGAGACAATACACAAGATCAAAAACCCATTTGGCCCAGGAAGTCTGACAAACTTACAGTGCAGTGATGTTTCAACGAGTTTTGCAAAAGAGATGAGTCTTGAAGATGAAGAAGGGAGTGGCTGGTCATCAGAAGTTGACAATGACCAACTGAAACCAACTGAGTAACAATTAAACTAAAATATGCCTAGGTTTATTTTGATTTTTATTTCATCTCAAGGTCCTATGACTATACTTTCTATCTTTGTGTTCAATCCTCTGAATATCATCAGGAGATTGAGATGTGGTGATTAAGTCAGGAGCAGTACTTGGGAAGGGCCAAAAGTGGAGAGGAGATTAAGGGATAATGACAGGGTAAGGTTTGTTACAGGACCTAGGAATAAGAAGAAAGTGAAGAAATAAAGAGAATCTCCATTAGCCAAAAGAAGAAGAAGAAAATTCTATCTGAGGTGAAAGAGTTCTATCATTTTTATCCACCTGCATGATAAATGTGATATTTTTCAGAGCTAGAGTGCATCCTTAGTGTGGATGTTTTTCTTTGTAGAATAATGTCTGTAATGGTTAAGCCAATTTTTAATGAGTTAAAGATTCAGTTATTTCATCCTTGATTAACACTTCTCAATGAGTCATTCAGTGAGATGTTAAGAGCAATTAGAGTCATAATAACCCCAAATAAAGTTGAAACCAGTTGAAAATAACTCAACAGAATGAAATGTGCCATAATACTCTTTTATAATCATTAAATAGGCTTTATTTTTGTAGGAGTTTTGAGAACTTTAAAGAAATGAGCATCACTTGTGCATCTCCAAGAAAATATTATGGTGACCAGAGTTTCCAGACTTATTTGACCATTTCCCAACCAGATATCTCTAGGATTAGTATTTCATGAAACATATTTAGGGAATAGTATAAAATGTGTTATTTCAACATGGAAAATTTGAATTCTCGTGGAGACACTGATCAGGTGTTCTCTACTGACATTTCAGTGTAACAGAGAGGCAGTGACCAGTGCCTAGGTAGGAATGCAAGTTTCGATATTCATTAATTGGATAATCTTGGTGAAATCAATTAAATTAGCCATATGTCAAGTGTATGTAGTTGAAAGAAAATGTATCCTATAACCATGTAATCAAATTTGAGAATTCCATATCTTGCACATGCTTAGTCATTTACAAAGATGCATGAAATGTGGGACACTTTTTCTAACCTTGATAGGCTCCACCTGCATTTAAGCAACCAGTACACAAAACTTCTTGTCACTTTTTGAATCATGCTACTTCTTCAGATCTCCATACCTTTTTGCATGTGATTTTTCTATCACTGAAAGCCTTTTCCAGTTTCCAAACTTGGCATAGTTCGTATTATTTTCAACCACTATCCAATCTAAATGCCACCTCCCTGATTCTTGTTAACAGAGTTGATTTCCATGTCTTTTTTCCCATTGTTCCATTATGTGCTGGGGTCCAGCCCCGGCGAGTCCGGGGGTCTCGAGGGATGAATGGCGTAGGCAGAAGAACTGCTGAGCTGAGTCGATGTGTGGTGATGGAACAGTCTCTCTTTATTTCTGTTAGTTTTGTGAGGTGATGGAGAAGTCTCTCATTTATTGTTGTTGGTTTACAGTTTTATAACCAAAAGACATCCCCATTACATCATTACATCACCTATCATTCTATACAATTTTTTGTTTTCTACCTTCCATAGCAACCTTATCATTGAGTTCATTCCCCAAACTGTCATGAAACATTCCCTTTGCAGAAGTCAGATTTTTATGTAATTAGTTTTAACAATAATATGTTTACCATTTGAATGTCTTCAGTATACTTCATTCAGTCATGATAAGTACATCAACCTAAGTAGAAAGGTTACATTTCTCTTATCAGGTACAACTATGTAGAAGCTAGAGGGAAGGGCTAAAGCTTGAGACTGTTTATTCTAGTAACCTACTCCGGTTCTTACCAGGAAAGAGGACAAAGAGACAGTTTAGAAAGAGGAAAGAAGACTAAGACAGTTTAGAAAGAGGAAAGAGGACTAAGAGACAGTCTAGCAGTACTGCTTTAGCAATAAAACCCTATTAACCTTATAACTACTATAATGAATTCCTATGTCTACATTATCCTAAAGCAATCAATATCTCCAACTATGCTGGCCACAGTTATGAGCATTCCTAAGTCCCAATCCAGCCTGATTTATTCAAGGAAGAGAGCCTCCTCTGTGGAGTGGTCGGGGGAGTGGGAGGTGGAAAGGTGACCCAAGTACGAGCCTTTCTGGTGGTGGCCTTGCCATGACCCCCAGAGAACTCTTGGTAAACTCCCCAGTAAGGAGTAGTAATCTATTTAAATGTCCCTTTCATTCCTCCTTAGCCCCCGGAGAAGGCGATCCACCTTCCCAGATCCTCTGGTCAATAAAGTCTGGGGGATTATCTCAGGACAAATTCTTTCCAACTGTGACTGACCTACTGAGATGAGCCAATGTTCCGAGCATGGACAGAACTCCCAAGAAAGATACCAAGGGGGGCCTAGCCCAGGATGCCCCGATAAAGAAAGTCAGCTTTGCAATTTCTTTCTTAGTCTCGTTACCTTATCATCCGAGCAAGGGGGCATCTTGATGGCCCCCAGCATCACCGGAGGGTTGGGGGGCTAGTCCAGGATGCCCCATAAAGAAAGTCAGCCTTGCAATTTCTTTCTTAGTCTCGTGACCTTGTCATACGAGCAAGGGGGCATCCTGACAGCTCCCAGCAATTATGGTAGTTTTCACATCAAGCTGTATTTTCTGATTGCTTATTTCTTCATTTGCTTTATATTAGTTCTCTTATTTCTCTGCAATAAATCACCCAAACTTATTGGCATAAAACCATAGGCTTTTATCATCTCACATATTTTCTGATGAATATAACTTAAGATGGTAAAAATGAATTATATCATTGGTGAACAGAATAAGCTACCATGAAATCTGATTTCTAAGAAAGACATTTGGAATTTCTTTAGAGTTGCTGAAGTCTTGAAATCCTGAATATATAATAGTTTGTAGGAAGAAAGTCTTTAGACATGTGTTTTTTTGGCATTTAACCTTTATATGAGTGGGAGGAATAATGAAAAACTATGACATGACAAAAAATTTCAGTTTGAATAGTAAGGAAATTTAGGGAAGGATGTGCATTCTTTTACCAACACTACTAATTTAGTATTTGTCATTGTCCATTCTATTATATATATTATTACTTCTCTATTTTACTGCCAGATTTACAAATACATGTATTTCTGTTGCCTCTCTTTCTTGTCTGCATGTTTCATTTCCTCACTTGCACTCTTGAACCAAATTTCTTCCTACATCATTATCAATGACATTTTTTTCCCACAAACCAATTTTTTTTTTACTGTCCTTATGTCTTGACTTTTCTGCCATACTTGACTCTGTTGACTTTACCTAGCTTTATAAAATTCTCCCCTAATTTAGTTTTTGCAACTGTATAATACTTTTGCTCATAAGTAGTTCTCTAAGTATGAATTACTTCTATAAATAGTCCAAAATACTTTATCATAAGTAGTCCATACTCAAAGAATGTCATCCTGAAGCAACTTTAGTATTTTTGTTTTTTCTTTTATGGTTAATCTCTGGGACTAGTTCTTTATTCCTTAATGAAATTTAAACCAGGACCCATGACTTTTCTGTCATATTTTACATAGAAAATATTCCTCATTCAGTGTAATTAATATACTGTTACTATACTATAGTAATAAACATTTTTAACTTTGTTCAGAGTCAGGGCTCTTCCCCTTTATCACTTGGATGGGCTGATGCTCAGCAGTGGAGGTGGTTATATGTTTTCTCTTTTCCCATTCTTTGCTCTTAAGTATGGTGTTTCTCCTTGCCTTCTCCCCTCCTTCAGTGTTAGAGACTGGGCATGTGTTTAAGGGCTGTTTTCTCTCTTCTCACTTCTGTTAGTTTTTCAGAGACCACTGAGAGCTTCTCACCTACAGCTACTTTGACAGAAATCATTGCATTTCCATTCCAGCTAGTTACTTGCTTTCTCAGTAAGGTATTTTCTTTCTCTGACCCATCCAGTTTCTTCATAGCAGAATAATCTTACCAAAATAATGGTTAAAAACTTCATTATTAATTTTGTATACTGACTTATGTGATTGTGAATAATATCATATATACTAATTTATAATCTGAATGACATTTTTCAAAATTGAGGGCAGAATGTGTTTTATATATATATCCAAATATTTTAAATGAATTTAAGCTAATAATAGTTCAGTTCACTGTCCAATTTATATACATAGTCCTCTTAGGCAATTTAGATCTTGGTTTGAAGAACATTGACTAGTACACACAATAAAGTTTTAATATTTAACCATATCCTAGACTATATTATTTCAGCTTTTGATTTATCACTGAATCATGAAAGATTATTAGCAATCAATCATTTTTTGTACGTTTTGCTAGTCTTAGGAAAGTCATGCTAGTCATGCTAATATCACAAATTATATATGAAGTGCTGCTGCTGCTAAGTCACTAGTGACATTTTAAAATATATTTCTGTGTATTAACAGTAACAATCAACCTCTCTAAATAGAAGAGAAAGTAAGGTTTTCTATAAAGTGTACAATGGAAAATAGAGAGATGATACAATGTGACATCATCTCTTCAAGAAACATAAAGGAAATGGAAAGTGTATCTGGATATTTTATTGACTATAGAAATGTGTTTATGTATAATACATGTGTAACATGTAGAACACTCAGATAAGAATTATTCAGGAATTATTCTGTTATCATGTTGTTTATTTTATCTGGCCTCTCTGCTCAGAGAGTATTCACTAAAGATACTTATAATATTATCTTTATTTTAAGTTTGGCATTTGACCAAGGCTTATAATAAACACAATCTATATAAATTAATACCTATTTAACTTAAGCATAGTGATAAATAATGTACACATATGTTCCTTTGCACATTCATAAATATACGTGTTCTAAAGTACAAATACAATTTTTTTTTCATAGTTAAACACAAACTCCTGCAAAGAATGTGTACATTCAGGGGATTACACACATATTCCAAAGAACAAAATATTTGGCAATGGAGCTAATAGGAGTGGTGTTTTTCATTACTTCTATTACATCGCTTAACTTGAGAATTGACAAGACACTCTAATATTTGTGTCTAAGGAAAATCTCTAATATATTTATCTTTGAATATTAATTTTTATTTTTTGCTCTAGACTATCAAGTGTTCCTTCTTTGATTCTAAATTGCTTCATACTGAACTGACATCTTTAATGCACAGAAATGCTATAGAATTGTAACTACTACGTTATTACCTGCTCTCCATTGTCCATGTACGGATGTTATCCTATACTGCTACAGCAGTAGAGCGACAGCACTCCAACCACCTTTACTTAGTTGAAGGTTTGTGGGAAGTAGATGCTTTTGGAAAGCAATGAAAAGGATACTGAGCTAGTTCATGAAGGGCATCCCTCTTCCTGCACAGGCAGTTGTGGCATGTGGTGTTAAACAAGAAACACTTTCTCCAAGTGACAATTAGACTACTGGAGAATTTCAATCCAACAAAGACTAATAATCAGGCGGAAAATTCTTCCACTACCTTCACTTTGGTTCTCCCTTATGTCTGACTTTTAGGACAGAGGATTCTCTCCTTTCTTAGGAGAACTCCCTTGGTTCTTGAGGGTACTCCCCGGCAATGCACTCATACTCATTCACTTGATATTTGTCCTCCAACCTTCTTGTAATATGCAATAATTCCCTCCCATACACTCAACATCTCCATCAGAGGCATTCCCTCTTGCTTCAAAGCCCATTCTCATCATATTCACTTACAACGAGTCCTAAATTGACTATCAAAATCCAAGGAACAACAACAACAACAAAGCACGTTTCCCTTCCCTCAATGAGAAATATTGCTGAGTAGTTAAACCTTTGCAGAAGTGAACATGGATATAATCTTTGGTTCTAACAACACAAGAGAAGACTCTAAACATGGACATCACCAGATGGTCAACACCAAAACCAGATTGATTATATTCTTTGCAGCCAAAGATGGGGAAGCTCTATACAGTTAGCAAAAACAAGACTGGGACCTGACTGTGGCTCAGATCATGAACTCCTTATTGCCAAATTCGGACTGAAATTAAAGAAAGTAGGGAAAACCACTAGACCATTCAAGTATGACCTATATCAAATCCCTTATGATTATACAGTAGAAGTGAGAAATAGATTTAAGGGACTAGATCTGATAGACAGAGTGCCTGATGAACTATGGATGGGGATTCATGGCATTGTAGAGGGAGACAGGGATTGACACCATCCCCATGGAAAAGAAATGCAAAAAAGCAAAATGGCTGTATGAGGAGGCCTTACAAATAGCTGTGAAAAGAAGGGAAGAGAAAAGCAAAGGAGAAAAGGCAAGATATTCCCATCTGAATGCAGAATTCCAAAGAATAGCAAGGAGAGATAAGAAAGCCTTCATCAGCAATCAGTGCAAAGAAATAGAGGAAAACAATAGAATGGGAAAGACTAGAGATCTCTTCAAGAAAATTAGAGACAACAAGGGAACATTTCATGCAAAGATGGGCTCAATAAAGGACAGAAATGGTATGGACCTAACAGAAGCAGAAGATATTCAGAAAAGGTGACAAGAATACACAGAAGAACTGTACAAAAAATATCTTCACAACCCAGATAATCACGATGGTGTGATCACTTACCTAGAGCCAGACATCCTGGTATGTGAAGTCAAGTGGGCCTTAGACAGCGTCACTACAAACAAACCTAGTAGAGGTGATGGAATTCCAGTTGAGCTATTTCAAATCCTGAAAGATGATGCTGTGAAAGTGCTGCACTCAATATGCCAGCAAATTTGGAAAACTCAGCAATGGCCACAGGACTGGAAAAGGTCAGTTTTCATTCCAATCCCAAAGAAAGGTAATGCCAAAGAATGCTCAAACTGCCACACAATTGCACTCATCTCACACGCTAGTAAAGTAATGCTCAATATTCTCCCAGCCAGGCTTCAGCAATATGTGAACCATGAACTTCCAGATGTTCAAGCTGGTTTTAGAAAAGGCAGAGGAACAAGAGATCAAATTGCCAACATACTGGATCATCAAAGAAGCAAGAGAGTTCCAGAAAAACATCTATTACTGCTTTATTGACTATGCCAAAGCCTTTGACTGTGTTGACCACAATAAACTGTGGAAAATTCTGAAAGAGATGGGAATACCAGACCATCTGACCTGTCTCTTCAGAAACCTGTATCCAGGTCAGGAAGTAACAGTTAGAACTGGACATGGAATAACAGATGGGTTCCAAATAGGAAAAGGAGTACATCAAGGCTCTATTTGTCACCCTGCTTATTTAACTTACATGCAGATTACACCATGAGAAACGCTGGGCTGGAAGAAGCACAAGCTGGAATCACGATTGCTGGGAGAAATATCAATAACCTCAGACATGCAGATGACACCGCCCTTATGGAAGAAAAGTGAAGAGGAACTAAAAAGCCTCTTGATGAAAGAGAAGAGTGAAAAAGTTGGCTTAAAACTCAACATTCAGAAAACTAATATCATGGCATCTGGCCCCTTCACTTCATGGGAAATAGATGGGGAAACAGTGGAAAAGTATCAGACTTTAATTTTGGGGCTCCAGAATCACTGCAGATTTTGATTGCAGCCATGAAATTAAAAGACACTTACTCCTTGGAAGGAAAGTTATAACCAACCTAGATAGCATATTTAAAAGCAGAGACATAACTTTGCCAACAAAGTTCCGTCTAGTCAAGGCTATGGTTTTTCCAGTATTCATGTATGGATGTGAGAGTTGGACAGTGAAGAAAGCTGTATGCTGAAGATTTGATGCTTTTGAACTGAGATGTTGGAGAAGACTCTTGATAGTCCCTTGGACTGAAAGAAGATCCCACCAGTCCATCTGAAAGGAGATTAGTCCTGAGTGTTCATTGAGAGGACTGTTGTTGAAGCTGAAACTCTAATACACTGGCCACCCCATGCGAGGAATTGACTCGTTGGAGAAGACCCTAATGCTGGGAAGGATTAGGGGCAGGAGGAGAAGGGGACAACAGAGGATGAGATGGCTGGATGGCATCACTGACTTGATGGACATGGGTTTGGGTAAACTCTGGGAGTTGGTGATGGACAGGGAGGCCTGGCGTGCTGCGATTCATAGGGTCACAAAGAGTCAGACACGACTGAGTGACTGAACTGAACTGATACCTACACATATTTGCATTCCTTCCCCCTTTCACAGCAATGGAAAATAATCTAAGTTTTTTTTTTTCTTTTCTATGTCCATGTTTATAAAAGTGGGCAATTATACCACTACTGCTATAAATCCTCTTTTAATTATAGAAGTAAACATGAAAAGAGAAATTAAAGCTTAGAGCAGATTTGTAGATTGATTTTCTAAATATTTCAATCATCAATGTCATTGTGAGATAGTTTATATTTGTTGAATACTTGTTATACACCCTAACTTTTCTACACACTTTATATACATTATATCCATTAGTTCTGGTAATGAGGTATGAACTCTTTGTATCCCCATTTGGAGAAACTGAGGCTTAGGAAAAAAAGTTAATATTTCATTTCAATAAGATATTTTCAGTTTTGTGGCAAAAAAATATCAGATTTAAACATTTTTTATGTATCACTAATGAAGTTGACCATTCTTGTGCTTATTCATTATGAAGCAATCCACACCATTTTATCATCCTTATTTCTAAGTAACTGACCAATGAAATATTTACTTTTAAAGATTTAAAATGTTGAAAATTATGTAATGATATAAAAACATACAGTAGTTTTACCTGGTATGTTATTGTGCTGTACTTAGTTGGTCAGTTGTGTCTGACTCTTTGTGACCCCATGGACTGTAGCCCACCAGATATTTTATTAATTTAAGTATTTGAAAGTAAAATCAATGCTGCCATTAAAGCATATGTCAGATAAATTCAGTAAAGTGAAAGTCACTCAGTCATGTTCGACTCTTTGCATCCCCATGGACTATAAAGTCCATGGAATTCTCCGGACCAGAATACTGGAGTGGGTAGCCTTTCCCTTCTCTAGGGAATCTTCCCAACCCAGGGACTGAACCTAGGTTTCCTGCATTGCAGGCGGATTCTTTATCAGCTGTCACAAAGGAAGCCCAAGAATACTGGAGTGGGTAGACTATCCCTTCTCCAGGGGATCTTCTAGACCCAGGAATCGAACCAGAGTCTCCTGCATTACAAGCGGGTTCTTTACCAATTGAGCTATCTTCTTAAAGACTTTATATATTTTTTTCGCATGGAAATATTATAGGGATTTGGTTGCATCTGTATTAACATACTTTCATTTATTTCTTAATATGTTTCTTTTAAAAGTTTTTTTTCTTTATATTATCGTGTTGGTTTTTGCCATACATTGACATGAATCCGCCATGGTATTCATGTGTTCCCCTTCCAGAACCCCCCCCCCGCCACCTCCCTCCCGATTCCATCTCTCTGGGTCAACCCGGTGCACCAGTCCTGAGCACCCTGTATCAAGCATCAAATCTGGGCTGGCGATTGATTTCACATATGATAGTTTAAAATTTAAATCTTGTAACATGTTCTCTTTATCTCCTATCTTTTTAAAGTACAGGACACATAATATTGATTGGTAGTCATTAAGACAGGCCTTATTGTTTCTGATTCCTCAGTAAGCACATGGAAAATAAGATACTTCTCAGGAAGTTAATCAGCAGCCTATAACAGCATTCATCACCTAATGTTCCAATGATATTTCACAATTTTATCGGTAGTAGATGGCTTTTAAAGTAATTATGACTAGTGTTTACAAATGCAGCACTAGGATTTATGTGGCACTGGATTTTTTTTTTTCTAAAATGTGATGGAATTATAAAGATAAATCATTATTTTATAGAGTTCTACAAAAGAAAAAGAAAACTAAATTACTCCATTGTGTACACATCCTGATTTTAGAGATGTTAAAATTTGAAAAACAACATAGGGTAAACATGTAGCAGTAAATGTTACTATTGGCTGATACAGGAGTGTTTAGGAGGAAGGGACATTATGCACAAGTCCTCCAGGCTGGTGAGAGTGGAGACTAGTCTAGTCTTCCTGGAGGTCATTGGGTAATACCAATCCAAAGCTGTAAAACTATTCATATTTTTAAACTCAGTAATTCCTGTAAACCAAAAGAAGTGAGACATGCAAGCATTTAGGAACAACTTCTACATGTTAGATGCTGTTCTAAACACTTGGGATATATCCACAGAGGAAACAAAAATCTCTGCTCTTATGGAATTCATATTATAGCAGAACAGAAAATGATTTTGATAGATTTCACTATGGGGAAAAAAAAAGATTATAAAACAGTATTTTCTCCATGATTCTAACTTATAAATGTATTTCAAAAAGTAGAAACATTATAAATATCCCACAGTATATGATTGGTATGGTACATTTAGCCAACTGGGTTTTGTTTTCATTTGGGTTTTATTTTATAAGTTTTAGCCAGATTTTATTATTACAAATGTAAATATCTTACATGGGCATATTTCTATTTGCTAACTAATCTATTGTATTTATTTTGTTTGTGTAAATCTTGTTCTCAAAACAGAATTTTATTAGATTTATAACTTAAGAGGCCAAGATCAGATAAGTGTGATTCTGTTAGTAAGTACTGACTCAGTGCTTCTCAAAGTAGGATGCTGCAGCAGCAGCATGCTGTAGAATCTTGTTAGAAATTCAAAATTTGGGACTGCAATCCCCACTACAGAATCAGAAGTTATGGGAGCAGGGCCCAGATATCTGTGTTCAATCAACCCCTTCAGCCATTCTGATATACTCTGAAGTTTGAGAAGCATACATGGTAACTTGTACTCAGTTGAAAGGAAACAAATGGATATTTGTGGGGACAGGTATCAAGAGTCAGTCACCATAGAGGTCCTTTAAATAATTTCAAATAAATTATGATGACCAATGACACTATGTCGTTAGCAGACTCCTCTCCTGACTAGATCTATGTCCTTGAGTTCCTTATTTGTGTTCCTCAGTTAATTTCTTTATAGAATAGATATAAGGATCTACACTTAGAGTTGTTTGGAAGACTGGTTAAATTGACTAGTGTATGAAAAATCCTGAAACACATGTAATCCTCACATGTGTTTTCTATCATCATTATTATTGTCAATTATGATTATTAATGATGCCTCAATAAGTTAAATGACTTGCCAGACATGAAACAGCTAGGATTTGATCCCAAGTTTGTTTTCCTCTAAACAATGTTCTGAAAAAAAAAATAAAATAAAATAAACAATGTTCTGCTTTTACCTCCCCTTTCTCTCTATGTACAGACATTGTAGTTGTACCATATATTTTGTCTCTATATACACATTTTTCCCTCCTCTATTGTTTAACATTGATCTGATAGACTGGCTTCCCTAACAAAATGTCTTCTGTAGCTAAACGGCATACAAAAGGGGGTAATGCCTTCTGTTTCCCATTGTCTGATATTATATTTAGATACATGATAGATGTTCAATAAACACTTGCTAATTGTGAGAACAAGGACATGGCTTAAAATTTCTACAAACACTGGTGATATATATCTCCTATGCTATTGAATAAGAGATTATAGGAATCATGTTAAAGAAAGAATTCTTTTTTTTCTCTCTATTTGTAATAGGCAGTTGTCAAAATAGCCTACAAATGTACTCAGGGCTAAGTAGCTGCTAAAGATGTGGGTGGATCTCTTTTACTTAACAATGTCTAGACTACATAATAGAAAAGGTAGAGAAGTTGAAAATATGCATGGGTTCTAGTTAAGAAATAAAGAAACCTAGTATTTAAGTAGTTGAAAGAAAGATATTTTCCCTCATAGAATCATGGGGGGGAAATCTAAAGTACTGAGACTAATTTAATTATCTCTAATACAGTTTGAATACATTTCATATCGAACAGTTGATAACTAGGAGACATAAGGATGTTCAATAAAAACACTTTCGAAGTTAAAAAAAATACTTTGGTACATACAAACTCAATTCATAAAAATTGCAACTTTATTGTTTTGTCAGTACTCAAATTATCCCATTTTCATTTTTTTAGCTTTTTGTTGAGGTATAGCTGATTACGCTAGTATCAAGTGAACCGCAAAGGGGCTCAGATTTAACACATACATGCATCCATTCTCCCCAAAACTCCCCTCCCAGCCAGGATGCCACACAACATTAAGCAGAGTTCCATTGCTATGCACTAGGTTCTTGCTGGTTTTCTTTTTTTTATCTATTTAATATTTATTTACTTTACTTTGGGCTACACTAGGTCTTTGTTGCTTTGTGCAAGCTTTCTCTAGTTGTGGCCAGAGGAGGCCAGTCTTCCTTGTGATATGTGGGCTTCTCATTGTGCTGGCTTCTCTGGTTATGGAGCACAGGCTCTAGGCTGGTGGGCTGCGGTAACTTCAGCACTGCCAATGCAAGGGACATGGGTTCGATTCCTGGTCCTGGAAGATTTTGCACACCATGGAGCACCTAAGCCCATGTGCCACAACTACTGAGCCCATGCTCTAGTGTAGGTGAACCATGACTACTGAGTCCACCTGCTACAGAAATTACAACTTTATTATGCATTTATAGACACATAATAATTCTCATGATGCCAGTTGTCTTAAGTTTTTGTTGTATTAACATATATTCATGAATGTATTATAAATGGCTCACTTATTAATAAGTTGAAGGATTTCCCTGTGACTGAAGGAGAAAAATGAGTCATGGGAGACTAATAAATAGACAACAATAAGACCATATATGACAGCAAAGCTCCAATCAACAAGCCTAGGAATCCAAGCCACAACTTTTGCATCAGTTGGCTCAGTGTGATTAGGAAAGTCCAGTACCCTCAGGATATTTTTAAGTGAGTGATTACCAACTTTGTTAATGTTTGTCTCCTGCTTCCAACTCAAAACCAACTAGAGAAAGCCACAAATGCTCCCCAGTCAATCACATTGATTGCCCTGCTCTAGTTAACCTACCTCCAGCTTTCCCTTGCTCACAACCTCCAATCAGAGCATACATAGCTTAGGAGGTAGGGAGAATAGTGACATGTCATATAATACAGATTTCCAGTTAGAAAGTGAATAAGTTGCAGGAATCTAATCACAGAATTGTAATTATAGTTAACAATACCATATTATACATTAAAAAAATTGCCAAGAGAGTAGATTTTAAGTGATCTCATCACAAAAAAAAGAATGGTAATCTTGTTATATGATGGAGATGTTAGCTGAGGTTTTCGTTGTAATCTTACTGCGATACAAAAATATTTCAATTCAACACATTGTAAACCTTAAAGTGTTATATAATGTCATATATAATATAATATATGTTATATATATTTTAGTGTTATATGCCAAATGGTATATGCTGTAATGTTATATGCCAAAGAAGTTGAAAAAATGACATTAAAGATTATCAGTAGAATCCAGAGAGTAGAAAGGGTTTTGGCAACAAGGGAATGGATTTTTTTTTTTTTTTTGGGGGGGGAATGGATTTTGTTTTAGACGTTTTGACTTCAAGTTAACTGTGCCATAGGTAAGTTGAAATGTCTAGCATAAAGTTGGAAATTAGAACTTGAATTGAGGACTCCAGGCAGATCTAGAAATACTGGTTTGGAAATATTACCCATAGAGTTGGTACCTGAAGTCATGAGTATGAAGGTAATTTCAGACATGGAAGATGCAGAAACATGGGAGAGTCATAAAATACACCAGTACACTGATTCCCATAATGCATTTGAAAATCCCCAAGCAGAAGGGAACTAAGATGGCGGAGGAATAGGACAGGGAGTCCACACTCTCCCCAACAAATACACCAAAAGAACATTTAAAAACCGAGCAATCTCCATAAAACCACATCTGAATGCTGGCAGAGGACATCAGGCATCTGGAAAGACAGCCCATTGCTGACAAAAGAAGGTAGGACCAAGGAAAAAAGAAAAAAGTAAAAAGAGAGGCAAAGAGTTAGGGACGGAGATCTTCTCGGAAGGGGAGTCTTGAAAGAGAGAAAGGTTTTCCAACGCCAGGAAACATTTTCCCTGGCGGATCTGAGGGATCTGAGGCGAATCTCAGAGAGCATAATAGCCGGGAGTAGAAGCCGATAAATAGTTAAGCCCCTCAGAGTACGTCCTTAACTGCAAACTTCAGTGGAGCAGTGGCCCGGGTGCCTCATCCCCCAGGAGCCAACGCGGACTGCTCAGGGAGGGGTGGGCCACGCGCTTAGGGGGAGGACTGAGATTGAACGCTTGGGGCAGACTGAGGGTCCTAACCGAGGGTGCTAACCGGAGATAGACCGCTGGGTAGCAGTAGCGAGGAAGACCCCCTGCCAGGCTCGTGCACAGACCAAAGGGCAGCGAGGACTCGGTCCCCTGCGCCAGACAGCCGGGCAGAGTTGGGTGGCTGCGGGCTGCGGACCGGGCCCAGCCCCCACTGGAGAGCGCTGCAGCGAGGCTTCTGCCCCCAAACCGCAGGCAAAATTGGGCGCTAGCCAAGACCTCTGGGGATTCTGGACAGTCACCGCCAGAATTCGGCCCTTCTCGCACCTGAGAAGAGGAGCCCAGCTGCGTGCCTAGAAAACCGAGCGGCTGGGCTGGAGGAGGGGAGAAGCCGCAGCCCCCAAGTGCGCCACCAGAGTCCGCCGCCAGAGACCACCATGCCGCACACCTGAGAAGACACACCCAACTGCATGCTGAGAAAACCAAGTGGCTGGGCCAGGGGAGGGGAGAAGCCACAGCCCCCGTGCCGGACGAGAGACCAAGAGCCTGAGCAGAGGGGGTGGGGAAAGCGCATGCATCGGGAGCGGGGCAACCCCCAGAGCGCTGAATAGACACTGAAGAAGCCAGCAAGCAGAAGACGCCAAAACAAGCAGAGGGAACCGCTTAAGAGCCCAACCAGAAAACTTTGACAAAACACACATCCAACCCCTCCCATAGTGAGGAACCCCCACAATAAAGGGACAACACAGCAAGATAAACAAAATGGAAAGGCAGAGAAATACCCAGCAGGTAAAAGAACAGGATAAAAGTCCTCCAGACCAAACAAAAGACGAAGAGATAGGATGCCTACCTGATAAAGAATTCCAAATAATGATAGTGAAAATGATCAAAACCCTGGAAAATAAGTTGGAGTTGCAGTTCAATAACCTGCAGGCAAGGGTTGAGAAGATGCAGGAAAGCTTTAACAAGGACTTAGAAGAAATGAAAAAGAGTCAAAACACAATAAATAATGCAATAAATGAGATCAAAAACACTCTGGAGGGAACCAACAGTAGAATAACAGAGATAAAAGACAGGGTAAGTGAGGTAGAAGACAGAATGGCAGAAATAAATGAAACAGAAAGGAAAAACGAAAAAAGAATTAAAAGAAATGAGGACAATCTTAGAGACCTCTGGGACAATATTAAATGCACCAATACTTGAATCATAGGAGTCCCAGAATAAGAAGACAAAAAGAAAGACCATCAGAAAATTCTTGAAGAGATAATTGTTGAAAATTTCCCTAAATTGGGAAAGCAAATAGCCACTCAGGTCCAAGAAACACAGAGGGTCCCAAATAAAATGAAACCCAAGCGGAACACCACGAGATACATATTAATCAAATTAACAAATATCAAATACAAAGACCAAATGTTAAAAGCAGCGAGGGAGAAGCAAAAAATAACTCACAAGGGGAATCCCATAAGGATAACAGCTGACCTCTCAATAGAAACACTTCAGGCCAGAAGGGAATGGCAGAGCACACTTAAAGTCATGGAAGAAAACAAGATACAACCCCGATTACTGTACCCAGCAAGGATCTCATTCAAATTTGAAGGAGAATTCAAAAGCTTTTCAGACAAGCAGAAACTGAGAGAATTCAGCAACACCAAACCAGCCCTCCAACGAATGCTAAAGGATCTTTCCTAGATAGGAAACACGGATGGGGTATATAATCTCGAACCCAAAACAATAAAATAAATGGCAAAAGGATCATACTTATCAATAATTACCTTAAATGTAAACGGGCTGAATGCCCCAACCAAAAGACAAAGATTGGCCAATTATACAGAAACAAGACCCCTATATATGTTGTCTACAAGAGACCCACCTCAAACCTAGGGACACATATAGACTGAAAGTTAAAGGCTGGAAAAAGATATTCCATGCAAATAAAGACCAAAAGAAAGCAGGAGTGGCAATACTCATATCAGATAAAGTAGACTTTAAAATAAAGGCAGTGAAAAGAGATAAAGATGGACATTACATAATGATCAAAGGATCAATCCAAGAAGAAGAAATAACAATTATAAATATTTATGCACCCAACATAGGAGCACCACAATATGTAAGGCAAATGCTAGCAAGTATGAAAGGGGAATTTAAGAACAACACAATAATAGTGGGAGACTTTAATACACCACTCACACCAATGGATAGAACAACTAAACAGAAAAGTAACAAGAAAATTCAAACTTTAAATGATACCAACTAGACCTAATTGATATCTATAGGTCATTCCACCCCAAAACAAGGAATTTCACCTTTTTCTCAAGCACACACGGGACCTTCTCCAGGATAGATCACATCCTGGGCCATAAATCTAGCCTTGGTAAATTCAAAAATATTGAAATCATCCCAAGCATCTTTTCTGACCACAATGCAGTGAGATTAGATATCAATTACAGGAGAAAACCATTCAAAACTTCCAACATATGGAGGCTCAACAACACACTGCTGAATAACCAACAAATCACAGAAGAAATCAAAAATGAAATTCAGTTATGCATAGAAATGAATGAAAATGAAAACACAACAGCCCAAAACCTATGGGACACTGTGAAAGCAGTGCTAAGGGGAAAGTTCATAGCAATACAAGCTCACCTCAGGAAACAAGAAAAAAGTCAAATAAATAACCTTACCTTACACCTAAAGCAACTAGAAATGGAAGAAATGCAGAAGCCCAGGTCTAGTAGAAGGAAAGAAATCTTAAAGATCAGGGCAGAAATAAATGCAAAGGAAACAAAAGAGACCATAGCAAAAATCAACCAAGCCAAAGGCTGGTTCTTTGAGAAGATAAATAAAATTGACAAACCATTAGCCAGACTCATCAAGAAACAAAGAGGGAAGAACCAAATCAACACAATTAGAAATGAAAACAGAGAGATCACAACAGAAAACACAGAAATACAAAGGATCATAAGAGACTATTATCAGCAACTATATGCAAATCAACTGGACAACCTGGATGAAATGGACAAATACCTAGAAAAGTACAACTTTCCAAGACTAAACCAGGAAGAGATAGATAATATTAATAGACCCACCACAAACACGGAAATTAAAACCGTAATCAGAAATCTTCCAAAAAACAAAAGCCCAGGACCAGATGGCTTCACAGCTGAATTCTACCAAAAATTTAGAGAAGAGCTAACACCTATTCTACTCAAACTCTTCCAGAAAATTGCAGAGGAAGGTAAACTTCCAAACTCATTCTACAAGGCCACCATCACCCTAATTCCAAAACCCGACACAGATGCCACAAAAAAAGAAAACTACAGGCCAATATCACTGATGAACTTAGACACAAAAATCCTTAACAAAATTCTAGCAAATAGAATCCAACAACACATTAAAAAAATCATACATCATGATCAAGTAGGCTTTATCCCAGGGATGCAAGGATTCTTCAATATTCGCAAATCAATCAATGTAATACACCACATTAACAAATTGAAAAATGAAAATCACATGATTATCCCAATAGATGCAGAGAAAGCCTTTGACAAAATTCAACATCCATTTATGATAAAAACCCTCCAAAAAGCAGGAATAGAAGGAACATACCTCAACATAATAAAAACTGTATATGACAAACCCACAGCAAACATTATCCTCAATGGTGATAAACTGAAAGCATTCCCCCTGAAGTCAGGAACAAGACAAGGGTGCCCACTTGCACCACTACTTTTCAACATAGTCTTGGAAGTCTTGGCCACAGCAATCAGAGCAGATAAAGAAATTAAAGGAATCCAGATTGGAAAAGAAGAAGTAAAACTCTCTCTGTTTGCAGATGACATGATCCTCTACATAGAAAACCCTAAAGACTCTACTAGAAAATTACTAGAGCTAATCAGTGAATATAGCAAAGTTTCAGGATACAAAATCAACACACAGAAATTCCTGGCATTCCTATACACTAACAATGAGAAAACAGAAAGAGAAATTAAGGAAACAATTCCATTCACCATCGAAACAAAAAGAATAAAATACTTAGGAGTATTTCTACCTAAAGAAACAAAAGACTTGTATATAGAAAACTATAAAACACTGATGAAAGAAATCAAAGAGGACACAAACAGATGGAGAAATGTGCCATGTTCGTGGATTGGAAGAATCAATATAGTGAAAATGAGTATACTACCCAAAGCAATCTATAGATTCAATGCAATTCCTATCAAGCTACCAGAGGTCTTTTTCAGAGAATTAGAACAAATAATTTCACAATTTGTATGGAAATACAAAAAACCTCATATAGCCAAAGCAATCTTGAGAAAGAAGAATGGAACTGGAGGAATCAACCTACCTGACTTTAGGCTATACTACAAATCCACAGTCATCAAGACAGTATGGTACTGGCACAAAGACAGAAATATAGATCAATGGAACAAAATAGAAAGCCCAGAGATAAATCCACACATCTATGGACACCTTATCTTTGACAAAGGAGGCAAGAATATACAATGGAGAAAAGACAACTTCTTTAACAAGTGGTGCTGGGAAAACTGGACAGCCACTTGTAAAAGAATAAAACTAGAACACTTTCTAACACCATATACAAAGATAAACTCAAAATGGATCAAAGATCTAAGCATAAGACCAGAAACTATAAAACTCCTAGAGAATAGCATAGGTAAAACACTCTCCAACATAAACCAAAGTAGGATCCTCCATGACCCACCTCCCAGAATATTGGAAATAAAAGCACGAATAAACAAATGGGACCTAATTAAAATTAAAAGCTTCTGCACAACAAAGGAAACTATAAGCAAGGTGAAAAGACAGCCTTCAGAATGGAAGAAAATAATAGCCAGTGAAGCAATGGACAAACAATTAATCTCAAAAATATACAAGCAACTCCTGCAGCTCCATTCTAGGAAAATAAATGACCCAATCAAAAAGTGGGCCAAAGAACTTAATAGACATTTCTCCAAAGAAGACATAAAAATGGCTAACTAACACATGAAAAGATGCTCAACATCACTCATTATCAGAGAAATGCAAATCAAAACCACAGTGAGGTACCACTTTACACCAGTCAGAATGGCTGCAATCCAAAAATCTACAAGCAATAAATGCTGGAGAGGATGTGGAGAAAAGGGAACTCTCTTACACTGTTGGTGGGAAGGCAAACTAGTACAGCCACTATGGAAAACAGTGTGGAGGTTCCTTAAAAAACTGCAAATAGTCCTGCCATATGACCTAGCAATCCCACTGCTGGGCATATACACCGAGGAAACCAGAATTGAAACAGACACGTGTACCCCAATAATCATCACTGCATTGTTGACAATAGCCAGGACATGGAAGCGACCTAGATGCCCATCAACTGACGAATGGATAAGAAAGCTGTGGTACATATACACAATGGAATATTACTCAGAATTAAAAAAAAATTCATTTGAATCAGTTCTACTCAGGTGGACGGAACTGGAGCCCATTATCCAGAGTGAAGTAAGCCAGAAGGAAAAACAACAATACAGTATAGTAACGCATATATATGGAATTTAGAAAGATGGTAACGAGAACCCAGCATGTGAGACAGCAAAAGGAACGCAGATGTATAGAACACTCGTGGACTCTGTGGATGAGGGCAAGGGTGGGATGATATGGGAGAATGGCATTGAAACATGTTAATTATCATATGTGTAATCAATCGCCAGCCCAGGATTGATG
>ML661343.1:753616-921502 GCA_007570785.1 Antilocapra americana
TTGGCCACAGCAATCAGAGCGGATAAAGAAATTAAAGGAATCCAGATTGGAAAAGAAGAAGTAAAACTCTCTCTGTTTGCAGATGACATGATCCTCTACATAGAAAACCCTAAAGACTCTACTAGAAAATTACTAGAGCTAATCAGTGAATATAGCAAAGTTTCAGGATACAAAATCAACACACAGAAATTCCTGGCATTCCTATACACTAACAATGAGAAAACAGAAAGAGAAATTAAGGAAACAATTCCATTCACCATCGAAACAAAAAGAATAAAATACTTAGGAGTATTTCTACCTAAAGAAACAAAAGACTTGTATATAGAAAACTATAAAACACTGATGAAAGAAATCAAAGAGGACACAAACAGATGGAGAAATGTGCCATGTTTGTGGATTGGAAGAATCAATATAGTGAAAATGAGTATACTACCCAAAGCAATTTATAGATTCAATGCAATTCCTATCAAGCTACCAGAGGTCTTTTTCAGAGAATTAGAACAAATAATTTCACAATTTGTATGGAAATACAAAAAACCTCGTATAGCCAAAGCAATCTTGAGAAAGAAGAATGGAACTGGAGGAATCAACCTACCTGACTTTAGGCTATACTACAAATCCACAGTCATCAAGACAGTATGGTACTGGCACAAAGACAGAAATATAGATCAATGGAACAAAATAGAAAGCCCAGAGATAAATCCACACATCTATGGACACCTTATCTTTGACAAAGGAGGCAAGAATATACAATGGAGAAAAGACAACTTCTTTAACAAGTGGTGCTGGGAAAACTGGACAGCCACTTGTAAAAGAATGAAACTAGAACACTTTCTAACACCATACACAAAGATAAACTCAAAATGGATCAAAGATCTAAGCATAAGACCAGAAACTATAAAACTCCTAGAGAATAGCATAGGTAAAACACTCTCCAACATAAACCAAAGTAGGATCCTCCATGACCCACCTCCCAGAATATTGGAAATAAAAGCACGAATAAACAAATGGGACCTAATTAAAATTAAAAGCTTCTGCACAACAAAGGAAACTATAAGCAAGGTGAAAAGACAGCCTTCAGAATGGAAGAAAATAATAGCCAATGAAGCAATGGACAAACAATTAATCTCAAAAATATACAAGCAACCCCTGCAGCTCCATTCTAGGAAAATAAATGACCCAATCAAAAAGTGGGCCAAAGAACTTAATAGACATTTCTCCAAAGAAGACATAAAAATGGCTAACTAACACATGAAAAGATGCTCAACATCACTCATTATCAGAGAAATGCAAATCAAAACCACAGTGAGGTACCACTTTACACCAGTCAGAATGGCTGCCATCCAAAAGTCTACAAGCAATAAATGCTGGAGAGGATGTGGAGAAAAGGGAACCCTCTTACACTGTTGGTGGGAAGGCAAACTAGTACAGCCACTATGGAAAACAGTGTGGAGGTTCCTTAAAAAACTGCAAATAGAACTGCCGTATGACCCAGCAATTCCACTGCTGGGCATATACACCGAGGAAACCAGAATTGAAACAGACACGTGTACCCCAATGTTCATCACTGCATTGTTGACAATAGCCAGGACATGGAAGCAACCTAGATGCCCATCAACTGACGAATGGATAAGAAAGCTGTGATACATATACACAATGGAATATTACTCAGAATTAAAAAAAAATTCATTTGAATCAGTTCTACTCAGGTGGACGGAACTGGAGCCCATTATCCAGAGTGAAGTAAGCCAGAAGGAAAAACAACAATACAGTATAGTAACGCATATATATGGAATTTAGAAAGATGGTAACGAGAACCCAGCATGTGAGACAGCAAAAGGAACGCAGATGTATAGAACACTCGTGGACTCTGTGGATGAGGGCAAGGTTGGGATGATATGGGAGAATGGCATTGAAACATGTTAATTATCATATGTGTAATCAATCGCCAGCCCAGGATTGATGCTCGGGGCTGGTGCAACGAGATTTCCCTGGGGGAGGGAGGAGGGAGGGAGAAGGGAGGGGTGTTCTGGAGGGGGAGCATATGTAAACCCATGCCGATAACATGTCATTGTATGGCAAAACTAATAAAAAAAAAAAAAGAAAGAAAAGAAAAGCCTAACCATAAAAAAAAAAAAAAAGAAAAACCTTCCAGGCTTTTTTTTTTTTTTTGGTGAAACTTCATATTTCTCATAATTTGGATAATATTGTGTGTTTTATATAACTTCTTTTTAAAAATCTATTACAACACAAGCATCTTCTCACATTATTAAATAATCTTACAAGTTATTGACCCATAGTTTGTCTGCCCTATTTGTGGACTTTTGACTTCTTTTAGTTTTTTTCTATTATAAATGTCACTGGGGTGAGCTTTCTTAGAGATAAATTATTAGATGCTGGTTTTCCTAAGGAAATCATCTGGTTTCCTTAGGAAATTTCTCCCAGGAAGAGGACTGCTAAGTCCAAGAGTAAGAACCATTTAAATGATTTTAATTCAGTTCTGTAAAACTGCCTGTCAGAAAGACGTATCAATTTATACACTCATAAGCAGTATAAGAAAAGTGCCCATTTTGCTGCATCTTTGCCAGCGCTGCAAACTGTACCAATTCGATTAGCCAAAAAAAAAAAAAGAAAGAAAGAAAGAATATCTTTGACATCTAGTGAGCTTTCGTATTTTGCTTTGTATTTATTGGCTAATTGTAATTCTTTTATGAGTTCTCAGCTCATATTCCTGCCTGGCAGTTCTCTTGGTGCATTCTTATTTATGCCGTCCTAAAGTCCCAGTGAAGAATGGTGTTGCCAGGCTAGATGGACTGTGGAGTCTTGGCACCCTTTCTGTCTGCCTTCCCCCAACACTGGATCCTCCAGACACACACATGAGCACATATGACCCTTCCTCCCTCAGGGATTCAGAGGTGCCGAGTCTTCCCAGAACCTGCAGCCGTTAGGCCTGGGCCCCTCCACCTGGTGGCTGTGGTTGAGGGATCACCATGTCACCCCTCCCTGCAGGCGGTGTGTCATGACCAGCCCAAAAAAAAAAAAACAAGAAAGAAAGAAAATCCCCAAGCAGAGCTGCGTCCCTGGGCCTTGTGCTTGGTGCTGAACATAAACATGCTGCAAGACGGCCTGCAGTTAAAGATACTTAGGGAGGAGAAAAAAAGCAAAGCAAAATCCATAAGTGGTAGTCATCAGACTATTACATACAAAAACAAAACCTAAACATAAAAAATAAGGCAGTGATGGAATCACTGGAAGAAGAGACTTGAAGGGAGGAAGAATAGTTGATGAGTATACCTGCTGTTAGTTATTTGAGGGTGATGATGACTTTAAAAAAGAACATGGTCTGTTTTGGCATTATTGGAGATAATCGGTGGAGAATATTATTATCGTTATTAGGGTAAACAACATATTGTTAGGTATAGCAAGTAAGTATAGACTACCCACACAGAAGGAAAGTAAAAGATGGACAGTTGAAGCAGTAGGTGTATCAAAGGCAAAGTTCTTCAGAAAACGAAACGCTTGAAACTATAGATTGAAAGGAACCATCAAATGGAGAATGAGACATTGTCATTAGAAAAAGCAGGAAAGATGCAGTTAGGATAGGCAAAAGAAGATGAAAACAAGAACACAAGAAGGAGAAGTCTTTTCTTGAATGATTTCAGTCTCTTAGTCGTGTCTGACTCTTTGCAACCCAATAGTCTGCAGCACTCCAGGCTTCCCTGTCCATCACCGACTCCCAGAGTTTATTCAAACTCATGTCTATCAAGTTGGCAATGCCATTCAACCATCTCATCCTCTGTCATCCTCTTCTCCTCTCAACCTCAATCTTACCCAGCATCAGGGTCTTTTCAAATGAATCAGATCTCCATATCAGGTGCCAAAGTACTAGAGTTTCAGCTTCAGCATCAGTCCTTCCAATGAATATTCAGGACCGATTTCCTTTAGGATGGACTGGTTGGATCTCCTTGCAGTCCAAGGGACTCTCAAGAGTCTTCTCCAACATCACAGTTCAAAAGCATCAGTTCCTCCGCACTCAGCTTTCTTTATGGTCCAACTCTCATACCCGTACATGACTACTGAAAAAACCATAGCCTTGACTAGATGGACCTTTGTTTTCTTGAATATAAAATAATAAATGAAGAACGGATGAATATATAGGTACATTAATTTAATTGGAGATAGGAAAATTGAAGTTGTTAATATTAATAACTTTAATCGACTTAAAATGTATGGGCAAACTATGTCATAGCAGTAGAGAGAATGAAATAGAGAAAAAGTACAGAAAAAGGGAGGAAATTGGAAATATTTCACTTTAGTGAAATTACCCATTAGGAATGTAATGGGTAGATAACTGTTAAGAAATGATAATGATGATGAAATGTGAGCAACACATATGGCTAGTTGTGTGGTAAAGTAGCAAAGCAGGAAGCAAACATTTTGGTATAGCAACTTTCTTTTCCAAGAATTAGAGGAGACAATTTTATGGAACATCACTTAATTGAGCTGGGGAGAATTAGAGTGAAAGGGAGATTAAATAGAGACAGAGAGGTTGCAGAGTATATGATCTAAAACTACTCCATTTTAAGAGATAAAGGACCTGTGACTTAAAAACCTTGCCAATATGGTTAAAGGTTCTGGTCTTTAATTGGAACAGGCTGTGAGAGTCTACTTCTAACGAGTCCAGAACCTGAGTGAGAATCTACAGTTTATTAAGAATCCCAAGTGATTTTCATGTGTGTTTCAGAGGTATGTACTTTTACATTTGAGAGGTACTGACATACACCTTATTTCTACTTCTATGTTAGTAATTGCCATGAAAATGGTAAAAGGAAAAGCAGGGTATACTGAGTATTTCCAGAGGCTTATTCAAATGGCCAGTTATGAAGAAAAAGCTAGAAAGGGACTGTGAGGCCCAAATACGGCTCTGTTTTGAGAACAGGGAGAGAGAAGGATGTAAGAGTCATGATGGCAGCTGCAGAGCTGAAGCTGCAGAGTTTATCAGAGCTTTGACAACAGTTGATGTGAGATGAAAAATGAATGTTTCTATAGTTACTGAATAATTTGTATAAAAGTTAAACCAATCCTGTGAACTTTCATAAGTTCTTACAGATTTCTCAATATAACCAACTCCAGTAGTGAAAAGATTGTGATATTATACTGGAAGTTACAGTTTACAATTTTAATTTTTTCTCAGATGTATAGATATCTATAACACAACAGCTTTTATGAGGAACATTATTAGTTTTGAAACTCAATTAATACAGCTGAATGTCAACTTAGGAAAATTATAGCATGACATTGTCACTCATGAAAAAGAGTTTGGATAATCTCTTTATAATGCCCCCATTTGTAGTTGGAAGTTATTGTTGCCAATGATATGAACACAACAAACTTTTTATAAAATTTTAATATTTTGAATAATTTAGAGTGACATGTTTAAGGATAGTGATATCTAAGAGTCAGAATATTAAACATGAGGACCTATACATTTTAGTTTAAAACATGTAAATATCCACTTTCAATATGGATTGCTTGATGTTATTTCTGTATTCTCTGACACCAGAAATATTTGTAATCATTACTTTAATTTGATACTTTTTTAATGAGGATAAAACTTTAGTTAGAGGTTTTAACATTTTGTATTTTTGTAAGCACAGTTTCAAAGCAGATAGTTGTTCAGTTACAAAAATATCAAAGACACTTCTACCAATAGCCTAAAACACAAATTCCAGTCTATAATGTTTTTAGCAACTTTTTTCCCTAGTCATGCATTTTGTTATACAGCAGTTTTCAAATAACTCCCAATTATATAGTGAAATCCTTTCAGAAGCCCTGAGATTATGGTTTGTGGAGTTAATTCACAAATAACATCTTTCCTCAGTAGATTTTAAACCATGGACGAAAGATTATCATCTTTTGTCATTTTCATTTTGTCTAATGTATACAAACATGTTAATGCATAGTAGGAAACTAATAGGTTCAGACAAATTTGAGTCCCCAAAGAATATGCTGTACAATTAGTTTTCTGTCACTGTAAATGTATACAAATTCTTTGAGATTATGTTAAACTAATAAGGTGATACAAGGTACAAGTAATTTTATAATAGCTCTATTGAGATATAATTCTCATACCATAGAATTATTTTTTCATGAAACTTTTTAAAGTGCACAATTCAGTGGATTTAGTGTACAGGTAGTCAGCATCGCATTATCAGCACCTCTATCTAATTTTATAATGTTTTCATGATCTGAAAAGAAATCCTGTACCTATTGGCAGTCATTCACCTTCTGCTCAGCCTTCAGCCCCTGAAAAGCACTAATCTGCTTTCTGTGTCTATAGAATTTCTCAGATATTCAATTGGTTTTCCATCCAAGCCTGAGGTGACACCCTGTCCAGGATCCAGTCTCCTCATATCTTATTACTGTACTGTTACAGAGTAGAGTTTAAGGGAGCAGGGGTTGGGGATGGTAGGTAGCCTCTCATGATTTAAAAAAAAAAAAAAAAAGAAAGAAAGAAAAGAAAAAGATCACTGGAGCTAGAGCTTCAGACATTAATGCTGCATTCTAGCTAGAGAATTAATGAGAATGGCGGAAAAGATGGGTATGCTCTCTATATTCAGGGCCACTTCCTAGAAGTCACTCACAGTACTTCCGCATACATGCATTTTCCAGAGCTTAGTCTCATAAGACCAAGACTAAGAATCTTTTTCCAAGTAGCCACTAACCTACTTAAAAGTCAGCAGCCCTTTACTAAAAATAGGGAAAGATAAATACTGGAGGATAACTGGAACTCTCTGTCATAATGTTAAACCCACTTGAATTTATTAAAATGTATTAAGCTAAGATTTGGATGTCTGAAGAACAATTCTTATGAAAGATTTTAGACTCTTAGGGCAGCATATGTAGTGGCTTTTGATAGCAGCAATAAAATATAAAATCATTAACTACCGTATTTGTAACCAGGATATTAAAAGTATGAGAAAAGACCATATTTGTCTTGTTCATTACTTTAACCTCATATTCTAGAATAATAGTGACTGACACATAGTTGCTCAGTAAATATTTATTGAATAAGTAAATGGATTATTGAGTCAACTTTATGTAGTTGTATTTGTTGTTTATAGTTAGAGTTAAATAGCATATTTACAAGTTACCTAATCTTGGGATGAGTTGATAATTTCAAAACTTACTTCCATCACTCTAACTTTCCCAGGATTTAAGATCTGTTTTTAAAGAAATGATCTAGGCATTGACTAAGACATTGAAAAAGTTTGGGTGTTACTGAGCTAAGGTAAAAATCTAACAGGTAATTACAGGTTCGTTTTCTTCCTAAGGACCTGTCTAGCAGTTATTTCTTAACTGAAGCATTGCATTATTTATTTAGGTATTTATTAGTTATTTACTGAGATTTTCCAGTATGCCAAGCTTCATTGAAATGTTTTTTTTCTTCCTCATACATGTAGTCTGCAATTATAATGGGAATTGTATTTCTGAGTAGATAAGCTTGATATTCTTCAAAGAATTAAGAATTCATACTTTGGGGTTTTTAAAAATAAACATATTATTTGCAATTTTCTAACTAGGTAGAAGGCTATCTTGTTTCCCAAGAAAGTGTTTTTGATAACTTATACAAAAACTGTGTATATATTGCATAAAACGTACACATTTTATAAAATCTAATGTATTTTAAAATTCCTTGGCAGAAAACTTTAGAAATTTGCATATCTGTTAAATAATGTATAGTTTCAATTTATCATTTAATAAACAAGGCACTATGGAACTATCTATCTAACATTAATCATAATATGTTGGAGTTGTAAGACTGGAAGAATTTATTTACTATTGTTTTAGATTTATTTTAAAGAATTGGGAGTGTAGTTGTATCTCTGCTTTATGGAGTTGGAGTTTTAAGTTTAATTCTAAATAGAATAAAATGAAAACTCAATTTCTTTCACATTCTCTCCTCATTAAAATAATCAGAATTTCTATGCTACATGTAACTAATAGAATAAGAGAATTCATATTTGAAATTCAGCTGTACCATTTCTACTTCTATGCTTCTGGGTACATTTTTAAATTTCTCTATTGTTTTGTGTGTGTGTGTGTGTGTGTGTGTGTGTGTGTGTGTGTGTGTGTGTGTGTGTGTTAGTTGACCAGTCCTGTCTGACTCTTTGCAACTCTATGGGCTGTAGCCCACCAGGCTCCTCTGTCCATAGAACTCTCCAGGCAACAATACTGGAGTGGGTTGCCATTCCCTTCTCCAGGGAATCTTCCTAACCCAGGGATCAAACCTGGATCTCCTGAATTGCAGGCAGATTCTTTATCATCTGAACTGCATGGGAAGCCCTCTATTGTCTTATCTATACAATAATCTGATAGGATTGTTCTAGAGATTAAATGAGTTGAACCTAATGTACCTAACCTACTTCCTGTCACATAGTAGATATTCAACCAATGTTAACAACTATTAACATTACTATTAATATATATATATACATACATATATATATATATACATAAAAATACCACTTTCAAGAATGTTGCACATTAGTAAAATATCATGTGGAAACTGTGCTGTATATCACAGAAGAATTTGATGCGAGCATCTCTGGATTAAAACCAAAAACGACAGCAAAACAACTCCTGTGATAAGTATATTTACATAATAACTTCCTCACAGCTGAGAATTAAATTAGTTGATCCATAAAAAATATTTAAACCTGTGATTCATATATCTTTTATTTTTAGTAAATGTTATTTATGGCATATGACTTAATTGAGATTCTGAACTTAATTAAGCTTGAGTTGAATTTTGACTTCACAATGTATTGTGATAAGATATTTTGGAGTATATTCAGGCAACTGTTAGCTTCCATTTTTTATCTGAAAATGTGGGAAATAGTATCATTTTTTGAGTATTAATAGAGATACTCAGAAGTTTTAGTGAATGTCAGTTGAAGATATATGAAATAAAGTGTAGCATTGTGTTACTCATCCATTGCTAACTAAATATCATTTTAATAAGATCTGCCAGACTCTCTTTAAAATAATTTGTAATTATATTTTAAATTATTTAAAATAAGTTGCCAATGTTTAGGTTTGCAAATCATTTAAAAGTTCAACCTCTGTCATTCCCTCTAAAAATTGAAACTTTCAGCAAAATTGAGCCAAGAAGAAATAAAATACTTTAAGCCATCTTAACATCAGAGAAATCACCTTCTAAAATGCCAATTCCATGAATTTTTCCAGCTGCATATCCAATAAATCCATTAGTTAATAGCTATAATCTATAGAAATACTAATTCAGGTACAACTTTTCAGAGTTTCCACATTAATTTGAGTTATATTGGCATTACTATGAAACATTCCTCCTTGACTATTGTAGGTCTCAGCTATTAGACTTTCAGAATTACCAATCATGTTTTGTTTGGTTTTTCTGAAATTTTCTTACTTGCTTCAGCATACATTCTTTCTGAATGGTTGTGCCTCCACATATAAATAGTTGGAATGGAAGAGGTATCTGATCAAATTCATTTAGCTGAATCATATTATATGAAATAAAATTTCCAGAAATGCATTAAGGAAAATACTAGCCCAGTGCCAGTGTCACTGACAGTTTAATAACTCATTCTTCACCACAAATCTTTCACCCCCCGCCTCCAAATATTTATGTCACTCATATCTTGTTAAAAGGGACTCTTTTCTCTTTGAGTGTAACTCAGTACTCAGTATCCTTGCCTGAATCAGGCCATGTAAATCACTGAAAAGGGTAGATTAATGTTGAGGTAGGCCATATTTTTGCTTTGCCTTTCTTGTATGCCTAAAATCACCTCCCTGTCTTGACCTTGTCTTTGAAGAACAACAAATGCATTTAATGTCATTTCTAGAATCCCTGAATTTAAGCATGAGCAGTGACTTTCAGTCTGAGTATCCAACATATCTGATCAGTATAACAGTGTTAGTAATACAAACACGGATGTCCTTTAGATTGACTCTTAACATCTGAGTATTCACATTTAGATGGAGATAAGCAATCTATGCATAACTGGAGAACATAAATAACCTTATGTGCTTTTTATGTTGAAATTGTATTATTTGATACAATTTGAAAGTGTCAATTTATACTGCAAATATGTAACATAGTGCCTGCAGGAGTAACCTAGCATCTGATAATGCTAAAAGAAATTATTATTTCTTTAGTATAATGCCAAATCTTAAAGCTTAAATTCAAATTTTAATAATGAAATAATAATAACAATTAAAAATTTCAATTGGTGTATCCAAGGAGTTCATTCTACAATGGCAATACTTGGCTTCAACCAAATATTATTTCTAATACTTAACCTTTTGATATGTGCCTCAAATTTAACTTGATGCACCTCTTAATAAAAGAGGTGAGGATGGGGAAAAGTCACTATAATTCTTTGAAGACTTTATGAAGTATAAGCATTCAGATCAACTAGGTTTTGGGGAAAGATTTCCCTTTTAATCAGTATCAGCGGAAAGTAGACCTTTTCAAGTCATCTTCTCCTTCCTTGCTCCTGTAGGGAAAATGAAAGCAGAAAGTAGTTGAATAGTGAGTTTAGGACATCTGCAAAGTTAGTCCATGAGCATTGGAATTAGCAAAAAGGATAGGCAGCAGAGACATCTGTAGAGGGCTAGTAAACAGAATAATGACTTGGGGGCAAGGAGACCTGAAGGCATGGCTGGTAACTGAAGTGAAACACAATGGTTTGAGACTCAGAGACTCAGAGTACTGTCGAGTCTCTGCCACCAGTTGGTTCAGTGACTTGGACCAAGAAAGTCTGAGCATGCATTATTGAAGATTTCATTCCACATGTGCAATTCTATTTGCATAATAAAACCCCCCAAAATAATGTAAATATTTACACTTAATTGATAGTACTAGTTTATTTGCCACACATATTTGATCAGAAGAATGTTAGAAGTATTTTATCTCATTCATCAAGTGGTTCATAGTACTGTCAAGGTCATTTCCACACATAATTTTTACTAAGAATTAAATAGCATTTTTTATCAGATAAACTATGTTATATAATGTTTCCTTCGTTAGCAGTAGAAAAGAATTAATGGTTAGAAACTTGAGAGAAACATATCCTCCAAACCAACACTACTCATAAGGGACTGGCACAATATATAGATTCAATCTATTACAGTTTCTATGTTTTATGAATTTTTATTGGGTTGACCAAAAAGTTCATTTGGGTTTTTCCAGAGTACAGAGTACAGAAAAATACAAACAAACTTGATAATACATTACATGATAATACATTACACAATAACCTGCCTATATATGTCATTCATGAGTTTTCTAAAAGGTTCATAAATGCTATTAATTTCTTCACTGAGAGCAGAAATGAACTCTTCAGTTTCCTTATTTTGTTCATAGAAAACAGTATCTACCTATCAGGAAGCAAATTTAAGGGCTTAGTAAATGTGTGTTGATTACTAAGTTACCACTGCATCAAAATGATAAAACTGTTGCGAAGCATGTTAACTACTAAATATGATTACATGTGATAGTAATCAAATGTCTTGATTCAGTGAAAATAACAATAACCAGTTTCATAAAGAGCTATTGTTAAACATCTTAAACAATTTAAGATGCATAACTAACTATGGAATACTACATGACCTTTAAAATGATAACAGAAAAGATGTCTATTCATGAATAGCTATATATTACCCACTGATTAAAACATACATCAACCGGACTGTGTTGTAATATCCATATTTGTACACATGTGTGTGCATGCATGTGTATGAGAGCATATGTGTGTGTGTATTTTACACTGTTAACTGAGTGTAACTGAGAAGACTTTCTAAAATGATATATGCAAAATATATTTTGTTTACAAATATATCCCTCACCCATAGTCCTGCAAGAAGCAAGAGACAATAAAAATTCTCTGCTTGTTTGTCACCCCTTCATTGAAGAGTTGAAATTAGAGTAATTAATCTCAAATCACAATAATTTGATGTGAACTGAGTAATGGCAGCACTATTTTACACAAATATTTTAGTCAAAATATGTACACTAATTACACATTGAAATTTTTCATGATATTGAATCACTAGTTAACATTTTATGATCTTAAATTAAAGTGCAATATCTTTACTAATACAAAATGTTTCTGGTTGTACTTTATTTAGGTCTCAGGGTGGTGAACTTTTTCTTAACCTGTGAGCCTACGGTAAGATTATGATTAATATACTAAATTGTATGATTAATTTACCTGTTACCTCTGCTTGATTAATAACAGTAAAGGGAATTTGCTTAGTTAATTTGATACTTTACCTTAGTTTTACATAAATGTTGAAGAAGCTATGCAATATTTTCTATCAAATGTTTATGTTCTTGAGTAGATTATAGTAATATAGTCAACTGATAGTCATTTGACACAGTCTTTGATAGATTCCTAAGTGAACTTGAAGCATTGCCTCAGAAAGGTAAAGGTTTCTACCATGGAGAAGAATTGTTTGACTATGAATGACAGTATTATATATTAAAATTTTTATAGTGAGGTTTATTTGATGCCAATGAATATGGCAATGAGTTACTGAAAGTTAAACTTACTATATCACCTGTCAGGATTTATCAAAATTGGATTCTTCTATGAAAGTTTGATGTTGGAGCTTTAGAGAGTTGAAAGCAAACTGTATAACTATGGAAATAGAAATGATAAGAAATAACCAGTAATTTCTAAGGTGATTTGGGGGGTGTTATTTATTTGTTAACTTATGTGGTTAATACATTCAATAATGAGTTACAAGTGTGAAGATGGATTGCATTTGTAATTGATTACTACAGAATATAAGTAAGCATATATTTATGTAGTAAAACTGATTGGGTTATTTTAGTCAGAGAATTTTCAGGACTTATCTGTTCCTTAATAGTAAACTTTATAAAGATTTAGCTTGTAATTGAGATATAAATTACAGATAATTTGGGCATTTGTATCATACATTTCATATCTGGGCAAAAGTGACATCTTTGGAAACACAGAGATAATGAACTAAATCTTTTCTTGATCTGATAAAACAGCATTACTGTTTCATATGATAAAACAGCATTACTGAAATATATATTAAAAAAGTTGTTTTAAGTGACTATAGGCAACAACCATCTCTGGGTACTCAAAGTTATTCTCTTTGGTGAGGCTTCTTAGAAACATTCCATGTATGATTATTAAAAAAAAAAAAAAACAATCCTCTGCTCTGCCACAAGGACTCTGCTAATAATGGAAGATGTTTTTATAAAATGTCATTTGGATATGAATAGAGCAATAATTTCATCCTTGAGAATTTGTTTTTTAATTTGTAGCCTGTAGTTTAAAAATATAGCTAAATGAAATGATAAATTATTTCAACTTATAAAATGGTACAAAATATTTTTAAGATGTATTTGAATCTCTAGCCTTTTTAATATTCTTAAATAAGCATATCATACATAGAAAGAGTTGCTCATGTCTCAGGGCACAGTCTCCATGAATTACCATAAAATGAACATACCCATTTAACAAGCACTCAGAGAAATTAAAAAACAAAAAGATGAAAAGATTACATGAAACCCCACTTCATATAGTTACTTTTCTAGTAACTATACCCACAGAGCATATGCACTATC
Organism: Antilocapra americana; assembly: GCA_007570785.1. Taxonomy (NCBI): domain Eukaryota; kingdom Metazoa; phylum Chordata; class Mammalia; order Artiodactyla; family Antilocapridae; genus Antilocapra; species Antilocapra americana. The sequence goes on from ML661343.1 coordinate 767,265, forward strand.
TTGAATTCTAGAAGGATAGATTACCTTGCTTACTTAATCATGTTTTATAAATGTAAACAAATGGTATGTACTGCTTTGCTTCTTTTGCTTTAAATTACATTTGTAAGATTATATACATTGGTAAATCACTCATTCTCATTGCTGTGTGATATTAAACTGTATCCAGATTATGGTCCTTTCCCCAATTTGTAAGCATTTGGGTAGACTTCAGCTCTTATAAGTAATGATTATATGGACATTTGGAACATGTCTTTTAGGGAATCTATGTATATATATTACTGGATATATGGGATATGCATATGTTCTGCTTTAGTAGATACTGACATTTTACCAAAGTGGTTATATCATGTTTCAACAGCAGGATGTCAGTTTAGTTGCTCTGTATACTCAGTGATACTTGAGATTTTTCATTCTTCTATTTTAGCTCATTTGATGTGTATAGAGGGATTTTTTAATTTGAATGTCTTAAAGGTATTAAAAACTTTATAATTATTTATCATATTATATATCCTTATATAATTATAGTATCTATCCTTTTTTATTGTATGCATATGAAAATTAAATTATAAGCTGGATATATTCACTAATATACCGGAGTGGATCAACTTGATTCATAAGAGCCAACTGTTGTGTGAAGAATTTTGAAAGCTGCTTATTAGTTTGAAAAGGTGCCATGGTAGAAATATTTACATCACGTATATTGGCAAACATTTGAAAACTGAGCTTTAATTTTTTTTTTGAGAGCTAGTTTTTAAACATTTACCCAGCATGACACTAGATACGTATACAGTATATGAAACCATTTGGTTGAATTTCTTATCTCGTGATAGTGTCTTTTGATGGATAGAGTTCTTCATTTTAATTTATTCTAGTTTATTAAGTTTATTTCTTATGTGATTAGGATTTTTATGTGCTAGTTAAGAAATATTTACCTTAGCAGTGGTTGTTAAGACATTTTTCTATACTTTCAAATTACCATTTGAATTTTCACATTTAATGATCTCAAGATATTAAAGATAATTCTTCTGTGGTATTGTCTTGTATACTTAAGATAGCTGGATAGCTTTTCATTAGGATAGTAAATGCTCTATGTATATGTTACCTTTTTAATGTAAAATTCATATATAAACATGACAACACTGATATTTGTGTTTAATAATTTAATGTTGCTATTTATATGTAATTAATTTGTCATATTTTATTAAGTTAATATATATATATTTGTGCATTGTCCCCTATAAGTTTCAAATAACATAATCAGATGGTTATTATTTTGAAATTAAGTATCTGGTGTTCAGTTACTCAGTCATGTCTGAGTCTTTGTGGCCCCATGTAGTATGCCAGCCAGGCTTCTCTGTCTATGAAATTTTCCATGCAAGAATATTGGAGTAGGTTGTCATTTCCTCCTCCAGGGAATCTTCTCAATCCAGGGATGGGATCTGCTTTGCTTGCATCTCCTGGATTGTCAGGTAGATTATTTACCACTATACCACCTGGGAAGCCCCCAAGTATCTGGCAGCATAACAAAATTAATGTGCAACTTTTACTTTAACTGTAGAAAATTTATTTAAATCATATATTACTGAATGAACCAAGTCTGAAAAATATCCTACAGAATATGTAAAAAAAAAGCCTCAGAATATTAGGCTAATCTTTTTGCATTCAAATAAAATTATTGTCAAAATATATTTTCTTGTATCCAAAACATATCATATAAATTGAATAAACATACAACTGTAGGAAAGGAAAGATGTACCCAATCTGAATGCAGAGTTCCAAAGAATAACAAGAAGAGATAAGAAAGCCTTCCTAAGTGACTGATGTGACGAAATAGAGGGAAAGAATAGAATGGGAAAGACTAGAGAACTCTTCAAGAAAATAAAGAAAAATGTTCCAAAGGAACATTTCATGCAAAGATATGCACAGTAAAGGACAGAAATGGTATGGACTTAACAGAAGCATAAGATGTTAAGAAGAGGTGGCAAGAATACACAGAACTATACAAAAAAATATCTTAATGACCCAAATAACCACAACTCATCTAGAGCTAGACATCTTGGAGTGGGAAATCAAGTGTGTGTTAGGAAGCATCACACAAACAAAGCTAGTGGAGATGATGGAATTCCGGCTGAGCTATTTCATATCCTAAAAGATGATGCTGTTAAAGTGCCGTACTCAGTATGCCAGCAAATTTGGAAAACAACAGTAGCCAAAGGACCGGAAAAGTATTCCAGTTCCAATTCCAATTCCAAAGTATTGCAATGCCAAAGAATATTCAAACTACCACGCAATTGCACTCATCTCACATGCTAGCATGTAATGTTCAGAATTCTCCAAGCCAGTCTTCAATAGTACATGAACTGAGAACTTTCAGATGCACAAGCTGGATTTAGAAAAGGCAGAGGAACCAGAGATCAAATTGCCAGCATCCACTGGTTCATAGAAAAAGCAAGAGAATTACAGAAAAATCATCTGCTTTACTGACTATGCCAAACCCTTTGACTGTGTGGATCACAACAAACTGTAGAAAATTCTTCAAGAGATGACAATACCAGACCACTTTACGTGCCTGCTGAGAAACCTATATACCGGTCAAGAAGCAAAAGTTAGAACCAGACATGGAACGACAGACTGGTTCCAAACTGGGAACAGAGTACAAAGGCTGTATATTGTCATCCAGCTTATTTAACTTACATTTAGCATACATCATGCAAAATGCCAGGCTGCATGAAGCACAAGCTGAAATCAAGATTGCCAGGAGAAATAGCAGTAACCTCAGATATGCAGATGACACCACCCTTACGGCAGAAAGTGAAAATGAACTAAAGAACTTCTTGAGGAAATTGGAAGAGGAGAGTAAAAAAGCTGGCTTAAAACTCAACATTCAAACATCAAAGATCATGTCATCTGGTCCCATCTCTTCATGGTAAATAGATGGGGAAACAATGGAAACAGTGAGAGGCTTTATATTTTGGGGCTCCAAAGTCACTGAGGATGATGACTGCAGCCATGAAATTAAAAGATGCTTACTCCTTGGAAGGAAAGTTATGACCAACCTAGACAGCATTTTAAAAAGCAGAGACATTTTTTTGCCAGCAAAGGTCCCTCAGGTCAAAGGTTTTTGCAATAATCATGTGTGGATGTGACAGTTGGACCATAAAGAAGGCTGAGCGCCAAGTAATTGATGCTTTTGAACTGTGGTGTTGGAGAATGCTCTTGAGAGTACCTTAGATGGCAAGAGATCAACCCAATCATTCTCATAGGAAATAAATCCTGAATATTCATTGGAAGGACTGATATTGAAGCTCTAGTATGTTGACCACCTGATGTGAAGTGCCAACTCACTGGAAAAGACCATGATGCTGGTAAAGATTGAAGACAGGAGGAGAAGGGGATGACAGAGGATCAGATGGTTGGATGGCATTACCAAAGCTCCAGGAGATGGTGATGGACAGAGAAGCCAGGCTTGCTGCAGTCCATGGAGTTGCAGAGTCCGACAGCAGTTGAGGAACTGAACAGCAACCATCATGACACATATATTGTGAAGGATTAATTACAGAGTATGGCTGTATGAACACCATTAAGATAGTCAAAGATACAGATACAAATGGTATAGATCGATAAGTTTTCCCAGATGGCCCGGTGGTATCGAATCTGCCTGTCAGTGCACAAGGCACAGGAGATGCAGGTTCGATCCTTGGGTCAGGGAGATTCCCTGAAGGAGAAAATGGCATTCCCCCCAGTATTCATTCTTGGAAAATCCCATGGACAGAGCAGCCTGTCCAGCTACAGTCCACAGGGCTGCAAAGAGTAGGATGTCCCTGAGTACACATGTGTAAATAGGCAGATATTGATATAGACGTGCGATTTAAATTTTTGATGGAATGCAGTAGTGCACCACGTACCTGTTTTTTGCCCAGCAGGAATGATAATACTAAAAACGGTATTTTTTTTTCCTAAGACTCTGAGTAAATTATATAAATGTCTATATGTTTGCCACAGATTGTATTATCTTTTTATGCAATTTTGTGAATTGAATGTGTTTTTTCCTCTTCAAGTAATGTTTTTGATTTAAATGCATTCGATTTTCTCTATAGTAGTCAAATTATTTGGTGGATTTAATGAAACATAATGGAATTAAATAGTTTTTCAAAGAAAATTTCAATAGTTTCTACACACATATCTAATAGACTGTTTCTCTTTTAATATCTGGGTTTTTATTGCAAGCCACTTCATTGACTTCAGAGTAACTCATAACTCAAACAATGCACATGCAAAAGCAAATGATACAAAATTATGCTTTAACAATTAGTTACTAATTTTCAAATCTTTATAATAGACGTCTGCTGAGAAAAATTGAAGATGTATAGATTAATCCTTGAAATTAAAGAAAGATGATATTGATTTATTTTCATATGTTTGGAGGAGCCTGGGATTAGTACCCTAGAATTATTATTCTTTTGAATATTCTTGCCTGCTTTAGATAGCCAAAGATGAAAAAATATAGAGTGTGTGCTAATTATAAGCTAATTAGGTGATTTTCACTGTTACAGCATTACTAATCACTGTGGGATAATTAAAGCAGAAAGGACAAAGGTGAATGAAAAACTGAAAGGTGTCTTGAAGATTGGTTCAAAGACTTTACATGGAAATAATAAGTCTAATCCTGTACTAGTCTTTTTAAATAGCTAAATAATGAGTTTATCTGTGAAATACAGCACAGCTTACACAAACCTTAATTTATGTCTGTGTCTGTCCCTGAAGATAAATGATAGTTAAAGGAAAAAAAAATCCAGTGAAGATAGACACTGAGTAGAAGTAACTGATAACAGTTAAATATACTTCATTTACACAGAGATTACAGAGTTTAAGGGCAAATAAAGTTCAAAGATACACGGCTGACATATTGAAGAAAGACAAACAGTAGAAACTGAAGAGATGTCAACATGTAGAATATTTTATTATATATAATTTGAGCCAAAAACTAAAATAAAATTGAATTATGCAATAAAATTATAATCTGAGAGTATAAACACACTTTAAAAAGAAAAAAAATGGTGAAATACATTCAGAAAAAAAATTCCAAATACCTAAGATTTGGGGTACTATAAACGAAGACTAAATTTTTTCCTCTTTGTAGTTAAATGCTATTTTAATTTTTGACATTTTATTGTAGTATAATGCACATAAGATTAAATTTACTAATCTTAGAGTATAATTATTGGACACACCAAATATCATCTGTATATTTTTAGTTCATATTTAATGATATATTAATTTAACTGTTAAAGTACAATACTATTTTTTCTCTCCCTGAAAAGTCATGTTTTTAGCTCCTGACCCAATATCTGGCAATAGCAGATGTGCTCTGAATCTTTGCTATCTAGAAAATCAAGTCTATGTAAACTAGGTAGAAGTTTTTTGTTTCTTTTGCTAAATAAACCATTTTTTTCTGAAACACATTCTCTTGCCAAACTTTCCTTTCCTCCTCCTTCCCTCCCTTCATTCCTTTATCCCACAAATTCCAACATTTGTGAAGGATTTACCATGCACTAGGAAGATAGCTAACTAATGTTACAATGGTAGAACAGACAAGACGTATATATTTATTAATCTTACAGTCTAAGGAGAAAAAGGATTATTTTTAAAGTAAGTTTCAATTTCGATAAATATTATGAAGAAATACATTCTCAAATATAAAATAACTGGTACAGAAGTTGATATTTACTGCTTCAGAGGAAAACTAGAGTTTCCCATGTGAAGGAATGAAGAGAGAAAGGAGCATAAAGAGATATCTAGCCTTTGAGGCAAAGGGGAGCTTGGAATGTTCAAAGAGGGTGAATAGTGTGCACGAATCATAGTAAGTAAAAAGGAGGCACAACAAAGGTTAAGTCTTGGATGTCATGATAAGTGTGTTGAATTTTGTTGTAAATGCCATTGAAAGTCATTGATCATTTTTCCTAAGTGTTTTAAGATAAGTCCTTTGTGGAGAATGAATTAGTGGGAAGTATTTCTAGAAGTGGAAAGGTCATTTAGGAGGAGACATTTGCAGAGTTCTAGAGAGAGATCTGATAACTTGGACTAGGATGGGATCTCTGTATTTTGGATGCAGAACCAAAAGGACTTCTTTAATTTGAAGTAGATGGTAAGAGAAAAAATGGCAAACGTGAATCCTACATTTGAACAATTGATTGTGGAGCAAAACCATTCACAACTAAGTTGCTTAAGATGGATTTGGGAGGCAGGTTCTAGTAGTAGAATCACTACCTCCATTTGGAATCAAGAATATCTTGTCTTACCTCTCTTTTGCAGTTGTTACTTTGAACAAAAACCATTTGAAGGGCAGTAGGGAATGAGGATTCAATACTGTACATTCTAAGGAGTCATTAAAGCCAATGATCTGGCAAACCAGCTTCTCATACTTAACTGTCCTGGGTTGATGGTTATAGAAGCATGTATGAATTGACGCTGCAAAGGCATATGGCGACTGTTGGGACCCAAGCATTCTGTGGAATGAGGCTGACATTAAATGTACATGTAGTACAACAAACTTCAATAAATTCTGGGGTTATAATGTGAGTTTATAGTGACATCTGGACAGTATATGCAATGGAAGGAGTAGCAATGGCTGATGATTCTTTAAAGAAATTATTGGAAAAAAATAGGAAGAGTTTATTCTAAGGAGCAAAGAATTTCTAACTTTAATGTGAACTCTCACAGGAAAACATAAGCAAACATTAAAATTAAACAGGATAAATTTACTAAAATAAAAAGAAACTGAAAGATCTCTATAAACTTTACTATTTTCTTCTCTAGAAAACTGTCTCTCAACTTGAAGGAATCCAAGTAAAAAGAAAACATTGTTTTGTTTCATTTTGTTAACCTGCAAAGAAGTTTCTGTGCATCCATATCTGCCTTCTTTAACAAGGGTGAAAACATAGGAAGCTTTCCTGTCATTCTTTGTCTCTGTCTCTGGAGGTGGGACAACTGATTGCCTTGCTCAGTTTGCATCATGAAATCCCCTATTTCACTTATTTACTAGCTAAATGTATCATAATGGACATCCATCCACAAGACCACAGTCTGATCTGCGTTCTGATCCACTTGCCCTGAAAATTTGATCTTGGAGATTTTTTGCACTTACTTCAAACCATTCCACTGCTAAGGAAAATAGATATTATCTGATTATACAACAGAGAGATCTGAATGTTACCATTTAAGGGAAGAAGCACTCATGGGACCATCACCTCTGGAGTTTTGAATGTTAGTCCAGCATATCCCTAGCTATAATCTTGAGATGACCATGATATTTAGCCTTGATTAACAAATACAGAAAAATGTGGCATTTAATTAGTTGGCTTCTCAAACAGTTTCTCTTTACCCATCGTAACCATACTTTATGTCAGCAACTGAAGAATTATGGTATGTTAAAAGCAAGAACATTAATACTTTAAGGATCTCAGATATTTATGTCTAATAATTACATATATTTAATTTTCAATTTCATATTCTAATAAATGAGCTAAGTATGATTATTTGATTTCTATTGTTATATGTGATAGTCACATATTCAATGAATTTATTTTGATATATAACTATTGCAAAAATGCAAATAGATTTTCTATAAACACACCAGAACATGAATTTATTTCAACTGCTGCATCTCATTCCAATCTGGTAGATGACAAAGAATCATGATAATGTCATTGTGAATACCTTATTATTTTGAAATAAATTGAAAAGTATAAGGTTTTTTAAACTAATTTGATGTCTCTATTACATGCTTAAGTTAAATCATGATTATTTTAGCACATATGTAAATTACCATCAAAAATGAAACAATGAGGAGGATGGAGAAAAGCTGAGGGAATTGAGGAAAATTTGTTATTATTCCAAATACTTACATAGCAACTTTTAACAGATTCAACAGTTATTATTCTGATGATACTTCCATTGTATTGGACATTTATAGGAAGTAGTGGGAAGAGAGAGACAGACTGAAAAAATAGAGATTACAGATACTGTATTTTGAAGCAGCGTAATTGGGATCCACCTTCCCACTATCTTAAAAACAACACCATTTAATAGTATCTGTGAATCAATGGACAAATCATAAGCTCTGAGCATCTATAATTTAGAAGCAAGGGTATATTTATTTTCCAAGTATGGATTTTTAAATTAAGCTTTTGCCCCAGCTACAAAATCTATAAAGTAAACTTACTTAAGATAGACTCTCTCCTGGAAAGTATTGTATGAAAAATACTAGATAAGAGGATCTTGTTGTTTTAATAAATCTCTGAAACCAGTATTTCAGAGATTAAAGTGTACTTCTTTCTTACAAGTGATAATGTTCATAATCAATCCTTTACCTAAATTCAAACAAAAATTTTGTGAGGTTTGTCTCTAACCTCAAGAGGTTCTAACAGATCTTAGTAAAATTGGTTTCCCATGTTCATAGGATCTGACCATCTACTAGCATATAATCTATTATGGAGATGGAATTGCCATGACATCATTATTGCACAATGAGTCTTAATAATAATAGAATGAACATGCTTATCACTATGAACTTTGATTATTTTGTCACTGCAAAGATGTAATTTTAAAAATCGGAAATAATTATAATACACTGATGCATCTATTTATTATTTAATATCTTTTATCTATTAATTCAATCATTTAAAGTCAAACTATTTTACTTCAAATTACTCATAAAATTTAATTTTATTCATGAACTTTCACAGTTCCCTAAAAGTATCATTAGCGAGTAAGTCAATTGTTCTTATAATGTAAATTTCAAGCATGACAGGTAAAATGTTATATAAAAGGCTTACCATGCAAAATTGTTTTGAATACTATTACTAGAACATTTGCCCATGCATGAAATAGAGATATAACTACAAAATTTTCAGGTCAAACCACAGTATCAGGAAAAGGTTGGGCATAAATTAAGAATGAATCCAATATATTTGGGAGGGACTTCATTTTCTTCTTGAGAAATCAAAGAAGAACACTTATTAAACTTGGTATGAAATTTCTCAAGTAAAACTTTAAAAACCTAACCTTATTAAGGACACACATAACAAAAGCACTGGCTTGTTCAGTGTTTCATTTTAAACTTTTGGAAGTGATTTCAGTTAAGAATATATATAAAAAGGATTAAAAGATACCATACCTATTCTAGAAGACATATGGAGAAAGAATTTCACCAGGGATCAAGCATGTGAGAGTGTTCATTCTTTCATGTGTTCCACACAGACTTACTGAAAGTAAATATATGCATAATACAGTGCCAATCACTAGCCTGCCAACTGAATAAGAGCTCATTTTGCAACACTCTGAGGGGTGAAAGGGATGAATATGTGTGTGTGTATCATAAGTCAGTCCAACAACAATAGTAAGATATATTGAGGATGCAAAATTGCCAGGCAATGTGCTAAATTCCTCATAGTGATTATCTCTTTTAATCCTCATAATACCTCTGTGAGAGAGAACTTTTGCTTCCAGTAAAATTGAGATTAAGAGAATGTATGAAGCTTGCTCAAGGCTGGACAACCAGAGAGAAGTAGACTAGAGATGATACATCCTATTAGAAGAACATGGAGAAAGTTTTATAGAAGAGGCTAAGATAATACTAGATGCCTAATGGAGTCTACAAAGGCATTTTCTCTTATGGGTGTAAAATTTGAGCAGGTTGTAAAATTATAGAAAGATTATGAGCTTTGCAAGGAAGTGAAGGCAGATTCCCCCTTGGGAATATTTCCATTTAATAAGATTTTCTCGGAATATTACTTTCTGGCCTTCATTTTATCATTTATAATATGTGATAGTGGAACATCATGATTTATAATATTTTTTTTGAGTTCTAGAATTTTCTGATGCTATATCTATTTACATAAAAATAAAAGAAGTGGCTTCTGAGTAAATGCTGAAGCACCTGAGACTTTTGAGGACATATCACTGATTCTGTTATTCTGTGCATGGATTAAACTTGATCTGTTTTCTCCAAAGATAACCAGCTATGAGTAGATTTTTCCCTTTTTAAAGAGATTGAAAGTCAGATGAGGGGACTGACAAATCTGTGGTAGTTGATAACTCAGGATTCTATTCTATATTCTATCAGCCCAGTTACTTCTATTTAGGATACTCTTTGCTTTTTATCCCCAATTGTTTTCTAGTTGCTGTGGGAAATTTTTATGTTTTATACCTGGAAAGATTTCCCATTGCCATGTTTGAAAAGTCAAGGTATTTATAGCCCTCAGAGAGATGTTACACATGCTGGGTAGTGATAACCACTATTCTCCCAGAAAAAGCCAATGAGGTTGGGAAAATAGCAAAGGAAACAGAAAAAGGGCTATATGTGTACATGTTAGGATGAATTTGTTAGAAAAGTTTCCCCAATGTTTTGCTATATCATCTATACTTATTAGCATAATTTATTGACCAAGACAAGATTGGAAACCTGCATTCTCATTCCAGGAAGAGATTTTAGTGAATGGAACAAACATAAAAGTTACCATAATGAATCAAAGCTTTCAGGACCTAAATAACTAGAAAAACTAGTATGTGCAGGGTGAGGCTATTAATATAAATAAATATTTCATGTGTACCATAAGTATTTGAAATGACTAGTATCATGGATGCCAAGGCACCGGACAGTGAGAAGGTTTTTATGTTGAAGATTATTGCAAGAATCATAGGAACATTCTTAGAATTTGAAAGGGATGCTTTGATCCACAAAACTGAAGATTTCCTTTTGAAATTTATGGCTTTGAGTGTGGTATTTGTAATCATGTCAATGAACAGTTTTCATAATAGAATGAAAGCAGTAAAGCTTAGACATTAGAGAAGAATTACAAGAGTTAAATATCAAAAAAGTAAACCAATAAAAAGGATTATCCATAGCCAAAAGCCACAGGGCCTATTTTCAAATCCCAGCTCAGCTGTTTACTCCTGGGTAACTTGGGCAAGGTAGTTCTGCTTTATGGCTTAGGTTGCTTAACCCATAAAGTGAGGGTTAGATTAATTCCTAAATGATTATTTTAGTGCATCACAAATAATGATGATAATAATAAATAATAACAAAAACATCAAAAAAAAAACACCAATGGATTTGACCAGGAGGAAATCATTGAAATCTTAGCAATTCATTTACAATATTGAGATCTTTTCTTAATTGAGTGTTTTGACAAACTGTAATATTGACTGAATATCTGTGAGTATGTGCTTAGCTTCGTACTTGTGTAAAAAGATGATCTACATGAGAAGTCTATTTCTTAGCTAATAATTGTAATACAGATGCAAGAAGTCCCTTGAATACTATAAATCAAGCCAAAAGAATTTAAAGAAAATGTTATATACATGTTTTTGTATCAAGCAGAGGAAGAAATAGAAACAATAAAAGTAGCACATTTTAATTTTAAGATCTTTGGGTGTTCCAGTTTTTGTTATCTGACAGATAATAAAGTTTTTCTTTAATTTGCTCTTGAGACAGTATGATTATGCCAGAAAAAAACCAGAAAATGTTTATTATCAGTATGTAAAACATCCCTTATATAAAAAGAATCTATTCAATAGATATGGAAGAGTTCAATTGAGAAATTATATATGGAACAAAATCATCCAAAAATAAAGTGGAAGCAGGCTGTAAGAGAAAAGTGATGATTGCCCATCCAGTTTTAGAATGATGATGTTCAGCTATTTGATGCAGACAGATAACATTTCCAATCAAAAAAAAAATCTATAATGATGATCAGTGCATTTTGGTAGACATACCACCAGAATCATGAAAAACATTCAGAGACTTCTTTTATGGCCTGCTTATAACCTTTCTTTTAAATTTGGAAATGGTCTAGTTAATATAATTGTTATTACTTGCTAAAACTACATTGTAAAAAAAATATATATATTCTTAATCCTATGTTACTCTGCTTATCAAAAGAAAGTCAAGATTAACTTACATTTACTTAGGATGGGAAACTGGAAAATTAAAGCTTATTATTTTTCTTCCAACCAGCCACAGTGAAATAATCTGAAATAAAAATATTCTAATATATTGCTTAGCACAATGCTTTTAGCTCATTCATTCAAAATTGTATGAATTTCCTAGGAAAAAATAAATTTATAACTAAATACTCAGGCAATCTTCTCATGTAATCATTGAAAATCATCTTTATGGGCCTGAAATCAATGTTCATATATATTTTCATCCACTTAATTGAACTTGTGGTTTGAAATGAATTGCTTTTGCATCAAATATGTTACATTAATATTACTAAGATGAACAATGTTACCTTTCATCCAAAAAAACATAAATATTAAGAAATATTCAGGAAGACCTTTTATAAATGCAAATATAAAAAATATTTTACCATATTGTTGCCTTGTCATTTATATGCTCAAATTTTCAGATAACAATAACAAAATTGGCTTCTTAACCACAGATTTCTTCCTTTATGATTTCTGTTTCATAGTAAGGTTTTTTCTCTCAAAATTAAGATTTAAAACAAAAAGATTAAAAAGCAATACATTGATTAGTATTTAGTGACAAAGAATACAAAGAATTCAGAAAAGAGAGCAGAAGTCACCAAAAGCAGAGTCAGCCATAGGTTTTTGATAAATGCTTTAGTGGATAAATTCCTCCCATTATTCGCTCTGTTCAGGCTGGGTTATTAAGTAAAATTAATTCCATTTCCCACCTTTAGCTTTTCTTATGGCAAATGTAGTAGGCAACCTGCCATCTTTGATTAAAATTTTCTTAAAAAGAAGTGATAGAACATAATACAGGACTATTAAACCCATTGTGTAAGCATAATGATTTGAATCAGCTGTATGCAAATTTAGCATGCACAGCATTTCCCAGAGCAAGCTTGTTAAAACATCACATTTATTTTCAGGTTCTCCTGCCATCCAGAGTGTTTGATTCAGTAGATCTGGAGTAACATCTGGGAAGTGATGTTTTAATCAAGCATTGCAATGGTGATTCTAGCACAGGTTGTTTTTAGATCACTTTTGGGAAAGCTGTTTTTTTTTTTTTTTCCAAACATTGACAGACTTTATTGTGGGGGGGTTCCCACCTGGGATCCCACCCCATTAAATTAAAAAGTGCATAGAAAAGAAGGGATTTAGAAACTTTTGTACAATATCTACATCCTGGGCCCCCAGGGCAAGAAGGGGGCGATTGCTGGGTGGGCTGGAGGGGTGGAGGCAGGGCCCTCGCCACCTGCATGCCCACATCCACCCTGAACATGAGGGTGGGAGTGAGATGCTCTGGGAGGGATGAGGGTGCCCCCAGGATAGGGGCAAGATGGCAGCGGGGGGCATGGCAGGCAGCCACTGCTTCAGTTAAGGAAGCGACGACAGCGCTTGGCGCCACAGTTGCAGGGCAGCTTGTTGCTGGCATCCTCAATGGGGAACTTGTAGTCATAGGTGAGTTCCTCACCACGCAGGATGCGACGCAGGGCGAAGATGATGATGGGAAAGCTGTTTTTGAGAGAAATGAATGATGTATTTTTATATGAAAAGCAAAGTAGGTAGATAACACAGAACATTAAAAAAAAATTGTAGAAGGGGCATTACTAAGAGGAAAAATTGGACTCTGGTAGTAGTTAGTTAAAATAAATCCCCTGCTATTTTGTTTAATCTTCACAAAATCTCTGAGAAAGGTATTATGAAAGGATAAAAATCTGAAATTCCAAGAGAGCAAGGACTTTTTCCATATATTACCAGCATGATATATTACCAGAGTTCATGCTGTTTCCACTTTGCCAAAGTTGAGGGAATAAGTTACAGGGAAGAAAGAAATCATTTAAGTAGCAATTCAAAGAGAGAGAGACAGGTTTTCTTGTGTGTGTTAATTTCTTTCATAAAAGCCAAGTAACAGTTATATGTTAAGGACTAAGAAAGAAAGGGAAAAAAAGTGCCTACCCAACTACCCTGGGCTTCCCAGGTGGCACAGTGGTAAAGAATCCGTCTGCCAGGGTAGGAGATTCAGGAGACAAGTTTGATACCTGAGTCGAGAAGATCCCCTACAGAGGGAAATGGCAACCCACTCCAGTATTCTCGCCTGGGAAATTCCATGGACAGTGGAACCTTGAGGGCTGCAGGTCACGGGGTCCCAAAAAATCAGACACTTTGGAGGGATTAAGCAAGAACGCAAGCAACAATCCCAGTAACTTAGTGTATGAATGCAAACATATATAATGTTGTTTCATTTACAATCATCATTATATTATTGATGCTCACACATTCTCCTTAATCTGATGTTATATACTTTCCCTTAAACACTTTTGTGTACACATAATGGCAATAAACTGAACTTAGATTTGTGCTCACCTTGATCTTCAGAACATTTGATAGAAAATGTACTTCTCTTTTGGCTCAAATTTTTATTTGCAATGACTGAGTAAACATTAAACCACTTAGCTGCTATTGTTAAGTGAATTTTGGTTCATTGAAATTCAACTTAAAATCATCTGTCTTAAACTTTGAAAATTATTTCCCATTGCCTTAATTTGGAAGTGGATGGACTGAGGCTTAGAGGGACTGACTTCTATTTCTACTTTTTTTGAACTTCTAAAAGTCTTCTCCTTACAAAGTCATTTATGAGCACTATTACATAATGCTTTCTCGAAGGAATGAGAAAAACACATACATACACAGGTTTTAATTTTTGGTATCTGTGGCAAAATTTTGTCTTGGGTAGTATACTTGCATCCTGGAATCCCTTTTCTCCTTTCCTTTCCTCCTAGACTCTTGTATGCTAGTAACTACTAAAGTGGTGCCACTTGATGAGAGGAGTTCAAGTGTGAGCTCTCTCAAGAGGATTTATGTTTTAATTGTAAAATTTAAAGCAAAACAAGAAAAACACCCTTCAGGTCTTATTTAAAAAAAAATCACAAAACAAAGGTGAATTGATATTCATGGCCCTTCTTGCTGTTGTTAGTCACTAAGTCATGTCCGATTCTCATACAATTTCCCAGGCAAGAATACTGGAGTGGGTTGCCATTTTATTCTCCAGAGGATCCTATCTACCCGGGGTCATTCGGTCAGTTCAATTGCTTAGCCATAACCGACTCTTTGCGACCCCATGGACTGCAGCACATCGAGCCTCCCTGTCCATCACCAACTCCCAGAGTTTATTCAAACTCATGTGCATTGAGTTAGTGATACCATTCAACCATCTCATCCTCTTTCCCAGCATCAGGGTCTTTTTCTTCACATCAGGTGACCAAAGTATTGGAGTTTCAGCCTCAGAATCAGTCCTTACAATGAATATTCAGGACTAATTTCCTTAGGATGGGCTGGTTTGATCTCCTCGCAGTCCAAGGGACTCCCAAGAGTCTTCTCCAACATCACAATTCAAAAGCATCAATTCTTCGGTGTTCAGCTTTTTTTATAGTCCAACTCTCAAATACATACATGAATACTGGTAAAACCATAGCTTTGACTAGATGGACCTTTGTTGAAAAAGTAATGTCTCTGCTTTTTAATATGCTGTCTAGGTTGGTCATAACCTTTCTTCCAAGGAGCAAGCATCTTTTAATTTCATGGCTGCAATCACCATCTGCATTGATTTTGGAGCTGCCCCAAAATAAAGTCTGTCACTGTTTCCCTATCTATTTACCATGAAGTGATAGGACCAGATGCCATGATCCTGGTTTTCTGAATGTTGAATTTTCAGCCAACTTTTTCACTCTCCTCTTTCACTTTCATCAAGAGGCTCTTTAGTTCTTCTTCTATTTCTGCCATAAAAGTGCTGTCATCTACATATCTGAGGTTACTGATACTTTTCCTGGCAATCTTGATTACTGCTTGTGCTTCAACCAGCCCAGCATTTCTCACGATACACTCTACATATAAGTTAAATAAGCATGGTGACAATATACAGCCTTGACGTACTCCTTTTCCTATTTGGAGCCCATCTGTTGTGTCATGCCCAGTTCTAACTGTTTCTTCCTAATGTGCATACAGGTTTCTCAAGAGGCAGGTCAGGTGGTCTGGTATTCCCATCTCTTTCAGAATTTTCCACAGTTTATTGTGATCGACACAGTCAAAGGCTTTGGCATAGTCAATAAAGCAGAAGTAGATGTTTTTCTGGAACTCTCTTGCTTTTTCAATGATCCAACAATGTTGGGAATTTGATCTCTGGTTCCCCTGTCTTTTCTAAATCCTGCTTGAACATTTGGAAGTTGTTGGTTCATGTACTGTTGAAGCCTGGCTTGGAGAATTTTGAGCATAAGCTAGCATTTTAAGCTAGCATTACTTTGCCAGCATGTGAGATGAGTGCAATTGTGTGGTAGTTTGAGCATTCTTTGGCATTGACTTTCTTTGGGATTGGAATGGAAACTGACCTTTTCCAGTCCTTTGGCCACTGCTGAGTTTTCCAAATTTGCTGGCATATTGCTACCCAGGGATCTTTCAGCTAAGAAAGATGCACAGCTTGAGAGTTGTGAGTTAAGTTTTATTTGGGGCAGAATGAGGACTGCAGCCTGGGAGGCAGCACCTCATATAGCTCTGAGAAACTGCTCCAAAGAGAAAGGTCAATATATCAGGTTTTGGTGAAGGTGGAGTTCAATGACAGTAAATACTCATTTTAGAAAGGTTTTCTGCTGGTTATGAGGATCTGATGTCACCTTGAAGGGATTTAATGCTTTCATAGATGTGAGGAGATGCCAGGATTGGGATCATGAAACCAGTTCATAAAAGCATCCAACTATCTAAAGACTTGTCCCACCAGATTCCCTGGAACACAGTGTCTTACCCAATCCTGAACTCCCTCAGGGGATGTTGAAAGCCAATAGCTGTAGCAGCACTGGGTTGATCTCCATAGAGGCAGATGACAAATTCCCTTGTTGTTCAGTCATTGGCAATGCAATTGGTATCTGCAAATTTGTGGACAGATCTAACCCATCTCTCCTGCATTATAGGAGGATTCTTTACAGCTGAGCCACCAGGGAAACCATTTATGACCCTAGGACTAAGTAATAAGAATATATATTTTTAATTATCTGATGCATGAAAACTATCAGTCTAACTCAGCACAAAATACAATACAGTATATAGTTTTTGTTAATACCACACCAAACCCTTAATTGAAATCTCTGAACTGCTATTACTTAATTCTATACCCAGTCTTAATATTTTTCCAAATTGTTGGAATAGCTCATATGCTTTTTAGCCCATTTTCCTCCAAATACTGCTAGTCAACATACTTTTGGAAGTCTAGGGCTAACATGGGCTTCCCTGGAGTCTCAGAGGTTAAAGCATCTGACAGCAATGCGGGAGGACTGGGTTCTATCCCTGGGTTGGGAAGATCCCCTTGGAGAAGGAAATGGCAACCCACTCCAGTATTCTTGCCTGGAGAATCCATAGGTCATGTAAGAATATGTTGGATGACTGGTGATGACATAATTCTGCATTACCAAGGTGGACAGTACATAGAGAAAATAGAGTTCAACTTCAGAATGCATTTTCAATTAATATATATGAAAAATTTATGCAATGACGTTTACTTATAAAATGCCTCACCTAAATATTTTAGTTTGAATATGTATGGACTGTTAGCTGTTTACACCTTTGAGTAGATTGTTCCTACCTGGTTAGCTCACTCATAATTCTGATTAAATAAATTACCCATACTTGAATCCCATAGGCTTAGCTTTTAATACTTATTCTGTATAATTTCCATACTATATCTAGCCTTTCTGTTCCCAGCATGTTAGGAACAAGTAATTTAGTTGCTAAGACTTTTCCATTTGTCTAAAGGCAAACTTATCAACCTCTATGAATAAAGTGTATGCTATCTTGCTCTCTGTTTGATACATCATGGGAATCAAGATTAGACTTGTTGATTTGTTGATAATGAGGTGGTAGAAAAAGCAGTTAAATGCATTTTAAAAAAAGAACTTTAAAAGATATTTAAGCTTTCTAAAGACTTTCAACAGAACATATTTAATTCTGGCAGTAATAAAATGATGGGATTTCATTGTAAACCTGAGCAGAATTCAGCTTCTAATATGTCACCTTTACATGACAGATTATTAATAAACTGTCACTGTTATCTCTTGATACCAGTTTTTGGTGATTGCCCATTTTTGAACTTGAAACTCAAATGTGATTTTAAAAGGAATATTTACCTTGTGAGCCAATTTCTTCCTTAAAATTCATTTTTTCCTTTGTTCTATAGCAATTATTGTGTCATTAGTGTTTTCAGTTTCATTATACTAACATTTTCCAAAATTACTATGGAATTATGTGACTTTAGATAAGATAAATATTTATTTGTTTGTTTGTTTTTATGAAGGCAAGGAAGAGGAAAAATTAAGAAAGAGAATTTATTCATTTCCTCAAGTAGCTTTCCCCAGTGTTTATGCCTTTTCTCTCATTTGCTTTTCTCTGTTGTAGATAGCCATTTTCTAACACCCAAAGCCTCATTAATCCAAGGAAACACATTGAGCATTTGTATGAAATAGGCATTGTACTAGGAAAAGTGATAGACAATGAACAGAGCCTGCAGGAATGTACAGTTCCCGAGAGTTTATAGAAGGGTCTAAGGTTATCCTCCAGTGGTCATCACCTATGAAGTTCTCTATGCTATATATCTCCTTGTTACTCCATCAAAACTTTAGCTTACTGTCAGAGAAAAGTTAAGAATTGCTTCCCTGTAAGTTATAATTAGTGCATAAGGAACACAGAATCTGATGATGGTAAAGAGTGTACATAATGTTACAGAGAGGCCAAAGCAAGTAGAAACATATATATATATATATATATATATATATATATATATATATATACACACACATATATATATATATCAATAGAGATATGATTGAATAGGTTGTATGTAAGTAGTATATATTATTTTCATTGTCATAATTGGATGACTAATGTAAAACTATCAGGCAAAACTAAAAATAAGGATCCATACTCTCAGTCAGGTATTTATCAGCATTTCCTAAGCACTTAATCATACACTATACACAGCTAGATGACTTTATTCAAGAGTATAAAATGTATATATATATATATACACATATATGTATGTATGTATATACAAGAGTATATTACAGTACTCCAAGTTATGCCCTGACCAGTAGCACTGAAGAAGATGAAGTTGAACAGTTCTGTGAAGACCTACAAGATTTTTTAGAACTAACACCCAAAAAAGATGTCCTTTTCATTATAATGAACTAGAATGCAAAAGTAGGAAGTCAAGAAACACCTGGAGTAACAGACAAATTTATCCTTGGCATACAGAATAAAGCAGGGCAAAGTCTAATAGAGTTCTGCCAAGAGAACTCACTGGTCATAGCAAACACCCTCTTCTAACAACACAAGAGACAAGTAACTCTACACATGGACATCACCAGATGGTCAACACTGAAATTAGATTGATTATGTTCTTTGCAGCCAAAGGTGGAGAAGCTGCATACAGTCAGCAAAAACAAGCCCAGAAGCTGACTATGGCCCAGATCATGAACTCCTTATTGCCAAATTCAGACTGAAATTGAAGAAAGTGGGGAAAACCACTAGACCATTCAAGTATAACCTAAATCAGATCCCTTAGATTATACAGTGGAAGTGAGAAATAGATTTAAGGGACTAGATCTGATAGACAGTGCCTGATGAGCTATGGACGGAAGTTTGTGACATTGTACAGGAGACAGGGATCAAGACCATCCCCAAGAAAAAGAAATGCAAAAAAAAAAAACACAAAATGGCTGTCTGAGGAGGCCTTACAAATAGCTGTGAAAAGAAGAGAAGCAAAAAGCAAAGGAGAAAAAGAGAGATATATCCATTTGAATGCAGAGTTCCAAAGAATAGCAAGGAAAGAGAAGAAAGCCTTCCTCAGTGATCAATGCAAAGAAATACAGGAAAACAATAGAATGGAAAAGATTATAGAGATCTCTTCCAGAGAATTAGAGATGTCAAGGGAACATTTCATGCAAGATGGGCTCAATAAAGGACAGAAATAGTATGGACCTAACAGAAGCAGAAGATATTAAGAAGATGTGGCAAGAATACAGAGAAGAACTATACAAAAAAGATATTCACAACCTAGATAATCACGATGGTGTGATCACTCACCTAGAGCCAGACATCCTGGAATGTGAAGTCAAGTGAGCCTTAGGAAGCATCACTATGAACAAAGTTAGTGGAGGTTATGGAATTCCAGTTGAGCTATTTCAAATTCTAAAAGATGATACTGTGAAAGTGCTGCACTCAGTATGTCAGCAAATTTGGAAAATTCAGCAATGGCCACAGGACTGGAAAAAGTCAGTTTATATTCCTACAGCAGAGGATGAGATGGTTGGATGGCATCACTGACTCAATGGACATGAGTCTGAATAAACTCTGGGAGTGGTGATGAACAGGGAGGCCTGGCATGCTTCGATTCATGGGGTCACTAAGAGTGGGACATGATTGAGCGACTGAACTGAACTCAACTGAGTTCAGTATGAGAGAATTATTTTTGAGATAAAATTAAAATATGCAAAAGGTGAGTTAGCAAAGTAGTTTTGCTACTTAGGAATCTGACTTACCCATAATTATGTGTGACCTTACCAAGTCATTAATTTTTTCAGATCTTTCTTTTGTTCAGATATGAAACAAGGAAGATTACACTATGAATTTTGAATCCCTTTATATTTTATCATTTTTTTCTGTATCAGTTTGTATACTTTGAGTCACAAGTAATAGGAAACTAACTTGCTTAAACTCTAAAAAAGTTTTGTCATTACACTTTACAAGAAGTTGAGCAGTTGTATAGTTCCATGAATGATTAAGTTAGTGACTCACTGACATAATCAAGGGCCTATTTTCTTTCCATCTTTGTACACTGTCCCTTTTCATAGCCTTGTCCTTTCCAAGCTTCCCTCAGTATTGAAAGATTCTTACCATAGTCTCCAGATTCCCACCTAGATACAAGATGCCCAGTAGAAGAGAAGAGACTTCACTATCTTTGTCTTTTGAGGTTAAGGAAGCCATTTAATAAGTCCCACCTGACTGCCTACCACCCACAAATATTCCTTTACATTTCATTGATCAAACATGTCACATGCCCCAATCTTAAAGAAACAATTCCTATTGGCTTAAATGGATTGTTTATGCTATGTATCTGAAAATGTGTCCTGCTTCCCCAGAAGCTCAGGTCTGTGCAAAGAAAGAAAGAACTTTAAAATATTCAAGTTCCTGTATGACAAAAACAATAAAAGGGAGGAAAAAATAAATAAATAAAAATATATGTATACAAAAAAAAATAAAAAAAATATTCAAGTTCCTTTAAGAAGATGGAAAAGAAATGGTTCTTGTTCAGGTATCCAGTGGTAATTGTTATACTTATTATACCTTGTTGGTATACTACGATCTTCCAGAATGAATATTTTTATTTTCCCTGAGGACAAAATAGATAAACTATGGTTGTACTTCAGAATGAACAGTTCCAAAAATCAAATTATGTAGGTAATTGCCTGGTAAATAAGCAGTTCTTAGTATTTATGTGTACATCCTTTCTCAAAATTCTTTAGTAACTCCTCATTTTAAGTAGAATTATTTTAAAGTATACAGAATAAAATTTGATCTCTCACAAAATCACAGAGCCCTGTTCCCATCCACAGTGTATACACAGGCCTTTTGTTTTCAAGCTTTTGCCTTCATTTATGCTATTCTCTCAAAAACATGACAATTACACTCCAAGAAGCAACCCTCACCTCTACTATCATCCTTATAACCCTCCCTTATCCCTGACCAGCTTATGCATGTTTAACTGCAAAGGAGCTACTCTTGCTTCATTCTTTCAATTTCACAGCCTTCTTTGTAAAGTCATTTGTGAGTCCTCAGATAACCCATTGTTCTATCATTTTCCCCTGAACTATGGCTCTGTTTCTATTAGGTTGATTATTATGGTTTTATATTCACTTGGTGATCTCTCTACTGGACTGTACCTTCTGAGAGGCAGATTGGTGTTCTTGCTGCTCTTGACTCTCAAATAATGGGCATAAGTTTATTTGGTGTTTGCTCGGCTGTATGCCTGGGAAAAGATGGTGTAGGAGTCAGTGTACATTAGCCAAGCAAGTAGTTGAACATCTTTTTCTCCCCCATGATAAAAAAACAAGATACTCTAGAGAAGTGGTTCGCAACATTTTCCACAAATGGAAAAATATTGCCCTAACCAAAAACTTGACCTGAAAGAGACAGTCTACTAATAGAATCTCACTATTAATGACCTAATGCAAATGCAGACTTTCTTTAAATATGGTTTTTAATCTTCTAAAAATTTGATAACTTTATATTCTCTCATGTTCAGTTGTTAAACCCCCTGATAAATGTGTATTCTCTGCCATAAAATACTCAGACTTTGTTTTAAAGAATGTTTGTGTATCATTATATCAGATTAATTTCCAGGATCATCCTGTTTGTTCTGATTTCCTAGGCAAAACTAGTATATACTCTGTGAAGTATTGAATTTTGTAATGAAGAATTATAGATTTAATAAAATGGGAAAAAATCATGATATGAAACATTTTATCCATGATATCATTGTTAATCCCTGTATTCTTTGAGTAACTAATTTTCTTTTTGAGTAACTAATTTAACCTCACTGCACATTAAAGAACACATAAATCCTTATGGTTGTGTTATTATAATTTACCTTCATACATATCACTGTGTTTGTAAAGGTAGCATGTGCAAATTATTTTCTTCACTTTGAATTCAATGATTCATATAGATACGTAACAATTTTTAAATACAAGAATAATTTGTGTTGTCCATTTATACATGTAACAATTAGTAGATTATTATTGTTTTAGATAAGTATTGGATAAGAAAAATAACATTTCATAATGAAATCACTGGGGAAGAAAAAAATATTTAGGGAGAAAACCTAGCAGTATAGCATTTGAATTGTCACAAATGAGGAAGCAGCCAGTAAGTAATTCATTTATCCTGTGTCTATCAGAGTGTACTTATAAATCCATCTGACATCTCTGGCCTATGAGAAGACCGAAAAATGAAGTTACAGATGTCTTATTAAAGATGCCAGCATCAACAAAGAGGTTTCAAGAGTGCTATTTGGTCACATCTATTTACCTCATTTCTCTTCAGTCTATTCTGGACTGTTCTCACATGTCTTCAAAATCCCAGGAAGCAGGGCCAAAGTTTAAACTCTTGTTTTGTTTCCAGCAAGGACATTTGATTGTTTTCATAATTGCACAAAAAATGAATAATGTGTACCATTCTGGAAATATGTTATGGAAAGGTTTAAAATACAATTTTGAAAAATAAGGAAACCTACAGTTTGCTCTTGACATATGTGGATATTTGCAGCATTTTCACTTTATTTCTTGTATCCAAAAGTATTTGCATATCCTTCAAAAGACAGTTTGGCAATATCAAGAACTAGTTTTAAAAATACAAGAAAAAAGGAAAACTATGAAAGAAAAGTATCCTCATTTGTTATCCTAGGGTACAGATTCTGAAATATCAAGGTTTAAATAGATTTCATGCTTTTCTTTCTCATCCTTGTACTGATTCATATGTAGAAACCCTCATTTAAAACCTGCATTTCTTCCCAATTTAAATGTAATAAACACTTTTACCCTTAAGAAATGTTATCCATTTTTATATAGCCCTTCAAATTGCAAACTTAAAAGACTGCATATTACTTCAGTTCATGATTGCTATAAGATCAGATCAAGGCAGAGTTTGTTGTTCAGTCATCAAGTCATATTCAACTCTTTTGACCCCATAGACTGCCGCATGCCAGGCTTCCCTGTCTTTACCATCTCCCTGAGTTTCCTCAGACTCATGTCCATTGAGTCAGTGATGTCATCCAACCATCTCATCCTCTGTCACCCTTCTCCTCTTGCTCTCATTCTTTCCCAGCACAAGAATTCTCATTCTTTTCCAGTGAGTGGGCTGTTCACATCTGGTAGCCAATTATTGGAGCTTCACCTGCAGCATCAGTCTTTCCAATGAATATTCAGAGTTGATTTGGGTTTAAAAAGTCTTTAGAGTGTCAAAGAATGAGGGAAATTAACCAAATACCTTATTTTACAGTTATCAATTTAGATAAATATTTCCAGCTTATTAACTCATTTACTAATATTACTAATACAATTTAAAATCAGATTATTTGTTTTATTTAATATCTAGTTTAGGTTTTCTTATATAGTTGGGATATTAACCCTTTAACAAGTATTTTATTTACAACTATTTTCTCCCATTCTGAAAATTGCCTTTATTTTGTTAATGGTTTACTTTGCTGTGTTTCTTTCTTTCTTTCTTTTTTAATGCAATTCCAGGTGATTTTTTTGCTTTTTTTTTGTGCATGTACTTTTGTTGTCCATAATTACCAAGACTAGCATCAACAATCTTTTTACCCTTAGTTTTCTTCTAAGGATTTTATGGATTCAGGACTTACATTTACATTTTTAATTCATTTCAAGTTAATTTTGTGAATGGTGAAAAATAGGCAATCACTGTCAGACTTTTGCATGTGAAAATCCAATTTTTCAAACATCATTTATATAAAAGACTGTACTTTCTCCATTGAGTATTCTCAGCTTCCTTTTCAAATATTAGTTGACCATATGTATATGGATTTATTTCTGGACTCTTGCTTCTGTTAGATTGAAATATGTGTCTGTTTTTATGCCAGTATCATGTTTTGATTACTAAAGCTTTGTGTTTATAGATAAAAATCAGGCAGTACAATGCCTCTACTTTTGTTGTTTGTTCTTATAATTGATTTGGCTATTCCATTCAACTTCTTACGATCCATAAAAACAGGATATCTTTCAATTTTTTGAATATTTGTCTTCTTCCATTAATTTGTATATGTGAAAATTTCCATGATACATAGGGGTGAATCTAACTTGATTATGGTGTATAATCTAGAATGTGCTGTTGAATTTGATTTGCAAGAATTTTGTTGAGAAATTTTTCATTTAAATTCATCAGGGATACTAGCATGTAGTTTTCTTTTCTTATAGTGTTGTTATCTGGTTGTGGTGTCAGGGTAATGCTGGCTTCTTAATGAATTTGGGAGTGTTGCCACCATTTAAGTTTACTGAAAGACTTTGAGAAGTGTTAGCATGAAATCTACTTTAAATATTAGGTTGGCCAGAAAATTTGTTCTTTTCTTAGTGCCATCTTACAGAAAAAGCCACCAGGTGAACTTTTTGGCCAAACCAATATCTAGTAGAATTTGCTAGCAAAAGTATCTGATTCTGAGCCTTCATTATTTGTTGCTGTTCAATCATTTTGGACTCTTTGAAAACACATGCAGTGCAGCACACCAGGCTTCCCTGTCCTTCACTCTCTCCTAGAGTTTGCTCAAACTCTTGTCCATTGATTCAGTAATGCCATTCAACCATCTCATCCTCTGTCACTGGTTTATCTTCCTCCTCTCAATCTTTCATTGAATCAGGTTCTTTTCCAGTGAGCTGGCTCTTTACATACAGTGACCAAAGTATTCAGCTTCAACATCAGTCCTTTCAATGAATATTCAGGGTTGATTTCCTTTAGGATTGACAGGATTGATTGCCTTACTGTCCAAGGGATTCTCAAGAGTCTTCTCCAACACCACAGTTCAAAAGGATCAATTTTTCAGTGTTCAGCCTTCTTTAGATCCAACTCTCACATCTGTGTATGATTACTGGAAAACCCATAGCTTTGACTAGATGGACATTTGTCAGCAAAGTAATGTCTCTGCCTTTTAATGTGCTGTCTAGGTTTGTCATAGGTTTCCTTCCAAGCATTTTTTAATTTCATGGCTGCAGTCATCATTCATAGTGATTTTGGAACCCAGGAAAATAAAATCTGCCATTTTTTCCCTCATATATTTGCCATGAAGTGAAGGGACTGGATGCCATGAAATTCATTTTTGGATATTGAGTTTTAAGCCAGCTTTTTCACTCACCTCTTTAACTTTCATCAAGAGGATCTTTATTCCCTCTTCGCTTTCTGCCATTAAGGTAATATCATCTGCATACCTGAGGTTATTGATACTTCTTGTGGCAATCTTGATGCCAACTTGTGCTTCATCCAAGCCCTGAATTTTGCACAATGTACTTTGCATATAAGTTAAATAAACAAGGTGACAGTATACCTTCTTGACATACTTCTTTCCCAATTTTGAACCAGTCTGTTGTTTCATGTCTGGTTCTAACTGTTGCTTCTTGTCCTACATACAAGTTTCTCAGGAGGTGAGTAAGATGCACTGATATTCTCATCTCTATAAGAATTTTCCATAGTATTTTGTGATCTACATAGTCAAAGGCTGTGTCATCAATGAAGCAGATTTTTTTTTTTCTGGAATGCTCATGCTTTCTCAATGATCCAATGGATGTTGGCAGTTTGACATCTAGTTCCTCTGCCTTTTCTAAATCTAGCTTTTGCTTCTAGAAATCCTCAATTCACATGTTGTTGAAGCCTAGCTTGAAAGATTTTGAGCATTACCTTGCTAGTATTTGAAATGAGCACAGTTGTACAGTGGTTTGAACATTCTTTGGCATATCCCTACTTTGATATTAGAATGAAAACTGACCTTTTCCAGTCCTGTGGCCACTGCTGAGTTTCCACATTTGCTAGCATATTCAGTGTAGCACTTAAACAGCATCATCTTTTAGAATGTAAAATCCCTTAGCTGGAAGCCCATCACTGCCACTAGCTTTTGTTCATAGTCATGCTTCCTAAGGTCCACTTAACTTCACACTCCAGGCTGTCTGGCTCTAGGTTAGTGAGCATACCATCATGGTTATCCAGGTCATTAAGATCTTTTTAGGATAGTTCTTCTGTGTATTCTTGCAATATTCTTAATATCTTCTGCTTCTCTTAAGTCTGTACTGTTTCTGTCCTTTATTGTACTCATCTTTGCATTTAATTTTTCTTTGGTATCTCTAGGTTTCTTGAGATCTCTAGTCTTTCCCATTCTGTTGTTTTCCTCTATATCTTTGGATTGTTTAGTTAAGAAAACTTTCTTATCTTTCACTGCTATTCTTTAGAACTCTGCATTCAGTTGGGTATATCTGTCCTTTTCTTCTTTGTCTTCACTTCTCTTCTTTTCTCAGTTATTTGTAAGGCCTCCTCAGACAACCATTTTTACCTTGCTGCATTTCTTTTTCTTGGGGATTATTTTGGTAACCACCTCCTGTTCAATGTTACAAATCTCACCCCATAGTTTTTCAGGTACTCTATCAGATCTAACCCCTTGAATCTATTTGTCACTTCCACTGTATGATCATAAGCAACTTAATTTAGGTTATACCTGACCAGTGATTTTCCATACTTTCTTCTCTTAGGCTTGAATTTTGGAATAAGGAGTTCTTGACCAGAGTCACAGTCAGCTCCAGGTCTTCCTTTCACTGACTCTATGAGCTTCTTCATCTTTGGCTGCAAAGAATATAATCAATCTGATTTCAGTTTTGACCATCTGGTGAAGTCCATGTGTAGAGTCATCTCATGTTGTTGGAGGAGGGTGTTTGCTATGACCAGTGCATTCTCTTGGCAAAACTCTGTTAACCTTTGCTCTGCTTCATTTTATACTCCAAGGTCAAACTTGCCTGTTACTCCAGGTCTCTCTTGACTTCCTACTTTTGCATTCCCATCCCCTATAATGAAAAGAACATCTTGTTTTTGATGTTAGTTCTAGGTCTTTTTGGTCTTCATACTACCAGTCAGCTTCAATTTCTCCAGCATTAGTGGTTGGGGCATAGACTTGTGTTACTATGATGCTGAATCATTTGCCTTGGGAGCAGATGGAGATCATTCCATCGTTTTTGGGATTGCACCCAAGTACTGCATTTTGGACTCATTTGTTGATTATGAGGCCTACTCCTGGGCCTCATAGTCTAGGCCTATGGCTATAGGAATTCCTTCCCACAGTAATAGATATAATAGTCATCTGAATTACATTTGCCCATTTCTGTCCAACTTAGTTCACTGTTTTCTAAAATGTCAATGTTCATTCTTGCCATCTCCTGTTTGATGACTTCCAATTTACCTTGATTAGTAGTTTCATGTTTGATTCATGGACTGAAGATTCCATATTCCTATGGAATATTGTTCTTTACAGCATTAAAGTTTACTTTCACCACCAGACACATCCACAATTGGGCATCATTTCCATTTTGGCTCATTCTCTTCTTTCTTTCTGGAGCTGTTTCTCCACTCTTCTCCAGTAGCATATTGGACGCCTATAGACCTGGGGTGTTCATCTTTCAGTGTCATATCTTTTTAACTAATGACGATCCTCCTCCAAGAGGATTTATGCCACATGCTGTGCCTCCCAGGACTGCTGCTGCCAGTGCCCCTGTTCCTGCAGCAGGTCAGTGCTGACCCATGCCTCTGCAAGAGAGCCTTAAAGGCTCACAGGAAAAGATGAGTGCATATCCTTCTAACTGCCATCTGAGAACAAGACTCCAGGACTGGACTGTCTCAGGCCAAACTATAGGGAGAGAGCACAGCCCCACCTATCAGCAGAAAATTGGATTAAAGATTTACTGAGCATGGCCCTGCCCATCAGAGCAAGACCCAGTTTTCCCCACAGCCAGTCTCTCCCATCAGGAAATTTGCCCATGCCTCTTATCCTCATCCATCAGAGGGCAGACAGAATAACTGAAAACTAGCCAAAATGATCACATGGATCATAGCCTTGTGTAACTCAAGGAAACTATGAACCGTGCTGTGTGGGGCCACCCAAGATGGATGGACCATGGTGGAGAGTTCTGACAATTTGGTCCACTGGAAAATGGATTGGCAAACCACTTCAGCATTCTTGCCTTAAGAACCCCATGAACAGTATGAACAGGCAAAAAGATGACACTGAAAGATGATTATTTGGGGAGGTTTTAATTATTGCTTATATATTGTTAGTCGTTATTCATCTGTTCAGACATTTTATTTATGATTCAATATTGGTATTAATAGTTGCATATTTCTAGGAATTTCTTAATTTCTTCTTCTGCTACTGCTGAGGCTAAGTCCTGTCAGTCATGTCCGACTCTGTGTGACCCCATAGACGGCAGCCTACCTTGCTCCTCAGTCCCTGGGATTCCCCAGGCAAGAGTACTGGAGTGGGTTGCCATTTCCTTCTCCAATGCATGAAAGTGAAAAGTGAAAGTGAAGTTGCTCAGTCATGTCCAACTCTTTGTGACCCGAGGGACTATAGCCTACCAGATAATTTTATTTCTTGGTATAGAATTGTTTATAACTGTCTCTTATTATTCTTTATATTTTCATGGTATCAATTGTATTGTCTCTTTTCATTTGTGATTTTATTTATTTGAATCATCTCTCCCTTTTTCTCGTCTAGCTAAAGAATTGTCCATTGTCCTTATCTTTTCAAGGAACTAATTATTAACTTTATTAATTTTTTCTATTGTTTTCCTATTTCAATTTTATTCATTTCTTCCCTAATCTCTATTATTTCTTTCTTGCCACTGACTTAGGGGGTTAGTTTGTTGTTTTCTCCTCAATCCTAGAGGCATAAAGTTAGATTTAAATTTAAGATCTTTTTTATTTTCCTTGATGTATATATTTATTGCTATAAAATTTCCTCTTAGAACACCTTTTGCAGCATTCCATAAGTGTTAGTGTGTTATGTTTTCTTTATTTTTATTTATTTATTTAGTCTCAAGATGTTTTAAAATTTCTCTTTCAAATCCTTTCTGGTGCATTGGTTGGTTGTTCATAAATGTGTTGTTTAATGTCCACATGTTTGTGAATTTTATTGCTTTCTTCTTGTTATTCATTTCCAACTTCATTTTATGTGGTCAGAAAAGATACTTGATATATTTTTTGTCTTCATGAAGTGTCTTAGATTTGTTTTATGAGCCTAACATATGATCTATGCTTGTTCCATGGGTCCTTGAAACATGTATTCTTGTGCTGTTGGTGGAATATTCTATATTTATCTATTTGGTCTGTATATTTTAGTGTTGTTCAAATTTGCTGTTTCCTTTTTGATTCTCTGGATGATCTGTTCATTACTGAATGTGAAATATTAAAGTACCCAACTATTCTATTACTATTTATTTCTCATTTTAGTTCTATTTTCACTTGCTATTAATAATTAGGCATTTCTATGTTGGGTGCACTAACATTTATATTTGTTATGTCTTCCTAATGAATTGACCTTTTTTTCATTATACAGTAACAATCTTTTGTGTCATGTGACCTTTCTTCTCTTAAAGTCTATTTTTCCTGATATAAATAGGTATAACTGTTTTTGTAAAAAAAAAAAAAAAAAAGTTTGCTTGAGATATATTTTGCAATCTTTTCAGTCTCACCCTATGTGTGTTCTTAACCTTAGTGCTAACATGAGTCTCTTACATGCAGCATATTATTGGATCTTTTGTTTTTATTGCTATTTTTTAAAAAATTATTTTGGTCATTCTGTACCTTTTGATTGTAGAATCTAATCTATTTGCATTAAAAATATTACTGATAGGTAAGTATTTACTATGGGCTTCTTAGGTGGCTCAGTGGTAAAGAATCCTCCAGCTGGTACAAGAGATGCATATTCAATCCCTGGGTTGGGAAAATTTCCTGGAGAAGGAAACGGCAACCCACTAGTATTAATGCCTGGGAAATCCCATGGTCAGAGGGGCCTGGCAGGCTACAATCTGTGAAGTCACAAAAGAGTTGGCCATGACTTAACAATTAAATAACAAGATTTACTATAGTCAATGAGTCAATTGCTTTCTGAATTTTTTGTAGATCCCTTCCTTGTGCCTTGATTTTTTCTCTTCCTATTTTCCTTTGTGATTTGAATGTTTCATGTGGTCGTGTGCTTTGACTCCTTTATCATCATTTTTATGACTCCTTTACTCATAATCTTTTGTGTATCTACCATAGTTATTTTGTTTGTTTGTCTCTGTTATAGTTAATGTGAGGCTTACATAAAGTATCTTATAATTATAACATTCTATTTTAAGCTGATTACAACTTAATTTTGAAAACATGAAGATAATTTATTCTTTTACTTCTCACTCTCTCACCTTTTAGGTTTTTAATGTTACTGTTTACATCCTTTTGTAGTGTGTATCAAATAACATTATTATATTTATAGTTGTTTTTAATACAGTTTTTCTACCTGTCTTAATAGAATTGTAAATGATTTATTTACTACCAATACAATAATAGACAATCTGATTTTACTGTGTATTTGACTTTATCAGGGACTTTTCCAGATTCATATATTTTATAATGTTAATTAGCACCCTTTGATTTTAGCTTGTAAAGAAGGTCTGGTAGTGATGAACCCTTCCAGCCTTTGTTTAAATTGTAGTATCAAGCAAGCCTTTGCATATATCAGGTTCTGGTTGGAAAGTTATGTCAGTGTAGAAGACAAAAATGTGGGTGCTGGTAGCAAAAAGATGATATTTCAATCCATAAGATGAAATGAAATATTTACTGTGTGCGCATAAAGAAACATATCTAAGACTGAGCCTTGGAGCATTCTAACATTAAGAGTTTGCAGAGAAGAGAGGGAACAACGACAGCAACAAAATGAGACTGAGAAGGAAACGAACCTAAAGTGGGTGATATGTGTGAAGTAATGAGAACATCCCAGTGCTTCTGAAGATAAAGAGTTCTCATCAACATATATATTGTATAGATTATTAGACACCAGCTCTTTTGAAAGTAACAGAAGACTCTATTTTACCTAAGGCTTGAACTGAGTACATTTTCTCATCCACATTTCTAATTTTTGTTCTGAAAATAGAGAAAGGGTAATCTCTTTCACTACTTGAGTAGTGCCTACTAGAGCTTTTCAGGTAGTGCTAGTGCTAAAGAACTCAACTGCCAGGCGATGCAGGAGACATTAGAGATGTGTGTGCAATCCCTAAGTAGGGAAGATCCCCTGGAGGAAGGCATGGTAACTCACTCCAGTATTCTTTCCTGGAGAATCCCATGAACAGAGGAGCCTGGCGGGCTATATATAGTCCATAGGGCCACAAAGAATTGGACACAACTGAAGCAACTTAGCATGCTCATGCACATTATGTCATATGCTTGTTGCTTGTGAAAATGCTTTTCTTTCAAGTAGTATGGAAAAATTAGTGACTATTTATTGAATGGCACTGAGGGCCAATGTGCTGGAAGAATAATCTTTCTTTTATTTGTGGACATTGTGTCTTATGCTCATCACAGCCAATCAATCAGAATTTGTGAATGAGGTGCTGAATCCCAAAGAATTTAGGTAAATTACCTATTCTGATAGCCCGACCATGTAAGAAACAAGGGTTTCAGATTCTGTTATTTCTGAGAAATTAAAACAGAGCTATAATCTTTAAATCTTTCTTTTACCTGATTCGGGACCCTAGCACCAACAACTAATTTTAAAATACTTAGTATTTACATTGTGGCAAGGCATGGGGCCTTTGCTGACAAAGGTCCATATAGTCAAAGCTATGTTTTTTCCAGTAGTCATGTATGGATGTCAGAGTTGGACCATAAGGAAGACTGAGCACCGAAAAACTGATATTTTTGAACTGTGCTGTGGGGGAAGACTCTTGAGAATCCCTTGGACAGCAGGAGATCAAAACAGTCAATCCCAAAGGAAATCAATCCTGAATATTCATTGAAAAGACTGATGCTGAAGCTCCAATACTTTGGCAACTTGATACGAAGAGTCAACTCATTAGAAAAGATCCTGATGCTGGGAAAGATTGAAGGCAGGAGGAGAAGGATATGGCAGATGATGAGATGGTTGAATGGCATCACCAACTCAATGGACATGCATTTACACAAGTTCCAGGAGATGGTGAAGGACAGGGAAGCCTGGCGTGCTGCAGACCATGGGAGTCACAAAGAGTCAGACACGACTGAGAAACTGCACAACAACAAGTCACTGGGCAAAAAGACTGAGGGCAAGTTAGAGGCAATGAGCAAAACATAATTTCCAGCCCTCCAGGAGTTTATAGTCTATTCACAATAATTATGAACAATAATAAATATGAGCTAAGGCTATATAAAGGATAATTAAAGATAAAGAGAATAAATGTAATAGCAGAGTTCCCATTTATTTATTATTCTATATGTAAACTTTCAGAGGAGGACAATCTTTTAAACTTTTGCAGGCATTTGTTAGTTTTTGCATTTCTTTTTAATGTTAAAATTTTTATTAAATTTATGTTATATATTATAAGAAAATTAGATTCAAGTTTATTCTCTTCTTATGCATTGTAATGAAAAATGTCAGTTAGTAGCTAATATTTCATCTACTTTCATCTGTATACATGAGAACACATGAATTTGAAATATATTTTGTAACTACTTGAATGCAAAACA
The DNA here is from genome assembly GCA_007570785.1 of Antilocapra americana. NCBI lineage: Eukaryota > Metazoa > Chordata > Mammalia > Artiodactyla > Antilocapridae > Antilocapra > Antilocapra americana. Next base: position 800,568 of record ML661343.1, read on the forward strand.
CAGTTCTGAAGTTATATATATTATATCCACGAGACACTGAATTTAGCCTATTTTTAAAATAGAAAGCAAACAGGAAAAAATCATTTGGTAAAAGATGCTTTTCATTATGCAGTGTTGCTGATATATAGCTGCAGATAAAATATGGAATATCATGTAATTGTGTTTATTTATTTGTATATCACCAGAGTTGATAATACTGGAATATATTCCAGTGACGTCAAACTCAAAAATATGAGATTGTTAGTTCTGTCCAACTTTGTAAGCAAATTTCTCCCTCATTCTAGTGAATCCCATCGATAGTATATGATATTATACAGATGGTGAACAGGGTCAATAAGTATGTGGAAAATACAGGTTTACATAATTAAATGATGCAGAGAATATGATAATCAATGACACATATTAAATATTCTACAGGAAAAAAAGCACATATTTATGAAACATATATGTTCGTAGTATAACATATACTTCTCCTAAAATACACTTGAAACTGAAATATGTCACTATGACACATTTGTCTTTAATTTAAAAAATGAGTCTGCCAGAAGCAGGAAAAATAACTTAATTAAAAAACTAAAAATTGGTATGAATTTTGAATATATGAAGTTATGTTTCTCTTCATATAACTACTAAAAATTCCAACCTGCATTTGACTAGGTTATAGGTATAAAATAAAACTTGTATAATACATAAAATATAGAGCTAGAAGCAAGGCAGTTAAATTAAAATTTATATTTTTCTGATTGGATCTGTTTCTTTGAATAATTAAATATACATAGTTTTCCTTTGGTTGAACTTTATTACCTTGTCAACCTATAATCATGCCTTCATACTGTGTGTGTTAGGGAGCAAATTCCATTAAATCTAAGTTTCCTGCATAGTTAAGAAGTGTTGTCATTTTCTCTGCATTCCTTTTTATCTCTATTTCTCAGTATCTGTGAGAGATTCTTATTCATTTGAAAGCACAGGCACTGAATTCTAATGAGTCAAGCCCCAAGTGTTCATTTCATGGGTAATTTCTTCAGGTGCCAAACATCGACCAACATTTTCAGGTGCCAGAGAGGGTATGATTGTTCATTTTTCTCTTGGGTGGTGCCAAAACACATTTCATTAAAGATATTTAGCTCTACACTATTTGCTTGACATGCCTCCCCCTTAAAAATCACATAAGATTTTTTTCCCCTTAAAGCTACCAATATAATGGAAGAAATGAGTGATTCAAATCAAAGAAAAAAAAAAAAACTAAAACAGCAACATTTGTCAGTGTGTACTAGAAGTAACTACACTGGTCTCAATAATATTGTGGCAGGAAAATATATTAGTCTCTATCCATTAGTCACACACTCATCCATAAAATACTCAAATATCATTTGAAAGGACATTCTTTGGCATGTGGACTATAAGAAGTCACGTCCTTGTTGGCACAACATTGAAGATAAATTACTTGGTAGCATTTCCCGTATTTCATACACCCCCATGAGCACAGTGATGGAGTTTGCAATTAACATTTTTGGATTCTTTCCCACTTATCCCTTGAAATACTGCCATATGAAAAAGTGGAAGGTAAAGTTTGAATTTAACTTTTCTACCCAGTCCATAATAGAATACTCAAAAATTATATCTTTAGATGCCATGTTACCATCAGTGTCTGGGTCATTTACTTAAAAAAACCACCAAATCAGGAACAGGCAAAATTCTCATATGTGAATGCTCTTGTTGGAGAGTGTGTGTCTACAGCTGTCAACTTTTCTTCCTCACTCCCAGAGGGATCAATAACACCAATTAAGTAATTGATAGATGTTCAGAAATTGTGGGCATTATTTGTTTGTTTAGTCTAGATGTAATTATTGAATTTTGAAACAAATTAAATTGCTTTGCCTGATTCTTCCAAAATTTTCTATGTCCTAAGTCCTCATACCATGAATATTTTGATAGAGATTTCCTTAGTGCCCACAATATGGTCTGGCATATTTGCAATTACTTGATAGCAAAGAAAAATTGTATGCTCTCCTCACTAACCTCATAAGTTCTGCAAGCCAAGAGTATCCATACTGTACTCAAAAGATTAAAACACATTAGAAGTATGATATTTGCAATCCCAGTCTGGGAAAGCATCTCAATTTCCTGCTTCCTAGTTACACATTTTGGGTTAATTCTTTGAGTCTGAGTAACCTCATCTGTTAAATAGAAATTATATCATTTGCTGCTACACAGCAATAGGTTTCAGAAAGTGATATTGGTTGTGTAATCTTAGCAGAATTGTATTTATTTGTTGGCATTGAATATTATTCTTAATGATTAGAAAAATACTTAATTCTGCTGGGCATATACACCGAGGAAACCAGAATTGAAAGAGCCACGTGCACCCCAATGTTCATCGCTGCATTGTTTACAATAGCCAGGACATGGAAGCAACCTAGATGCCCATCAACTGACGAATGGATAAGAAAGCTGTGGTATATATACACAATGGAATATTACTCAGCATTAAAAAAAAATTCATTTGAAGCAATTCTACTCAGATGGACGAAACTGGAGCCCATTATCCAGAGTGAAGTAAGCCAGAAGCAAAAACAACAATACAGTATATTAACACATATATATGGAATTTAGAAAGACAGTAATGAGAACCCAACATGGGAGACAACAAAAGGAACGCAGATGTATAGAATAGACTTGTGGACTTTGTGGATGAGGGTAAGGGTGGGATGAGATGGGAGAAGGGCATTGAAGCATGTTAATTGTCATGTGTCTAATCAATCGCCAGCCCAGGATTGATGCTCGGGACTGGTGCAGCGAGATTTCCCGGGGGGGAGGGAGGAGGGAGGGGGGACCCGGAGGGGAAGCATATGTAAACCCATGGTGGTATCATGACAATGTATGGCAAAAACAATAATAATAAAAAAAAAAGAAAAATACTTAATACACAATTCAATAAGTATGAAATATTTTCTATTACAAATCAGCACAATGTCTCACTAATCTCTGGGGATAAGTGTTAGTTCTTTTTTCTTTGTGTCAAGTGCTTTCACATTATCAAAGGAAATCCTGAGGAAAGGGCCCCAATAATCTGTTTTACAAACTATTTTCCCAGACTTTTAAAGTGTTGGTATGCTTTGTGGCCTTTGCCTCCATATTTAACAAATAAGAAATATAGTGAGTTGGTGTACTACCTCAGTGCACATTTGGCCCCAGCATTCAGAACTTTTGTTTTCTGAAATAGAAGAAGACAGTTCACTCAAACTGACTTTTGAAATTGGACCAAATGCTCCAGATGTTCTAGCACTGGCAGCAGAGCTTGTCTGTGATCCATGTCAGAACTGCAGCTGTCAACACGAAAGCACACCTGCCACTGGTTTACTGTCAGCAAAGGACTCCAATTGTATTAGGAAGGGAAGCAGACTGCTGAGGAAGTATTTGCCTTTGAGTGGAATCCAAGTCATCATGTGATTTAGCTCCATTAAAATGCAGGAATCTCTGGAGCCTTCTCAAGCACTAACCTTGAGCTTTGGGAGCAACATTTGAAAATTAGTAGCTAAATCTCAGACTGTGCTTAGGTCTTTAATTAGACCAGGCTTGTGGTATGTTCACTACAGAGAAGGAAGTATACAATATTTGCACATTACCTGAGGAAGCTATACTGCAAATTGGCACATGTCGCTTCATAAGTAGAACTAAATTATAAGGAGAACTAAGAAAACTTACTTGATTTCTGAGAATTTGATTGAAAAACACATTGTTTGGAGGAAAACAATTTTATAGACTTGGAAGTTTTACTTATATTTTGAGATAAAACTAAACTTGGAATATAGCAGCTGACAATGAAATTCTTTCATAAATGCATAGAGCATGACTTTATGACCTCAAGCTAATTTCCCTCTTTTTCCATATCCCCTGCCTATTGTTTCCCTTTAATTTTGTTTTGTTTTAGAGATTTCATGGGACAACAAAATGGCATGGGCTTTGGAATTAAAATGGGCAAATTAATTAAATCTCTTACCCTCAGTTTCTGTATTTGTAAAAGTGAGATACTTGTCTTACATAAAGAGTAAATGATATTCTGAATATTGATGGTTCTCAGACTTAAAGTAGATTCTGAAATGGGTACACTGATCCATACACTAGAAAGCCTTCAGAGTGATGATGATGAGCAGTCAGGCTTATATGCATCTTTGTGTGTTCTACATATTTGCTGCTTCTTCCGCCTCATTTCAAGGAGGTGATCTTGTTCTACTGAGTCAGTCTTTCCCATTAGATCATCAGCTGCAACACTCCAACTTATATAGACCATTGGCGGGATATGTTAATTGACTTGGAGCATTATGCCTAACTCTGGTGGTGAAGGCTGGTGAGACTTTGTTGGCAGAGTTAGTTTATCAGCTTTTTATCATCAGCTTTAGGCTGTAAGACTGACTGGTACTACACATTCACCACTGAAATGAGCTCTCCAACTGAAGTAAAGAGGGCTTAATGAAAGGAGGACAGAAGATGTAGCTGGAACTCCATAGGAATCAAACATGAATGTAAATATCTTCAGTCTGTTTCCTGAATTCATAATTAGTTTCATGGAAACCTGTCTCAGGACTCTAACAGGTGGTTAAAGAGTGAATTAGCTGACATCATATGTATTTGAAAAATTTTGAATACATCAACATTCAAGAGAAATTTTAGATATATTTATTTTAAAATCCTACATAAATACTATATCTATTCCAGTACCAGTGCTCTGTGTATTATCACATAAAAAGGAAAGTACATGTATTGATGGAAGATTAAATATAAACAATGACCCTAATACCATCATTGGGAAACTGGAACTATGCTAGCTTTACTGAATAGGTAGAGACCTTTATTTTAAATATTTATATTTCTAAATGTTGTAGCATTTTGATCTCAGTTTGTCAGCTTTACAAAATTTTGCAATTAAGGGTTTAGTGCTTCTACCATTGTAATTTTTATAAAGTTTATTAAGAAGTCAGGTTGTTTATCATGAGAAATTGTCCCATTCACCTTGACCTACCTACTTGAAATGCCATCAAATTAGATATACAAAGAATACTGTCTTAAGACGCTATTCAGGTCTCAATGTGAAACTAGCTTTTCAGGGGCTAAAACTGTATGTATTTCACCAAAATGGATACTCGCTGGGGGCATTAAAATTTACTCCCTCTATTGCCCATTTTTGTTCTGTAGTAGTTTATGGATTAGGGAAGGGAAATGGGGCTATTGAGTGTGGGCTGGGTAAAAAGGAGTTACACTCAAAAGTATGAAATCCATTATGCTGTTTGAAATCCTAAAATGAACCATTTTAAAGGAAGTCTAGAAATTCACTAAATTTGGAATCCCTGACCTATCACAAACTGAAAGTAGATATTCTATTAAAATCCATATCATTTTTTTTTCTAAAGCTATACCAACTTCTTAAAGAGAAAGACAGGGGTACCTTTAAATAAACTGCAGCTGAAATGAAAAGATGAGAATTGAAGATGCAAGGAAAAATCTATGATTCAGTATATTGTCTTACTGCAGAACATATCTTTGGTTTTTACATATCTTTTATATAAATACTAATTTTCATTTTTAAATTTAGAAATAATATACATAGATTAAAATTTTCATACCTTTTTTTTTATTAGTTTTGCCATACAATGACATGATATCACCATGGGTTTACATATGCTCCCCCTCCAGAACCCCCCTCCCTCCTCCCTCCCGATTCCCTCCCCCCGGGTCATCCCGGTGCACCAACCCCGACCATCAATCCTGGGCTGGCGATTGATTACACATATGATAATTAACATGTTTCAATGCCATTCTCCCATATCATCCCACCCTTTCCCTCATCCACAGAGTCCACGAGTCAATTCTATACATCTGTGTTCCTTTTGCTGTCTCGCATGTTGGGTTCTCGTTACTGTCTTAAGTGCAATTTGATGTTTTGTAAAATGTGTATACCTTTTCCACATTTCCATCAAATTGTAGGCTATTAGTGACAAACTTTCCATGCAGTCTCTGTTCCACTAAAAAGCAACCAGTTATGCTTTCTGTCACTGTAGATTAATTTTGACTGTGAAAGAACTTCATATCAGTGGAATTATTCAATAGGTACTCCTGTGAGTTTAGTTGCTCATCATACTATGGCTTTGTGATTTAAACATATTTTATATTACTTATTTTTATTTCTAAGTAATATTTGCTGTATGAAAATTTAACCGTCTATATATCAATCTTATATCTCTTTTTATTGAAACTTTTTTTGAGATAATTATAGATTCCACATACAGGTACAAGAAATAACACAAAGATCTCTTACACATTTTGCCAAGTTTCTCCCAATGTAGCATTTTGCAAAAATATGCTATAATGCCACAAGCAGGATATTGACATTGATACACTCTCCCTACCATATTCAAATTTCTGCAGTTTTACTGGTATTCAGGTATGTGTTTGTGCTAAGTCACTTCAGTTGTGTCTGTCTCTTTGTGACGCTATGGACAAAATCCTGCCAGGCTCTTCTGTTCATGGCAAGAATACTGGACTGGGTTGCCATTTCCTCCTCCAGGGCCTCTTCCTCAGCCAGAGATGGACCCCTCGTCTCTTATACCTTCTGCATTGGCAGAGGGGTTCTTTACCACTAGCGCCACTAGCGCCATTGGGAAGCCCCAATGTGTTTATATAGATGCAATTTTATCACATGTAAAGTTAGAGTATCCACCACATAACTGAGTGGACCGAATATCCATCAGTAAGAGACTCAAGAGTCCCAGCAAGCATGCAGCATGCTGCTCTTATGTGAGCACGCCTATGTTCCTTTCCTCAATCCATTCTCTATCATTTGTTTCATCCACACTTCCTTACTGACTACTGCCAAGCACCAATCACTCCTCCATTTCTAAAATTTTGTCATTTCAAATGATACATAAATTGAATCAAGTAATACATAACATTTTAGGGTTGGCTTTTTTATTTAGCCTAATTCTCTAGGGATTCATCCATGTAGTTGTGCGATCAAGAATTCATTCCTTTGTATTGCTAAATAGTGGTATGGATGTCCCAAAATTTTCTTAACCCATTGAAGGATATTTAAGCAGATTACAGTTTGGGGCTATTCTTGATAAAGCTGCTATGAAAATTGGTATATAAGTTTTTGTGTGAACATACATTTTCATGTGGAATATACAAAAATTTGCATATTTAGGACAGTTACTGGGTCATATGATATTTGCACAATTAGTTTTATAAGAAACCACCAAACTATTTTCCATATGATTATACCATTTTGCATCCACACCTGCAGATATATGAGTGGTCTAGTTTCTCTGTTTTCTTGCCAGTGGTTTGTGTTGTCACTATTGTTTTTCCTTATCCATTTTGATCAGTGTATAGTGATAGTTCATTGTGATTATAGATTACATTTCCCTGATAAATAATGCTTTTGAACATATTTCAAGTATATTTATTTATCATCTCTATATTCTGTTTGTTGAAATATTTGCTCATATATTTTGCTTGGTTTCCTGTTTGATTTTTTTTTTCAACTGATGAGTGTTGAGAGTTCTTTGTTTATACCAGACATTAGCCATTTGCCTGATATATGATTAGGAGTTTCTCCCAGGATATGTCTTACCTTTGCATTCTCTTCACGAGCATTTGTAAAGTAAACACTTTTAATATTCATAGTGCCTTGTTAGTCAAGACTTTGCAGAGAAAACCCAATAGGAGACATGTATGTTGTATAATATATTGCTATTTGTAATACATACAAATATAATTCATAAATACATAATATATACATCTACATATATGTATGTAGGGAGAGCAGGAGTAGGAGAGACTGTTTTTAATTAATTTATATGCTTTCAAGAGATGGCAAGACTGAAATTCATAGGGCAAGATAGTATAGTAAAGTTTCATCTAAGTGTTGATGTTATAGTCTTGAATGCTATGAAGACTGGAAATTCAGGCAGAATTTTTGTGTTGCAATCTGAGGCAGAATTCCTTCTCCTTTGGGAAACTTAAATTTTTTTTAATTTAATAAAAAGCAAACCAATGTTTATTCTGATTTATTATTGTTTTTAATTCTCTATAAGGTTACTAACTGATTGGATTGTGTCAAATAATTTTCTTTATTTAAAGTCTGCTGGTTTAAATGTTAATCACATCTTTAAAAATACCTTACAACACTTATATATTGGTATTTGACCAAACAATTGATCACGATAGTCTAGCCAAGGTGACACAGAAAGGTGACCATCACAAGTTTGATTTATCAGTTTTTCATTTTATCAACCATGCTTTTGGTATCATTTCTAAGACATTTTGCCTAGCCCTTGTCCTCCAAGACATTCTGTGATTTTCTTCCTTAAAGTATTATTCCTTATATTACATTTGTCTATGCTGAACTTTGAGATAATGTTTATTGTTTGTATAGGATGTGAAGCTTAAGACAAGATTCTTTTTTTTTTTTGGCATATAAATGTCCAATCACTTTGGAGAAGGAAATGGCAACTCACTCCAGTATTCTTGCCTAGAAAACCTAGAGAAACCTGGTGGGCTGCTGTCCATGGGGTCACACAGAGTCAGAGTAGGACACGACTGAAGTGTCTTAGCAGCAGCAGCAGCAGTCCAATTGCTTCAGAATTTTTATTGAATCATTCTTCCATTGAATTACTTTTGTCAAAAATCAGTGGCGTACATTTGGTTGAATATGATTTGTAAAACCATTTTTTGCAACATGTTTTCATTTAGGCAAGATAAATACCACATCATGGAATTGCTGGATCATAGAGCATATTGGTATTTGATACACTCCTACCAGCAGTTGATGATAAGTCTTGTTGATTTTATTCTTTCACATTGGATATTAAGTAGCATCTCATCATGATTTCAGTTTGTACTTTCCTAATGACCAATAGTGTTGAACATTTTTTTATGTGTTAATTGGCTATTCTGATAGTTTCCATTTAGAAGTATCTATTGGCCTTTTTTCTCACTTAAAAATTTTTTGCTATTTGTCTTTGATTGGGTTTAAGTCTTTGTCATGTGTGTGCTTACAAAATTATACCTAATTTTCTCTCAATTTGTGGTTTCTCTACTCAGTTTTATCAGTGTCTTCTTAGTAAACATAATTTTACAAAGTTGATGAAATCTAACTTTTCAGGTTTCTTTTTAGTTATAAGTTTGAGCTTTCTGTATCTTAGGTAAGAATTTTTACTAACTGTAAGATTGCAAAGATACCTCCCTAAGCTTTTCTTCAAGTAAATACATACATATTCTGAAGTTGGTATCATGTTCTAAAAATACCAATGATGTCAAATTGTTTGATAAAGTTAAGCAAATTCTCTGTATTCTAATTATATATTTTTTCTATTAGTTACTGGAAGTGAGAATAAGCATAAACAAATATGATTGTGTAATTTTTAATTTTTCCCTTTACTGTTGTCAATTTCCACTTCATTTATTTTGAAGCTTTCTGTTAAGTGCAGATACATTTAGGATTGTTTAAATCTACTTGATGAATTGACCATTTTATTAATATAAAATGTTTTTCTTTACCTCTGTTTATGTTCCTTTTATTGAAGTTCAACTTCATCTTATATAGCACTCCCAATTTCTTATAAGTAGTGCTTTTAAGGTATAATTTTTACCGTCATTTTGCTTTTAACCTAGTTGAGTCTTCATATAATAGTGCACTTACATAAACAACAAATAGTTCCATATTGCTCTATGACACACTTTGAAAACCCTTTTTGATTGCTTACCCTAAATATTAGTCTACTTCATTCAATATAATTATTGATAAATTTTGCTTTACGCTTATATTCTAGCTTCTATTTTCTGTTTGTCCTAGATGTCATTTGCAATCCTCATCTTTCTTCAAGTTGATTCTAATTTCTATCTATCATCAGTTCTATTTAGTAGGAAAAACTAATTTTATCATTTCTTGACATATGTGTCTGCTGATAACAAACTATGTCATATTATATTGCACAGAAAATCTTTATTTAACCTTCATTTTTGGCTAGATAAAGAAATCTTGGATGACTGTTTTTCCTTCCTCTTTTGGCATTTTAAAGATGTTGTATCTTTGTCTTCTGTTTTTCATTGTTTTTAAGAAAAAGTCAGAAAAAATAATCTTTGTTCTTTTAACTGTAATAACCCTTTCTCTTGAAAGGGCTTGGGAATTTTTCTCATTTTCTTTTACTTATAGCAATTTGCCTGATATGTTTTAGGCATTTTCCTGGTGTGTTTGTGTCTGCGTGTATGTGGGTGTGTGTGTGATTGTGTTTATGCTCATCATGCTTCAGGTTCATTGATTTATTTTTTTTACATTTATTTATTTATTTTTTTTATTAGTTTTGCCAGTGACATGATATCACCATGGGTTTACATATGCTCCCCCTCCAGAACCCCTCTCCCTCCTCCCTCCCCCCAGGAAATCTCGTTGCACCAGCCCCGAGCATCAATCCTGGGCTGGCGATTGATTAGACATATGATAATTAACATGTTTCAATGCCATTCTCCCATATCATCCCACCCTTTCCCTCATCCACAGAGTCCACAAGTCTATTCTATACATCTGCGTTGCTGTATTGTTGTTTTTGCTTCTGGCTTACTTCACTCTGGATAATGGGCTCCAGTTTCGTTAGTGGCTTTATAGTTTTCATCAAACTGGGAGAGCTTATGGAAAATTTTGAAAAATATTCTTCAAATATATATATTTTTTTGCCCCAAACTTTTTCATTCCTTTTTTTCTCACACTTCAGCCAAATGTATGTTAAACTATATTATTGACATCCCCTACATGTATCAGAGATAGACATCAACCATTGTTTCTCTGTGTCCTTTGGTTTGGACATTTTCTATTTGGCTTACATGAGTACTGATTGTTCTTTTTTTCTATACTATATAGTCTGATATTAAACATATCCAGTTACCTTTTTATATTAGGTTATTTTTGTCATTATTCTCAACTTTTCATTTGTTTCTTTTTCATACAGCTGTTTCTTTGCTTGGAATTCCTATCTATTCATTTCTTAAATTTGTATTTCTTTTGAACTATTCATCCCATTTACAGTGTCTGTTTTAATGTCCTTGTCTGATAATTCCATCATGTGTATTTCTATTGACTGTGTTTCCTTCCTTTTTTTTCCTTCTGGATACAGGATGTATTTTTCTGTTTCTTCGTATGTCTGACAGTTTTGCTTATGCATTTGCTATTGCAGAACAGTGATAAAATTTAGAGAAAATGGGTTATGTTACTTTCTTTTAAAGACTTCAATACTGTCAGTTAATTTTTTGATTGCTCAGCATGATTTTGTGAGCGTGGAGTTTAGAATTTATTAGAGTGTGTTTAGAGTAGCCCTTACTCTGGAGCACGGAGGTTCTACCATTTCTGAAATCTCTGGAAAATGCTATAATGTTCATAAAGGGGCCTGAATCTGGATGATTAGAATTCTACTTTCTCAGCACTGTATAATCTAAAATGATGTCCATTCATCTCATAACTCCTCCATAGTTACTCTCTGCTTTCTGTTCTCTGACTCTGTGCATAATTCATTTCCATACCCATTTTTCTTTCACTTCAAGGATTATTCATTTTTCAAATAAGCTAGGTAAATAAATGGAATTCTTTGTGAGTTTACTGGAAACAAGACATATTTATCAACTGTAGTGTTTTTAAATCATCAAATTGGATATTTTAACTGGCCATGAATGTTTAAATACTTTATCTGAGCCAGAAAATAGCTTTACGAGGCTTAGCTCTTGATGTCATGTTTAAAGACATGTTCAGACACACAGAAACACACACACACAAAGGTAAAATGCAAACAATTGGGAGAATAAAGGTGAGTATTTTCTTTGAATTGTTCTGAGAATCCTCATTGGAAATGAAAAGTAATTTAGATATTTAATACCACTCTTTAAACAAAATAGAAAACTCAGCATGAGTTATTTTGGACTAACATTAAATATTCTAAAGCACAGATAAATATCTTTGTCACTTGAACACCCCAAGGCATGCCATTCTGAGGTTGCAAGGACAATTATTTATGGAGCCCTTGCTAGGTGAGTGACAGTCACTGAGTAGATCATTTTACATGTTTAATTATCAAAACATAAATAGACTTTATTATTATTCACATTTTAAAGATGAGTTTTCTGAGATTTCAAGTTCATTAAGTCTCAAAGCCAATTAAAACTTGGTTGTCATTGTTTAATCACTAAATCATGTCCAACTTTTTGCCACCCTGTGGACTGCAGCTTGCCAGGCTCTCTATCCTCCAATATTTTGGAGAGTTTGTGCAGATTCATGCCCACTGAGTTGGTAATGCTATCTAAGCATGTCATCCTCTGTTGCCCTCTTCTCCTCTTGCTGTTGATCTTTTCTAGCATCAAGGTCTTTTCCAATGAGTCAACTCTTCACATCAGGTGGCCAAAGATTGGAGCTTTGGCTTCAGCATTTATCCTTCCAATGAATATTCAGGACTGATATCCTTTAGTACTGATTGGTTTGAATCCCTTGCAGTCCAAGGGACACTCAAAAGTCTTCTCCAGCACCAGAATTCAAAAGGATCAATTCTTTAGTGCTCAGCCTTCTTTATGTTCAATTCTCACATCCATACATGACCACTGGGAAAACCGTAGCTTTGACTATACACTCCTTTTTCAGTAAATTGATGTCTCTGATTTTTAAGAAGCTGTCTATATTGGTTGTAGCTTTCCTTCCAAGGAGCAAAAATCTTTAATTTCATGATTGCAGTCACCATCCACCGTGATTTTGGAACCCAAGAAAATAAAATCTGTCACTGCTTCCGCTTTTCCCCTGTTTGCCATGAAGTAATGGTACCAGATGCCATGATTTTAATTTTTTTCTGAATGTTGAGTTTTAAGCCAGCTTTTTCACTCTCCTCTTTCACCCTCATAAGGAGGCTCTTTTGTTCCTCTCCATTTTCTGCCCAGTTAGAGTGGCATCATCTACATATCTGAGATTGTTGATATTTTTCCTGGCAATTCCAGGAAATATTGATTCCAGCTTGTGATTCATCTAGCCTGCCATTTCACATGATATTCTCTGCATAAAATTTAGATAAGCAAGGTAGCAATATACAGCCTTGTACTCCTTTCTCAATTTTGACCCAGTCCATTGTTCCATGTCCAGGTATAACTATTGACCTTCATACAGGTTTCTCAAGAGACAGGTTGGGTGGTCTGGTACTCCCATCTCTTATAACAATTTTCCAGTTTGTTGTGATCTACAGAGTAAAAGGCTTTAGAGTAGTCAATAAGCAGAAGTAGTAGCAATTATTATTTTTGTAAACGCAGGATATAGTAGGATAAAGAGGAGCACTTTCAAATAAGGATGTTCATGCTAGCATTTTACATTTAAAGGAGGCAATTATGTATAAAAATAATCAGTAATGGGGAATACCAAAGTGCTAAATAGGTAATACTAAAAGTTAATATTGGATACATTAAAAAAGAAGCAACAAAATTGAAATTAAATGAAGAAAAATCATCTAAGGTAAAAATTATAAAAGGACATTAAATAGAAAAATGTAAAATCTTAATGAAGATAGAAAACTAAAACAGAAATACAGAAGAATCTGCAACAAATGGGGAGCTGAGATTTAATTTTTTTTTTTTGAGATTTAATTTTGACTTAAATAACATGGGATTTGAGTTAGCTGAAACTTATTTGAAGTTAGTAAAAAAAACCTACCCTAACTAGAAATGTGAACAGTGAGGTTGCTTCTGAATTCCTACGTTCTAACTTACTATTGTAATTATACTAGAAGCAACTGATAAATTAAAATATATGAAGTAAAATTATTAATAAAATTTTGTCCTATTCAACTTGCCTCTAAAAAGTAAGTTTTTTAAAGTGTACAATCCAAGGTAAATTTTATTTGTATGCAAAGAAAAAACCCATATCAATCTAATTTGTGTGAATGCAAAGAGTACCTCTAGATATTAAAATGATAGTCTTGATTAAATTAAATTATCATAAAGTTATATGACTAATGTTATTTTTGCATCAAAATTGCTCTGAAGGCAATTTCAATATAAGTGTTCAAAACTCTTTATACGCATCATTGGATTAAGTATATAGTCCATAATGAGAGAGTATTTTGAAAAATATACTTCTTAATTGAATTGGCAAGCCTAAATAAAATTAAGAAATGTGTGTGTTTCATATGTAGGTAGCACATGAAAATGATCTAATTTAAAATATTTAAGCAGTACAATCATTTTGACAACATCTATTAATAGTATTTTCAGAGAAGAGGGCATAAAAAATCAAAATTTAATGTAATCAACTAAAATTACTATCATAAATAATACTTGCTTCTTTTATATTTGATCCTTATGATAAAAATATTAGGAGAAAAAAGTAAAAGCTAAAGATTTAACTGAATAAAATGAAGTACTGTCTTAAAAAAAGAGTTTTTTGTTACTTTGGTATTAAATAGGCTTTCTAAATGCTCACCATTTTTCCGAAGCTTAATTCAAACCAAGGTTATTTTGAAGTATATCACAGAGATATGGGCAGTAGCTTAGATGCATTTCCTTCAAGAGAACAGATTAAATCCAGGGTTTTTTTTTTTTTGAAATTTGAAATAGCTTACAAAATTGAAGGTAGAAGTTCTAATCTGACAGTTAGTTGATAAAATGGGGACTCAAAGTAAATTTTGTTAACAGCTCTGAAAAATGGCTGCCTCTAATAATATGCTTTTAACAAACACAAATTTTTTTTAATAGTAAAAACCCATATTCTTCTGATTCCACTATAGCAACTACTTTTAAGTTTCAACATAATAAACCCTTTAGAAAAAACAACTATACAACACTAGAGCAGGGACTGGATTATAAAGAAAGCCAAAATCAAATTTAATTTCTTATCTGGCTCATTCTTTTTTTGTTTGCTTGTTTCTTAATTAAAATCAGTCATATATAGTCTTATTTTATTGATTTGCCATTATGGCATGACATTATGATACTAAGTCCAATGAACTTGATAATTATATCTCACTTGGAATTACCACCTGAGGCAAGATATTAAATATCTGCATCCCTCTAGAAAACTGTCTGCACAAATCCAGTTATCTACCATTGGTAATTTTTCTAATTTCTATTTCCATAGTTACTTTTGCCTAGTCCAAAGATTTCTGTAAATAGAATCTTAAAATATGTGTTATTTTGTATATGGTCTCTTTTGCTCAAATGAATGTTTTTGAGAATTCTTTATTTTATTTTTTGTCAGTAGTTCCATTTTTTATAAAAAATTATTACTGGGTAGTAATTCACCCTTTGAGTATATCACTGTTTATTTATTCGCTTTCTGGTAGATAGATAATTGAATTGTTTTCAGTTGCTGTGAGAATTTTGATAGAAGTTGTCTTGCAGATGTAGGTTTTCATTTATTTGGGATACATAACTCTTAGTTTAGTTGGATTTTAGTGTAAGTTTCTATTTTTCTTTGTAGGAAAGTACCTAGCAGTTCTCCAAAACAGCATAATCTTATATGTCTACCAGTGTAGCCCTTAGCATTTTATAAACTTTCCAGTTGTTCTCCATTCTTGCTAACATTTGGAATTGTTGGCATTGTTGATTTGGGGATTTCTAGTAAATTGAGATGATATCTTATTATGGTTTAACTGTTATTTCTCTAATGTCTGATAATGTTGAGTTCCTTCTCATATGACTGGTGAGCATTCATGTATCTTCTGTGAAGTTTCTAGTCAAGTTTTTGCCCACATTTAATTGCTATTTATTTTTGTATTGTTGATCTGTTATTTATATATTCTGTATATATGCTCTTTTTCAGATATAAATACTGATACTTCCTCCTATTCTGTAGCTTGCCTGGTTTATTCACTTTCTTGGTATCTTTGATGAGTGGTCATTTTTAATGTTGATTAATTTCCATATAATAATTTCTTTTATGGTTAGTACTTTTATGTTCAGGGTAAACTATTTTTGTCCTTCATGAGAGATATTTGACTAATCCAGGCTTTGAAGATATCCTCCTATAGTTCTAACTTTTATGTTTAGGTTTGTAATCTACCTTAAATTAATTTTTGGCTTGAAATGAACAGGAGTCTGTATGTTTTCAGATCAGTCTATTCATTTTATCTGAATTATCCGGGATTTTGATATAAAGTTGTTCATGGTATTCTCTCATTCTTTTAATGTGTGTAAAATTTGTCGAGCTATTTCAAATCCTAGAAGATGATGTTGTAAAAGTGCTGCACTCAATACGCCAGCAAATTTGGAAAACTCAGCAGGGGCCACAAGACTGGAAAAGGTCAGTTTTCATTCTAATCCCAAAGAAAGGCAATGCCAAAGAATGTTCAAACTATCACATAATTGCACTCATCTCATACTGTAGCAAAGTAATGCTCAAAATTCGGCAGGTCAGGCTCAACTGTGAACTTCCAGATGTTCAAGCTGGATTTAGATATGGCAGAAGAACCAGAGACAAATTGCCAGTATCCACTGGATCATCAAAAGAGCAAGAGAGTTCCAGAAAAACATCTACTTCTGCTTTACTGACTATGCCAAAGCCTTTGATTGTGTGGATCACAACAAACTGTGTAAAATTCTTCAAGAGATGGGAATACAAGACCACCTGACCTGCCTCCTGAGAAATCTGTATGCAGATCAAGAAAAAAAGTTAGAACTGGACATGGAACAACAGACTGGTTCCAAATAGGAAAATGAGTACATCAAGGTTGTATATTGTCATCCTGCTTATTTAATTTATATGCAGTGTATGTTATGTGAAATGCTGGGCTGGATGAAGCACAAGCTGGAATCAAGATTGCCAGGAGAAATATCAAAAACTTCACATATGCAGATGACACCACCCTTACGGTAGAAAGTGAGGAAGAACTAAAGAGCCTCTTGATGACAGTGAAAGAGGAGAGTGAAAAATTTGGCTTAAAACTCAACATTCAGAAAACTAAGATCATGGCATTCGGTCCCTTCACTTCATGGCAAATAGCTGGGGAAACAATGGAAACAGTGAGAGACTTTATTTTTGCTGGCTCCAAAGTCACTGCAGATGGTAACTGCAGCCATGAAATTAAAAGACGCTTGCTCCTTGGAAGAAAAGCTTTGACCAACCTAGATAGCATATTAAAAAGCAGAGACATTACTTTGCTGACAAGGGTCCATCTAGTCAAAGCTATGGTTTCTCCAGTAGTCATATATGGTTGTGAGAGTTGGACTGTAAAGAAAGCTGAGTGCCAAGGAATTGATGCTTTTGAACTGTGGCATTGGAGAAGACTCTTGAAAGTCCCTTGGACTACAAGAAGATCAGAGAGTCAATCTTAAAGGAAGTCCTGAATATTCATTGGAAAGACTGATGCTGAAGCTAAACTCCCATACTTTGGCCACCTGATCTGAAGAACTGACTCATTGGATAAGACCTTGATTCTGGGGAAGATTGAAGGCAAGAGGAGAAGGAGACAACAGAGGTTGAGATGGTTGGATGGTATCACTAACTCAATGGACATCGGTTTGGGCAAGCTTCCAGAGTTGGTGATGTACAGGGAAGCCTGTTGTGCTATAATCCATAGGGTCACAAAGAGTTGGGCATGAATGAATGACTGAACTGAACTGAACAATTTATTGTGATAACTTCTTTCTCATTTCTAATACTGGCGAATTGTATTTGTTTCTTTTTCCTCATTTATTTTGTTTCAATATCTGCTTTTTCTTGATTAGAATAACTCAGACTTTGTCAGGTTTATTGTTCTTTTAAAAGAACCAACTTATGTATTTTTCAACTTTATCTACTTTTGTTCTTTTTCAGTTTTGTTGACCACAGCTATCATCTCTTTTTTGCCTTACTTTGCTCTATTACTCTTTTTTTTTTTAATAGAAACTTAAGCCATTGATTTTAAATGTTTCTTCTTTTAAGGGTACATTTTCTTACTCACCCAACCTTAGCTAGCCAGTCAGTTCAAATTCAAAATACATCATAGCTGTTGTTTCAGCATTCCTGTCCTGCTGTCATTCCTAGGCAGGCACTGAAGTTGGGAAATGTGCCACATGCCTAGAGGAAGCTCCCTCCTCTCTTCTGTCCTAATCAGCCCCCACTTCTCTGCATTTGGGGAAGAGTACATAGCTGGATTCAGACTTGTTAAGTAACATCTTCCTGTCATTCTCATTCATCATGCCTGCCACATGTGGGAATTAAGTTTGTTAACAGTGTAACTAGTGTTATCAGTTATCTATTGCTGTGTAACAATCTCAAAATGATGTCTTAAACATTTGTATTCATTACGATTCTGGTTGATGAGGCAGTTTTCCTTCATGTGATGGTTTATATCATTGAATTCAACTGGTAATTGGGCTAGAAGGAAAATTCTGAGATGACCTCTCTCTTATTTCTGACACCTTGATACAAACTATCAGACGGTACCTTCGTTCTTCTCCACATAGCCTCTGTATTCACAAGGTTTATTTAATCTTACTGGCCTGCTCTGTGTGACCTCCCTTTTTTGCATTAAAACTGGACTTTTTTATATCATGGCAGCTAGGCTCCAATAGAGAGTGTTCCAAAAGGATAAGCCCTGATATGCAGGTACTTTTCGAGGCTGTATGCATAACACTTAAAACTTTGCTTTAACCAAAGCAAGTCATATTGGATAGCCTAGCAGGGCTTATTTATTTTATTACTGGACTATAAGTGTTTTACAATGTTGTTTTAGTTTCTGCTGTACAACAAAGTGAACCACCTATAAGAATATATATATATCCCCTCGCTTTTAAGCCTCGGTCCCACCTCCCCCCATCCCATGGATTAATATAGCAATATTTACTTTATTTCTGAAGATCTATGACAAGTAGATCCCCCTGCCACTCAGCAAGGAATTAAAGCTACTATAGATTTTTTCTCTCCTAGAAAGATATGTTATTTTATTATTTAATCTATTTTTTTCTGAAACCTCAACTGTCTAAGGAGTTAGAAAACAAAGTGAAAGCTAGTTTGATTTTGTAGATTATCTGTTTGTTTTTGTGACTAAGATGAAAGTGAAACTTTCTGCAATGTTTTACATCCAAACTCTAAGTGGAACCATTGCACACTATTTGTATTTCATACTTTCTCACCATCTTCAATTTTTTAGGACCCCATAACTTTCTCCCTTAAGATAAGGTAAATAACCTTATCTTCTGATGTCACAGAAAAAAACAAATCAATAGAGGATAATTTATCTCAACTTCCTTTCACCAGATGTGTAAATTCAGGTAATAGACCTAGTATGTATAAATAAGCTAATTGAACTTATTTTCTTACCACCAAGCTTTTTTTTTTTTTAATACTCTACCTGGAAATCTTGCAAGTACCACTTTGTCTGCCTTATTGCTCCTTTTCCTTAAGATCTGTCTGGTTGTCCCTTGTTCTAAATGTCTTCTGGTTGTTTAAACATGTGTTGGTACCCTTCCTTGGTGCTCGTACTTAGTGCTTTTCCCACCATAGACATTATCACTGCATATTGCACTTGACTATAAACCTGTCTGTAACCCATCCCCCATAGCTCCAAATACATATGCATCCTAGGCCATGAGCTCCATGAGGTAGAAATTATATATATCTTTACCTTGCAGTTGTATCCCCAGCACTAAGGAGTGTGCCTGACACCCATGTACATGTCAAAAATATATTCAATTAATGTGTGTGTACATAATACATTTCTCATCTAATCATGTTCCACCTGCATGTTGCAAAACCCTGTGAGATAGTCACTTCGGTTCAGTTCAGTTGCTCAGTCATGTCTGACTCTTTGCAACCCCATGGATTGCAGCACCCTTCTCTGTCCATCACCAATTCCCAGAGCTTGCTCAAACTCATATCCATTGAGTCAGTGATGCCATCTAACCATCTTATCTTTTGTCATCCCCTTCTCCTCCTGCCTTCAATCTTTCCCAGAATGAGGGTCTTTTCCAATGAGTCAGTTCTTCACAATAGGTGTCCAAAGTATTGAAGTTTCAGCTTCAGCATCAGTCCTTCCAATGAATATTCAGGACTGATTTCCTTTAGGATTGACTCTTTTGAGAGTCCCTTGGACTGCAAGGAAATCAGAGTCTTCTCCAGCATTCAGCTTTCTTTATAGTCTAACTCTCACATCCATACATGAGTACTGGAAAAACTATAGCTTTGACTAGATGGACCCTTGTTAGCAAAGTAATGTCTCTGCTTTTTAATATGCTGTCTAGGTTGGTCCATAGCTTTTCTTCCAAGGAGCAAGCGTCTTTTAATTTCATGGCTGCAATTACCATCTGCAGTGGTTTTGGAGCCCAAGAAAATAAAGTCTCTCACTGTTCCCACTGTTTCCCCATCTATTTGCTATGAAGTGATGGAACTGGATGCCATGATCTTCATTTTTTGAATGTTGAGTTTTAGCCAGCTTTTTCACTCTCCTCTTTCACTTTCATCAAGAAGCTCTTTAGTTCCTATCAGTTTCTACCATAAGGGTGATGTCATCCTGGTATCTGAGGTTATTGATATTTCTCCTGGCAATCTTGATTCCAGCTTGTGCTTCATCCAGCCTGGCATTTGCATGATATACTCTGCATATAAGTTAAATAAACAAGGTGATAATATACAGCCTTGATATATTCCTTTCCCAGTTAGAAACCAGTCTGTTGTTCCATGTCCAGTTCTAACTGTTGTTTCTTGGCCCGCATACAGATTTCTCAGGAAGCAGCTGAGGTGGTCTGATATTCCCTTCTCGTTAACAATTTTCAGTGAAAAAGGTATAAAAACAAAGTTATACATTCAGTGATAGGGAAAAGAAAACATGTTTTTTAAACTGATCAAATTTTATTTAGTATAAGTAATAGCTTAAAGTAATGATCTTGGGGAAGGTAAATGAAAGGTAACTGATTCCTCTGGGAGGAATGTCATCCCAAAAAAAGGAGAGAAAATTACCCAAATGTCATCATGGGAGTAATTCTCATTGCACCTTAAGGAATATTACTAGAGGGGATGCTTATGACAGTGGCACGACATTTGGGAAAAGGCTGAAAATCATTGATTTCTAAAAGTAGATTGTCAAATATGGATTGGTTTTATATAGTCTATATATGCTTAAAATTTAGCTCACTGAAGCAAAGCTGCAATTTACTAAGTAGCATCCTAACACCCTAAAATAGTTTAATACGGTTTCCAAAAATGAACAACACTCCTAGCTAATGGACTGAGGACTTTGGGAGAACTGATTTTACAAATACATTTTTATCTAATGCTTTAAAATTTCAGTGCATTGCTAACACAGACAGATGCTTTAACCCTTTTAGTTATGAACTTTGTTTCCATGCATTTCTAACCATTTCTAAATGCCAGAGTTGGGTAATGTGAATGAATTACCAAAGAATAGCTAGAACTCTAAGTAGAAATGCTTCAACGTAATATTTTTGATCTGGAGGGTTTCCAAAGATCAGCTCATGACTTATTAGAAACATAAGGCCCTGATAAGTTTTGTCCGTACAAGAGACAAAAGTAATATGCAACAGAAGCTTTCCATCTTGTCAAGATGTCTTTCTTCTCTTCTGCTACCACCTCCCACTTTGCACTCACTCTATTCAAGCCACAGAAGCTTTATTTCTTCCTTCAGATAGTCTAAGCTTATTTTTCTGTAAGAACTTTTGCACTAGTTTGTTTTGAGTGCAACCCCTGATTCTGTAGGAGGCATTTAATTCCCATATCTTTTCATAACAGACTCTTCTACATTCAGGTCTCAACTAATATGTCACTGTAAGCACTTTGGCTCAAGTAAACTCATCCTCTCTCCTCCCTATTATTTTATCGCACCACCCTATTTTCTTTTATTCAGAGTACTTACTTAAAATTATCTTGCACATTAATTTATTTTGCCTTCTTTCTCCTCAGTCTTGAACCTAAGCTCCATGAAAGTAATTGTCTTCCTTGATTTGTTATTATCTGAATCTAGAACATCATTTGTCACAAGAAAGCACTCTGTAAATATTTGCTGAGTGATTGAATGACTTACTCTTATGGCATCTGTGATGCCATTCTGGTTACAGTGTTTCTAAAGATAAAAAACCCTCAAGATAATGCATTTACATATAATATTCAATTGCAGTTGACTTTTTAAAACAAAATCTTTTAAAAAAATCTTTATTTAGAGCATTTGTTTGGGAAATGAAAATGATTCTGTAACTACTCATCGATATACATGAATCAATATCAATTTAGAAGTGCATCAGCATTTTTATTCCTGTCTGCCTGCATTAATTCATACATCACTATGCATTCCACTTCTTGGCATCTGCGGATTCCAGATTTTCTAGTTTGCAGCATAGCATCATTGAGTTTCATGCCATATGGCTGCCCTTCCTTGGCCCAAGCTTTGATCAATCAAGTGATGGCAGACTGACTCATGCCATTTTAGAGAAGATAGAGATTTGATGTGGAGCCAATTCACTAGAACATTTTTTTGAAGAAAAATGTTCTAAGCATCATTAGTAGAGCATAAGCTATACTAAATAAATATATATACAAAACTACAGTTTGTACCTAATGGTTGTCTCAGAGACAAATTGCCAGAAACTTGTTTTATTCCTAAAGGGGAATGTTCCTTCCAAAATTCTAACTGGTGCTGTACTCATGTGTGTGACTAAAATTATTCTTTATCAGCAACAGTAAGGGGTTTTATACCTTGAAGTAGGGTAGTCTATTCTTTCACTGATAGCAGTCTGAAAACCCTGTGTTGCGGTTTAGTGATTTGAAATGCAACAAAAAAAAAAAAAAGAGGAAATGCTTTGAAGGATGTTCTGGTTATGATCTAATAGTATTAAAAAATGCATCAAGAAGTCTGATCTACACCCTCCCTCTGACTCTAGTCCAACTTCCGTTTAGTTATTTATTGATAACTCATTCAATTCTCAAAAGTAGTAGAGGTAATTATAAAAATATACATGATATATATAAGAGCATAGAATAAATGTGAAAGCATAGAGCAATAAAATAATATATATATATATATATAATGTATATGTTAACCTAAAGGTAAACTTAAGAATGAAAAATAATTCTAAAAGGTTGTAAACATGGTTAATGAACCTGGCCTTGAGATTGTTACTAGATGAAGCAGAAATAGTAAAAAAAAGTTTTCCAGTGTCCATGAGCTATGTAGTTTTAAAATATCAGCTATTTAAGAAAAGTAGCGATTTTGTTTGTTTTTTAGCACTGAGGTTTGAGAGAGACGTTATGGGGCTTTATAAAGAGGACATAGGTCTTACCTGTGTCCTTACCACATACCCTTACTCACATTTCTACAGTAAGTAACAGCAATTCTGTCAGACTATGCCTTTAAAGTAAGAACAGACACCAGTGCAGTTTTCACAAACAGATTTTAAGATGTGGTATGGGTTCATGTTAGACATGTATGGTTTACTGAGGTGCTCTGAATCAGTTTAAGGATAAATACTATTGGCTAAATATGTTCTAAGAAACTGCATCTAAGAAATGTGCAAATTGGAAGTAATATTAAATAAAAGCTAATCAAGACAGTGTTGATTTTTACCCATTATTATTTGCTTTGATACCTTAGCAATGTTGTAGCTAATATGCAAGACTTGCAGGACAGGGGTATATGCTCAAATTCCACCTCTACTGTTTACTACTGTGTGACCACAGAGATGTTAGTTTCCTTACTCATGTGTTCCTTTTTCGGTATTAACAAAAAATGAAACATCATATACCTCAGTAGAAATTTCATGAACTAGCACAGGTAAGAGCCCCCATCCCCATGATGAGACTACCTGGCATGCAGCAGATGCTCAGTAATTGATACCTAATGTATCCTTTCTGCTTTATGCACTGTAACAACAACAACAACAACATCCTGGAAGAATAGAATATTGAAAGAGAGGATCCTATCAGCAGCATGAAGTGAACTAGGTAAAACTTTCCTTGAACCATAGAAACTGCAATTAGTAGTAGATAGAAAAGTCTGATAGGTACTTAGCAGTTCTCTGTTCTATACTGTCCTTTCCACTTAATTCCATAACTGCTTCAAAAAAAGGAAAGCAAATACCAAACTTTTCTCTTGTTACAAGAAAGTTTTAATTGAAAACAAGAGTCCTGGGCTGAATACAACTTCAGCAGATCCCCAGTTAAATTAAAGGGCTTTTCATTTAAGTCCCGGTGTTGATATGTCACTGTGCTCTGTCACTTTGAAAAGCGATAGTGCTTTGTTATCAGCGCTGAGCCCTGGCAGGCTTCTGATGTAGACCTAGACTAAAATAGAATGCCAGAATGATGAAGGTGCTGCTTACCTTCACAAAGCTCCAGGCTGTAGATATGAGCAAAGGTGCTGACATATTGCTCTGTCCAGCTCAGTGGATTTGATAATCTCCAACAGATCATTTTCATATTTTATATTGTAATTTGAAAATTTTAAAGTGTTTATAGATTTGCAAAAGAAGTATGAAGATTACAGATTCCATTAGATGCATACCATCCAAAGACTTGTTAGGCAAATTATTAACATTAATTTTTGTCCTTTAACTTGTAAATTCTATTTAGTATAGAATACTTTAGAATGTGTTTAGAGAAAAAAATGCCGTAACTGATGACTTATTAGAAAAAGCTGAACTGCCAGCTAGCATAGTCATTTGTTAAATTAAACACTTTTTTGTCAGCCTTCTGCCCAGCACTGAGAAGGTGCTGGGAATTTGGAGACAAATAGGAGTCCCTGTCCTCAACCAGGGAGACAGAAATAGGTAATTATAAAATGATGCAGCAAGTGAAATGGTATGCTTAGACTATTACTGAAACACAAAAAGCAATTATCCTGATATGTCCTAGAAGCCAGTATCAGAAATAGTGCAGGTCTAACCAGTATTCTTGTTCCTTATTACCAGATCAGCAAATCCTTTGTACAGCTGGATATTTATGTTAATATGACATTGCCTTCCCTGACGAGGAGCAACAAGATTTCCATTTTAGAAATAGTTAAACAGACACATTCAAATTGAGAATCTTACAGGAAAAGGGGGAAGGTTTTTAAGGGCTTATAATTACTATCCTTCCTTACTTCTACTACCCCAGCCCCAAACACACACAATTTAATTTTTTATACACTGAAGCAACCCATGTCTTTCTGTGATTGACTGCACAGGAAGGAAACTACTATCCTCTAGCCTTTCAAGCTCTTTAATGCAGGTTCCCTTTTCTACTCAGTGTGTTTTTCCACATTAAACTCTGATATAATAATCGTACAGCTAAAGAGCGTTTGAGAGAGCATACATTGTGAAAGGAAAAATACATGTTTCGCCACGTTTTCTGCTTTTCAAAAATAAATCTATTTTTGCATGCATTTGTATGAGATTTTCAGAGCCCTCCCCTCTGGAGTAGTGTTTTAGCAACAGCACTACTGCTCTGAGCTCTAATCACTGGGTATTTGTTGTTTTTCACACTAATTTCAATCCACAAACTAGCATTCAAATTGAAAATGGCAGTAGGTTCACAGCTTTTCAATTGACTTTCAAGTGTCATACTCTGTTTTCAGAGCATCTGATCAAGTTTAACACTTTGGGATAGTTTAAGACTTGGTTTCCATAATACGCAGCTTTTGCAATATTTCACCTCTACCTGAAAAGTAAATAAGGCTAGAAAACTTTAGCCACATATTTATTTGCTATCTGTGAGCAGATTCCCGGAAATATATATGCCTGGATTGGTATGAATTCTACCACATATTGTGTATCTTCAATCCATACACAGAAGGCTACGTGTATGCAAACTGGCCATTCAAAGTAAAACAAATACCTATTTTTCCACATTCATAGATGCTGTCATTTA
This sequence comes from Antilocapra americana, assembly GCA_007570785.1. NCBI lineage: Eukaryota > Metazoa > Chordata > Mammalia > Artiodactyla > Antilocapridae > Antilocapra > Antilocapra americana. The sequence continues at coordinate 826,411 of ML661343.1, forward strand.
TATTTTGCATTTTATTTAGCTATTTCCTAGTCTGCCTTTAATTTATTAAGTCCATGAGGGCCGGACTGTGTTCATCACATTTACAGTTACATCTCAGTACCTGGACCAAACAGTAAGCACTCAACATGTATTGACTGGATAAATATCTTTAGGGGCTGTGGAATTGTAGCCAGATTTTAAAGACAACTTTGTTTATACTGATTCATAGCTCTAATGGCAAAACTAAAAATGATAAGGAGGGCATAAATAATTGAAAATGGTCTTAGATGAGAACAGGGAGCTTTATAAACCCTGTCCTCTACCTTACTGATTAATTGACATTGGTTGGGGATGCATATCACAGTTTCTCCTTTAAGCAGAACAAAACTCAGATAGTAAGTAGAATATATGTCTTAGCATGTTATTTAGGACCTGCATTTAATAGAGCACCTGTTCCTAACCATACACAGGTACACACACAATGTCAGTTAGGATATATTTATATATTATGGAACTAATACAAATGTTATACATGTTTATAATATTTATATATTATATAGTACATCTGTAGCACCAACTTATTTATTATGTAATTCATAACTATCTTATTAAACTAATCCCTTTGCTCAATAAATATTACCACTTGATCTCTCTTGCCCTCTATTTCCCAGTCCTAATTTTAGGTTCTTCATGGGAAGTGAATGAATTGATTTTGCCTGTCTAAACAAAGCCAAATAGGAAATAGTTTTGATGCTACTGTGGAGGTAATTGAAGATGCCCAATTTTGGTAAAGAACATGTGACTTATTTTACTGTGTCCCCATTCTTTCAGTATTTTATGAATAATAGCCTAAAAACATCAAACAGATCTTAAGAATGTCTTATAATATTTCTACTCATATCTTATAAAGAAACACGAACAAGTTGTAGCTGTCAGAATGATCCTCCTTACTGAGCAAAACAACTAACAGCAACTAGACGTAGGAGGAGATCAGCAGTTTAAGAACTGCTTTTGCTTCTATTTTTAAATTCTCTGCTGGCTTAAACTATGGTTTATATAACTATTTAATTTGTGTTTGTGTTCATGTGTCTGTGTTTTCATTCTGGTTACACTATGAGTTTATTCAGCAATTTTATCACTGTTTTGATGAAAGTAATTGAGTTTAAGACATTTTATAACAGAATTAGCTATTTTGAGTCAAGCTTCATCTAAAAGATAATCAAAAGAAAAAAATAAGTGTGTACAAGTGCACATTAATTTTTCCAAGATATTAATTAAGAAAAATTCTGAATATGGTTTTATTCTTCCTTCTATTTTATCCTCTTGCAAAAAAAATGGTGCACATGTACATAATCATTTAGAAAAATATTTGCTCAGAGTTCAGATATGGTATTTATGAAGTCATATGGTTAGTGGTTGAAAGAAAACATCATCATTAACGTTAAGCTGGTTTCATAAGGGCAAAGAAAAAAGAACACTGAATTAGATATGGCAAATTGTAAAGAATTAAGTATTATCTGAAACATGGCTTATTTGTAAAATCTGAAGGTCATTCCATGTGTTATTCATTTTGTTAAAAGGAAAAACAGCACTGAATAATGCATTTTTAAATTAGGCAGCATTTATTAGAAAAAAAAAAACAACAGGCAAAAAAACTCCTCAACACCCATAGCCTCAAAATCAAAACAGGAAAAACCATGATACAATAAAAGGTAATCACACCTTTGATGTATGAATGAACCCTTTATAAACAGTGTGTTGTCTGAAAATGAAAAGATGGATCTAGATAGATGAACTGAAAGTCATCACTGGGAACCATTAAGAAATCCAGAAACTGTATCATAATTTATTCATTTTCAGTTAATCATTTTTCTGTCACTAGTAGGTTGAACTTCTATTAGTGCTTGAGATTTAAAAAAAGTGAATACAACACAGGTCTTCCTTAAGGAGAGTTCATTCTACCAAACAAAAATATGGATAAATAATACCAATGACAATTATTATCAATACATAAAATGCTTATAGATACTACCTATTTATTATATACTCATGTCAGAGTTTGTACCCCTAAATCAAGCCTTGGGTGCTGAATACCTCTTCAAAGTTCTTTAGCACTACTCTTACCCAGCTCTTCATTGTTACTGGATAGTTATAAAACAACTGGAGGGAAGAAGACAGTAAAACGAAAATGTTTAAGTAGTCACGCAATGGCTCTTTCAATAGAGATTTTTGCTAGTTGCTAAGCATCCCATCATATAAACTCTACCAAGATATTTGAGGCTGATTATACAGTTGTAAGTACCTTTTTCAGTGATTGCACTAGGAGTGCTAATATGTACTCTCAGGATGGAAGACATGGAAACAAGTTTGAGATGGAAGGCTTATTCGAAATCCATCTGCTATGGGTTTCAATTCCACCAGCTTGTAAAACGATCTGAACCACATAATCTATTCTAACATTCTCTCCCAAATTCATAGGTAGTTGTAGCACAGACCCAAAGTTGCAGTGAGTTGGAAAATCATTGAATGTAGCTTTCCTGAATCTCAAGAAAATCTGGCTTGTCAGTCTCAGAATAATCTTTCAGCTACTGCTGCATCTGTGCTTCCATCTGGGTGGGGACCTACCCAAAGTGTGACTGGGTGTTAAAAACCAGCATGTGGAAGGGCCAGTTCCCAGTCTCACAGGGGATTGGGCAGGGTGCCAGTTTGGATCTAGGTTCAGTAAGGACAAGTTGCTATAGTTTACTTCTAGACTCTGCAGCATTCCACCTGTCTCTTGCCCCAGGTTTTGAATGTTTTGGAAATGTGGATATTGAATAAATTAAGTATATAAATCCTCTCCTCAAAAAAATCTCTTCAGACTTGATATGCCGCACAGACTTTGACTTTTAAATCCAAATGCAAGAATTCTTCACCCCTTTCCATTATAAATCACCCTCAACTTATGTTTCTCCCTAGTGTTCCTGTGGTTTTATTTTTCCTGTATTTATTTAGATTTAAAATTATTTAAGAGAAGAATCCCATATAAGAATTTGCCTTATTTGTATTGATATACTAATTGCTTAGTATAGAATGGGAAAAATAGTGATTGATCATTAACATTAATGTTAATACATAATATTAGAAAAACTTTTTGCTATTTAACATAGATATTTTCAGATATATACTATTCAACATAAATTTGTATATATACATACAAGTATGATGTATGTTTATATATATATCAACTGTAATTTGTATGTGAAGTATTACATATACATATATATATATATGTATACATACAGTCTTTTTCAACTTCACTAACTATATCAACACAAGCATGCATCTTTGAAAAAAGAATTGTGCTCAGTATATTAAACATAGAATTAGCATGTGACCCAGCAGTTCATGCTAGATATCTAATCAAAAGAATTGAAAACAAATATTCAAACAAAAACTTGTACCTCAAAAGCAGCAAGATTTTCAATAGCCAGAGGTTTGAAACAATCTAAATGTCTATCAGCTAATGAACAGATAAGCAGTCTTTGATGCACATACATTCCTATACAAGTAATATTATTCAGCTATAAAGTATTGACACATGATACAGCATGGATGAACCTTCAAAACTTTGTGGAAAGTCAAGGTAGTCAGATTGAGAATTGGGAAAGCAGAATTAATAGATAGATGATTTCTTTTTGGGATGATGAAATGAAGACATTTTGGAGTTAGGCAGAGGTAATGCTTTTATAACACTGTGCATATAGTAAATGTAAATACAACTGTATTTTACATTTTAAAATGGTTAAGATAGTAAATTTCAGATTATGTTTATTTTTTTTCCTGCAATAAAAGTATTTCTGCCCAAATTGCTATTTAATAAAAATAGATTTTAAAATACTCTCAGTACTGAAATCATGTCACTTTTTCTAGTGTAACCTGCCAGTTATGGCTTAGATGACTTACTTAACTAAGATGAACTTTATAAAAACTTGGTCTGTTGAAACCGCTGTTATGTATGTATGAAAATATAGCAGTTACTAATTCTGCTTGTCAAAAATCACTCATTGTCTTTCATAGTTTATCTATTTCCTTTTTTACTGTAATAGCTGATTTCATGAGTAGCTTCCTATTTGAAAATCTAAAATTTTTTCTGATATTTTTCAAAAAAATTAAAACATATTTACCTTTGCATTACAGTTAATGTATTAACATAAATATTATTTATCATTAACATTTTTGTCATTAACAGTCTCATGCCACCAGAGAAAGAAAATCAATATGTAAATTAATATTACAAAAAAATGGAGTCATAAACACAAAGGAAAGGTATTGAGTGAATATCATGAAAGGAGAGACTATGTTGAGATCATGATGAATCTAGATGAGCTTCATTGAGAAACTTGTACTTTAACATGCATCTAGAAGAACTGATAATATTCTACTAGTTCACTAAAGTGAGATGGGAGGGTGAGCATTCCAGGTGTCTAGACAGATAGAAAATGGTTCAGGATTTCAATATTTCCTTTGCAGATGATTGAAAATATGTTGCTAAATGCTTTTCAGTGTGTAATTGCACCCACTCTGATACTCTGAGAAGGTAGGTCTTTTAAAAAGACAAATTTGTTTAATTTGTCCTAATAAGGATGATAACATACATTTAAATAGTGGTTACTCTGTTTCGGTCACTGTTCTAAGGATGTTGCAATTAAGGACTCATATAACCATCACAATAATTCTCTAAGATTTTTGCATTCCATGGCAAGATCTTTCCAAATGTTAGAAAATCTAACTCTGAATTGTATCATGAGCTGCCTGTATCATTTGATTCACATTCAACCCAAATCACTTACATATAGGAAGAACAATGTATCCAGTTATCTAACAGGTCCTTACTATATGCCACACACTCTGCCCCCTGCATCTCCTCATCACTTCCATTTCTGTCAACTCCATATCTCGTCTGGGTTGTTGTGCACATCAGCAGTACATTCTCTTTTACTGCTGAGCAGTGATCTATTGTGTGGAAATTACGCAGTTTCTTGTTTAGTTAACATGTTACTTTTATGTCTAGATTTTGGCTGTCGTTTATAAAGCTGCTTTAAATATTAAGATTAAATTTTTTGTGTGCATCAACATGTTTTCATTTTGGTTGGGTGAACGCCTGTGAGAGGAATTGCCGGATTATTAGGACACTGTTTAACCTTACATGAAACTGCCAAACCATTTTCTGAAGTACAGTGGCTTTTCATTTTCACTGTCATTGAATTCCAGTTGCTTCCTATCTTCAACAAACTTGAAATTGTTATTTTAATTAATTTTAACCCTTCTGAGTATGTAGTGCTATTTTATTGTGTTTTTACTTTGTATTTCTTTGATGCCAAATAATGTTGACCATCTTTTTAATATGTTTATTCTTTATTTGCATAGCTTCTTTGAGGTTTTAATAAAATCAAAACCCCTTTTGACTGAGTTGGCTTCATACTCCTGAGCTGTGCATGCTTAGTCTCTCAGTCATGTCCAACTCTTTGAGACCCCATGGACTGTAGCCCGCTAAGCTCCTCATCTGTCCATGGGATTTCCAGGCAAGAAAACTGGAGTGGTTTGCCACTTCTTCCTCCAGGGGATCTTCCCAACCCAGGGATCAAACCTGCATCTCCTATGTCCCCTGCATTTCAGGAAGATCCTTTAACCCACTGAACCATGGAGAAAGCCCTTACTGAGCTGTAAAGTACTTTAGATGTTCAAATTACATGTTTTTTATCCCATATATATATATTACCAGTATTTTCACTCAGTCTTTGGCTTGCCTTTTATTTTGTCATCAATGTCTTTTGAAGGTTAAACATTTTCAATCTTGATTAGTTCAGTTTATCTTTTTTTTTTTTTTTTTGAGCTTTTTATGTCCAATCTAAGAAGTTTCTAATGTCAGGTCACAGAGATTGTCAAAAATCTAGGGTGACAAGTTTTGGGGGATTTTTTGTTTGTTTGTTTTAGTTTCTACAAATGTAAGGATATCTTTCCATTGTCTTCTGGTTTGAGTAGTTTCTGATGAGACTTCTTGTTTTCTTTCCTTCCCTTCCCTCCCTTTCTCTCTTTTTTTTTTCTTTTTGTCTGTATCCAATATTTCTTTTTCTCATTCTACTTTAATATTTTATCTTCATTACTGACTTCAGTAGCATCAGTATGAAATTTCTTGGAATGTTTCTTATACTGCTTGGGGTTCTTTGACTTATTTTGAATCTATATGTCTACACATTTCACTACTTAGAAAAATTGTGGTTATTGTTTATTCAAATATATTGTTCTCTGAGTCCTCTGTTTTTTAGGAATCAAATTATATAAATTTATGCTCTGCAAATATTTTTAAGTCTTGCTTTTTAAGCTTTTGTAAGGAAAGTTCTGAGAAACCTCTAGAATAAGACTAATAAAGCTTCAAAACTAAGGCAATATTCTTAGAATTCTACACAATGTCTTATGTATATTATCAGGTCCTTCCTCTTCCAGGAGTTTTTCTATTCACTCCCTTCTTTTGGTTCTTTCATAGCTCTGGTGGTTTCTGCTCATGAATGTGCAGAGCAGTACTCAGTAAATGAGTTGGAGGGCTCTCTTAAAGTTCTACAGAGTTGTCCTTGTCTATTGTTTATTCCTCTCCCCTATTCCTTTCTTCAAAATCTAGTTTCCTTGACTTTCACAAAATTTACTTCCTATCTCTGCAACTAAATGAGATGACTAAGTTTTGTTGTGGATGACCCTCTTTGGTAGCCTAGAAACTGATTTTAGTTGGTACAATTTAAGGGCTTATCATTTTTGTTTCTCTTATTTTGGGGGTTCTAGTACTGTACTGCCTATTGTCCAGTGTTTGAAAATACTATGGCATATATTTTATCTAATGTCTAGTTGTTTATGGCAGAAGCTTCTTTGATATTTCATCCTAATCAGAGGGTGAAGTTTTAGTCAAATGTAATGTACTGAGTTTAAAGTGGTGGAACATACAGCAAGAAGTCAAAGACAAACATGATACTTGGAGAGGAGCTTATTTTTAATGTGAAATTTTCTAAATATTTCTAAAATTAAATAAAAATAAGAAAGAGGATAAAGATGTGTTTTGGGGGAGATATACACAAGAGAAGGAAGATTTATAAAAGACAGAGTATCATATGTAGACAAAAGCAGAAACGACTTTATGGAATTTTTGGAGTCATTCCAATAATTGGTTGGCGAGTGAAGGAAGAAATTTGTCCTCATTTTCTTCTAAAAATTCAATCCGTTCTTGATTTTTTCTGATGAAGAAACAGTTGGTACCAAACATTTGTGCTTGCTGATGAGACAGTGACATGGTGCCACAACAAGTCCCCACATTGCAAATGGTGTCTAGACAGGAAGGAACATCTTAAACTTATGATTTTTTTTACACTCATTAAGTTGTATATTAGGAATTACACCTTGATTTATGAACAATGATTAGACATAGGTTTCACACAAAGGGATATATAGGGCATAATATTGTAGCATACCATAAACAGAGGAATCAATTCATTTAAATGAATTAGATGTTGTTCAAGAGAATTATCCACATCTCTTTTCATAAAGGTAAAATCAAAACTTTGAACTACATTCATTCAGTATATTCAGTATATACATGCACACATACACACACACACACACACACACACACACACACACACATATTGTCCGTCACCAACACTTGGAGGTTGCTCAAATTCATGACCATTGAGTTGGTGGTTCCATCCAACCATCTCATCCTCTGTCATCCCTTTCTCCTCCTGCCTTCAAATTTCCCAGCATCAGGGTCTTTTCTAATGAGTCAGGTCTTCACATCAGGTGACCAAAGTATTGCAGCTTCAGCATCAGTCCTTCCAGTGAATATTCAGGACTGATTTCATTTAGGATTGACTTGTTTGATCTTGAAGTCCAAAGGATTCTTAAGAGTCTTCTCCAACACTATAGTTCAAAACCACCAATTCTTTGGCACACAGCTTTCTTTATGGTCTCTCACATCCATACATGACTTCTGGAGAAACCATAGCTTTGAATAGATGGACCTTTGTCAGTAAGCTAACATATCTGCTTTTTATTATGCTGTCTAGGTGTGTTGTAGCTTTTCTTCCAAGGAGCAAGCATCTTTTAATTTCTTGCTTCAGTCACCATCTGCAGTGATTTTAGAACCCAGGAAAATAAAGTCTGTCACTGTTTCTATTGATTCCTCATCTATTTGCCATGAAGTGAAGGAACCGGAAACCTTGATCTTTGTTTATTGAGTGTTGAATTTTAAGCCAGATTTTTCACTCTGCTCTTTCACTTTCATCAAGAGGCTCTTTAGTTTCTCTTTGCTCTCTGCCATAAGGGTGGTGTCATTTGCATAACTGAGGTTATTTACTTTTTTTCCCTGGCACTCTTGATTCCAGCTTGTGCTTCATCCAGCCCAGCATTTTACATGATGTACTTGGCATATAGGTTAAATAATCAGGGTGAAAATATACAACCTTGATGTACCCCTTTCCCGATTTTGAACCAGACTCTTTTTCTATGTCCTGTTCTCACTGTTGCTCCTTGACCTGCATACAGATTTCTCAAGAGGCTAGGTAAGGTTATCTGGAAGTACCATCTCTTGAAGAATTTTCCATAGTTTATTGTGATCTACACAATCAAAGGCTTTGGCATAATCAAGGAAGCAGAAGAAGATGTTTTCCTGGAATCCTCTTGCTTTTTCTATGATCGAGCAGATATTGTCAATTGATCTCTGGTTCCTCTGCCTTTTCTATATCCAGCTTGAACATCTGGAAGTTCACAGTTCATGTACTGTTGAGCCTAGCCTGGAGAATTTTGAGTGCTACTTTGCTAGCATGTGAGATGAGTGCAGTTGTGTAGTAGTTTGAACATTCTTTGGCATTGACCTTCTTTGGGATTGGAATGAAAACTGACCTTTTACAGTCCTTTGGCCACTGCTGAGTTTTCCAAATTTGCTGGCATATTGAGTGCAGCACTTTCACAGCATTATGTTTTAGGATTTAAAATAGCTCAACCAGTTTCCATCACCTCTATATCTTTGTTCGTAGTGATGCTTCCTAAGGCATCTGTCAGATATTTAGTGATTTATTGTGGCATTAAAAGTCACACCCTATTATAGGTCAATGTTGATTATACCTCCCTGAGATCTATCAACTTATTCCTCATGGTTATATTAACTTATAAAACATATATGCAGAGAAACCATAGTATGTATTTTTAAATATTTTTTTAGATTGCAATATGATTGATTTTCTTCACCTCATTTTTATAGTTTGCTATGCTCATATTAAGCATCTGTCTATACTTCTAAGCAGATTAACCTACGATTTACTTTATTCATTTGAACAAAATTTAAGAAATGTAGGTCTGTCTATTCACCCATATGTTGCTTTCAAATCAACTATGAATAATTTTTTCCTTTCAAATTGATAAGAAAAAACAATTTTATTAATATTATACCTCCCATTTCACTTGTAGAACATCACTCTAACTTATGGAAGTGTGGTATTTTTTGTGTTTTTGTTTTTTGGTATTTTATTTGCAAATTATTAAGCTTTACCTTTGAAAAGGGCAAGGAGACCCCATTATACTGTTGCTGATTATGTATTATAATCTCTGATCATTCTTTGATTAAAATATAAGAATCAGAAATGAGATACTTATGTGCTTTGTGGGTAATAGCAGGGGTATAGGCTGCAGAGAGGAAAATGACAGAAAATCCAGGTATACAAGATAATTGATTATAAATATCTAAAAGACCAGGCACTCAGGTCTTTAAAAAAACTATGAATAATATAAAGTCTATACATGATAATTAGTATTGGTAAGAATTCCTGTCCACCAAGTATCACAGTTCAGACAAATACGCTGATCCTGTTTCACATCAACTGCCTTGGTCATTTGTCCACCAATGAATGACTGATCTCTGTGGCTAAGGAGATTCAATGTTCTTGCTGGCCACTCTTGAGTTACCTGCTTACTTCTCAAGTCAACCCATTTAAAGCATATGGACTGAGAGTTTAGGGGAGGTGGTTGCAAAAGAAAGGTTCAAACACTGATCCCATATGAGAAATAAGATTGCAGGGAGGAGTAGAGAAAATACAGAGACCAGAGAATGGATGTGAGGAAAACTGAGAAGTATTATCTCACAAGTGAAGAAGTAAAATTTAAGGAGAGAGTCATTAAGTTATCAAGTGCCTCAAGTAAACGAGTTTAACTGAAAACAGTCCTTCAGAGTGTGCTTTGGAAATTCAAATCCTTTAGCAATGGCAGTTGCAGTGAACACAGAAATCAGAGTGCTGTGACAGGAAAACATTTCCAGAATTGTAGATAAGCAAAAGAGATAGAATACTAGTTAAATAAGTATGGTGTGTAACAGAAAGAGTAAACACATTACAATATAGTAATATATTTATGTGTTACTAATATGCCCTTAGTGAATTGTATTCAGCTCATGAAACTAATGTTTGTTACTGAGTTAAATCAAATATATCCCCTCCAATTCACAGGAGACATAAAGAATTAGCAATTGTGATTCATCAAATGCATGTGGTAAATGCTTGTTTAATTATATACAGGAGAATATCAGCAAGAAGATAGTTAAGAAAAGTTGTTATTGTTTAGTCACGCAGTCATGTCCTACTCTTTGTACTCCATGACTGCAGCAAATCAGGATTCCCTGTCCTTCACCGTCTCCTGGAGCTTGCTCAAACTCATGTCCATTGAGTCAGTGATGCCATCCAACCTCTTGTCCTTTGTTGTTCTCTTCTCCTTCTGATTTCAATCTTTCCCAGCATCAGGGTGTTTTCTATTGAGTCAGCTCTTCGTGTCAGGTGGCCAGAGTATTGTAACTTCAGCTTCAGCATCAGTCATAAGTGAATCATGCAAAGAAATAGAGGAAAACAATAGAATGAGAAAGACTAGAGATCTCTTCAAGAAAATGAGATACCAAGGAACATTTCATGCAAAGATGGACACAATAAAGGACAGAAATGATATAGATCTAACAAAAGCAGGATATTTTAAAAAGAGGTGGCAAGGATACACAGAAACACTACACAAAAAAGATCTTAATGACTCACAATGGTGTGATTACTCACCTAGAGTCAGACATATTGGAAAGCAAAGTCAAGTGGACCTTAAAAAGCATCACTACGAACTAAGCTAGTGGAGGTGATGGAAATGTAGCTGAGCTATTTCACATCCTAAAAGATGATGCTGTGAAAGTGCTGCACTCAATATGCTAGCAAATTTGGAAAACACAGCAGTGGCCACAGTACTGGAAAAGGTCAGTTTTCATTACAATCCCAAAGAAGGGCAATGCCAAAGAATATTCAAAATTCTGCACAATTGCACTCATCTCACATACTAGCAAAATAATGCTCAAAATTCTCCAAACTAGGCTTAACAATATGTGAACCTAGAACTCCCAGATGTTCAAGCTGGATTTAGAAAAGGCAGAGGAACCAGAGATCAAATTACCAACATTCACTGGGTCGTAGAAAAAGCAAGAGAATTCCATTAAAACCTCTAATTCTGCTTCATTGAGTATGCTAAAGCTTTTGACTGCGTGGATCACAACAGACTATGGAAAATTGTTAAAGCAATAGGAATACCAGACCATCTTACCTACCTTCTGAGAATCCTTTATGCAGGTGGAAGCAACAGTTAGAACCAGACATTGAACAATTGATTGGTTCAAAATTGGGATAGAAGTACATCAAGGCTGTATATTGGCACCCTTCTTATTTAACTTATATGCGGAGTACATCATGCAAAATGCCAGGCTGGATGAAGCAAAAGCTGGAATCAGGATTGCCAGGAGAAATATCAATAACCTCAAATATGCAGATGACACCACCCTTATGACAGAAAGCCAAAAGGAACTAAAGAGCCTCTTGATGAAAGTGAAAGAGGAGAGTGAAAAAGTTGGCTTAAAACTCAACATTCAGAAAACTAAGATCATGGCATCCAATCCCATCACTTCATGGCAAATAGATGGGGAAACAATGGAAACGATGAGAGGTATTATTTTCTTGGGCTCCAAAGTCACTGCAGATGGTGACTGCAGCCATGAAATTAAAAGACACTTGCTTCTTGGAAGAAAAACAGTTAAAACACAGAGACATACTTTAGTGACAAAGGTATGTCTAGTAAAAACTGCTCTTTCCAGTAGTCATGAACGGATATGAGAGTTGAACCATAAAGAAGGCTGGGTGACAAAGAACTGATGCTTATGAATTGTGATGTTTGAGAAAGCTCTTGAGAGTCCCTTGGACTGCAAGGAAATCAAACCAGTCAGTTCTAAAGGAAATCAACCCTGAATATTCAAAGAAAAGTTGTCAGTAATTAGATACATGCTTGCCTGAAGTAGTAATTATCTACATCTGTGTTATTTTATAATAATCTCAAGGAACTGTTTCTCTAAAATATTGAATTTAAACCCCAAAGTTGATTAATTTTTGGAGTTTTTGCCTATTTTTTTGCTTGTGGAAAGAGAGACGTGGTTTTAACAACATGAAATTGTTATTATTGTAGGTAACTTTAAAAATAGTAGGAGTGCCACTCTTTGCCATATACACCTCTTCCTCTGTAGATAAAATTGTATGCTTAAGTTCTTCCTTCTTTCCTGTCTAATCTTCTGTCATGAGGGTGGCAAGTTTTCAGGTTGTAAGTGTCATGGAACTTGTTTATAAGCCAGGTGGAGGTGCTATATTTGGTGGAGTTTGCTGCTTCACAACTGTTTTTTCTGCTGCTCACCCTAGTTGCTTCAAAAGTTTGAAGAACCTCAAGTTTCAGAATTTAAAGCTCTTAACTGATTTTCTCTTTGTTTTGAGGCACTTACAATCTAGCCAAAACCTGTTTTCTTCTTCTTCTTCTTTTTTTTTTTTTAGGAAAAGGAGAACAGGAAACTTCACCAACAGGCAAAATGGGTTTCCCTTGGCCTTTTTCTTTCTTCTTGCTCAGGCACTCGTATACAGAATTCAAATTCTTTTGTTATCTAAGGTGCTTATCCTAAAGAATCTATTATTATTTAATAGTGAAATTTGAAGCTTTTCTGGGGTTGCCTGGCAACACAATCAGCAATATTCTTTCAAGCACTTACTGTAGTTCCATCTACCTGTTTTCCTTCTATCTGGTTCAATGGGTTATATTTTTATCACGTCCAGATACTTCCCTTTGGAAATATTCCTTAGGAGTTCCTCCCCAAGACACACATTCTCCCACTTATGTGTTTTGGCTGAAGATTGAACTTTATTTTTAGCTAATTTGAAGTCTAGTTAAACAGCAAACTAACTGATATTTAAAATGATGTGACAAGAATCTAACTCAGAGGTGTACTTTTTTTCTTAGTATGCAGTTTTACTTGGAATCTTACTTGTAGTGATTATAAACCTGAAAAAAGCATGAAACCAGTTGGTTATAGTCGAAATGCAGTTGTTACCATAGGATAACAATGTCCCTGTACCCATAGAAATGATCATACTATGAACTTTGCTTAATTTCCTATTTGGCTAGAACTGTTTATTGCTGTGACGATAAGGTCTTATGTCATTTGTCAGAAGTAGTTCTCTCGTGTTTTTTTTTTAAAATATCCAGATGTACAGAACAGTCTTTTGGACTCTATGGGAGAGGGCAAGGGTGGGATGATATGGGAGAACAGCATTGAAACATGTAAATTATCATATATGAAATCAATCGCCAGCCCAGGTTTGATGCTTGATACAGGGTGCTCAGGGCTGGTGCACCAGGATGACCCAGAGAGAGGGAATCTGGAGGGAGGTGGGAGGGAGGTTCTGGAAGGGGAACACATGTTATACCCATGGCAGATTCACTTCAATGTCCCTCACTGTCTCCCAGAGTTTGCTCAAATTCATGTCCATTGATCTGGTGATACCATCGAACCATCCCATTCTATGCTCCCTTTCTTCTCCTCCTGTCCTCAATCTTTCTCAGCATCAGGATCTTTTCCAGTGAATCAGCTCTTCACATCAAGTGGCCAAAGTATTGGAGTTTCAGCTTTAACAGTAGTCCTTCAAATGAATATTTCAGGTTAATTGATTTCCTTTAGGATTGACCGGTTTGATCTTGCTGTCCAGGGGACTCTCAAGTCTTCTCCAGCACCACAGTTCAAAACCATCAGTTATTCAGTGTTCAGCCTTCTTTATGAGCCAACTCTCACATCTGTATATGACTACTGGAAAAACCTTAGCTTTGTCTATAAGGAGCTTTGTCAGCAAAGTGGTGTCTCTACTTTTTAATATGCTGTGTAGGTTTGTCAAAGCTTTCTTTCTAGGAGTAAGTGTCTTTTAAATTCATGGCTGCAGTCACCATCTATAGTTATTTTGGAGCCCAGGAAAATAAAATCTGTGACTGTTTTCATTTTTTTTTTCCCATCTATTTGCCATAAAGTGATGGGACCAGATGACATGATCTTAACTTTTTGAATGTTAAGTTTTAAGCCAGCTCTTTCATTTTCCTCTTTCACTTTCATCAAGAAGCTATTTAGTTCCTCTTTGCCTAATGCCATAAGAGTAGTAATATCTCCATGTATAAGGTTGTGGATATTTCTCCCAGCAATCTTGATCCAGTTTGTGTTTCATCCAGCTTGGCATTTCATATGATGTACCCTGCATATAATTTAAATAAACAGGGTGACAACATACAGCCTTGACATATTCCTTACCCAGTTTTGACCAGTTCATTGTTCCATGTCTGGTTCTAACTGTTGCTTCTTGAGCTGCATACAGGCTTCTCAGGAGGCAGATAAGGTGATCTGGTATGTCCATTGCTTTAAGAGTTTTCCATAGTTTGTTGTGACCCACATAGTCAAAGACTTTAGTGTAATCAATGAAATAGAGGTAGATGCTTTTCTGGAAACCCCGTGCTTTTTCTATGGTCCAATAAATGTTGACAATTTGATATCTGGTTTCTCTGCCTTTCCTAAATTAAGGTTGTACATCTGGAAGTTCTTGGTTCATGTACTGCTGAAGCCTAACTTGGAGGATTTTGAGCATTACCTTGCTACTATGTGAAATGAGCACAATTGTACAATGGTTTGAAAATTCTTTGGCATTGCTCTTCTTTGGGATTGGAATGAAAACTGAGCTTTTCCAGTCCTGTGCCAACTGCTGTGTTTTCCAAATTTGCTGGCATATTGAGTGCAGCACTTTGACAGCATCATCTTTTATGGTTTGAAAGAGCTCAGTTAGAATTCAATCACCTCCTCTAACTTTATTCATAGTAATACTTCTGAAGGCTCACTTGACTTTACACTCCAGGATGTCTGGCTCTAGGAGAGTGATCACATCATCATGGTTATCCAGGTCATTAAGATTATTTTTGTATAGTTCTTCTGTGTATTCTTGCCACCCCCTCTAAGTGGCCCCTCTTCTAAGTCTCTTCTGCTTCTGTTAGGTCCTTACTGTTTCTATACTAATTTATTGTGCTCATCTTAGATTGGTAATATTTCATTATCATTCAGTTTTAAATATTTTAAAATTTTCATTGTAGTTCCTTTTAAATTTATGGTTGCTAAAAGATATTTTAATCTTCCTGCTTGGAGAATAATTGTTTTCTGTGCTGCTTATGTCTAGATTAACTCCAGTATAATTAGAGTTTATATGATTTCATTTTTGAAATTTGATGAAAAATAGCTAATGGTCTATATATAAAAAGTAGTGCACCATTCATGATAGAATAGATATTTATTTTAAATACAGAAAATACATAGCACTTTATGTTAGGAAGCAGGGGCAGACATATTTTGTAGAATTCTTTTTAGTTATACTGTAAAAGCAGGGAGATGTTGCCTGACTCTCACATGCCTCATCCTTCCTGACTATACTCAAATGATTAGTAGTATTCCTACATTTTCCTTCCTTTTTAGCGCTCTATTATTTTGTTGTGTCAATGTTATTAAAGTGGCACATATTGTGGTAAAATGTTTTCATACAAATCAACTGTATTTAATGATCTTATGTTGTAAAGCTTTGTCTTTCTCAAAGAAAATATTTTATGCCCTTTTTTTAGTTTCCCAGATTTCACTGTTACCCCATGTTAGAGTCAGAAAAACCAATGATACAATATTTTTGACTCTTAATTAAATTTCCAGAATATAAATTTCTGAATTAACCAATCCTACTATGCCATATATAAAGTTGCTTTTTGAACTTAGCATACATTGTATTCTATAACTAAAATAACAAAACATTTATCTTTTATCCATGTAAATCCATAAATGATATCCACCTAAATATTTTTGACAGTGCTGCTATAATTTCATTGATATGAATAAATTCTTCCCTCATTCTGAAATAGTTTTATCTATGTTAAGAAAAACTTTCCTCATAATTTTAGCAATAAAGTTTAAACTTCTTAACAGTACATAAACAGATTTTCATGTTTTGCTTTTTTCCTAAATTATATTTATAATTTAGCATTAAAGACAGCGCTGCCAATTTACCACTGAATTTGCTTCAGTAAGGTAAAAATCTCAAGTCAGACCCTTATAGGGAAAAGTTGATGTTCTGTGAACAGTCATTAATTCCAAAATAACTAATTCATGACAATATTAGTAGGCTTCCCAAGTGGAGCTAGTGGTAAAGAACCCACCTGCCAATGCAGGAGACATAAGAAACAGGGGTTCAATCCCTGAGTTGGCAAGGACCCTGAAGGAGGGCATGGCAACCCACTCTAGTATTCTTGCCTGGAGAATCCCATGGCAGAGGAGCCTGGAGGACTACAGTCCAAAGGGTCACAAAGAATCAGACGAGACTGAAATGACTTAGCACGACCATAATAGTATCAACTTTTATTAAAAATTAAAATATATATAAAAGATAGAAACAATCATTAATTTATTAAGTATTAAAGAAATATCTTATAGAATATTAAAATTCAATACAATTAACTTTTGAAGTTAATTTTTTTTGCAAACACGATCCAGATCAAAATCTTTAATAACTGTTCACCATAATTTTGAATTGAAGTCATTTTTCTCAATAAATCTTCCTATAGTGTGCATAAACATTATCTTTTGACTCCAGATACTTTGAATTCTTTTAGAATTAGGACCACGTGTCTTGATATTTGTCATTATAAATTAATGTGCACCAGCACTTCTGAAGAGTGAAGGAAATGATGACCCACTCCAGTATTCTTGCCTGGAGAATCCCATGGACAGAGGAAGCCTGGTGGGCTATAGTCCATGGGGTTGCAGAGTTGAACACAACTGAGCTTTTTTGAAAAGCTTTGCATTCTAAATCCCAAGGAAAAAATTATATGATGATGTTAGCAAGTGTTCCATTTCTCCTTACTTTCAGTAGTAGCTTTGCTATGCTATGTAAGTGGTTGTCTAACATCTCATTGGAAATCTCAAGCCACAAGCCTGTTTCTACTACTCAATGTGTTTTCACTGTTACTGTGGGTATAGGAAGAAATTTTAACAAGTTCATTACTTGTCTCAGTGGTTTTACATAGGCCGTTTGCTCACTGTTAAAATGTCTATTTTACAACCCTCCACCTGTGGGTACATAAAGTTTGCTCCTTTACTAAATTTTAAAATAAGTCACCACTCATTTGAAAGATCTTTCCTACCCCATACAAGCAGAATTTTTTGCTAATCATATTTTATTCTCTCTGTTGATGTTTGGTGGAGTGGTTGGATAGCTTATTGCTCTTTGACTTTGTTGGATTTTATAACTATTCTTATTTGTTAGTAGAGATTAAATGGACTGAAATAATTTAATTTATAGGGGCTAAAAATATATATTTCTTGAACCAAGTTTATAATCCTAAAAACTACCTGTCCAACATGTTCAATTTTCACTAGAGAATTTTTAAATCCTTTATGTAAGATCTTATTATTCTCACATACTGTTTTACTCCATCTCTTCTTCATCAGGCTTATACAAGGGGCTGATATTCATAACTGTCAGTTCATCTGTTTGACTTATGGGTCATTTCTTCACATGAGAACAAAAGGTATACAGTATTACAGTTCAAATCACTATATGCTATTTTGCTAAATTAAGTTTATGTGAGAACTTAAAATAGATGCAGTATGAATATATTAAATGAACTGTAGAATTAACCTTTTTTCTGTTTGTATGGGTACTGTTTCTTTCCTTGGGAATAAACTAAATGGTAAGATATAGTGAAACAAAGAGACTGAGAGGAAAAATCAATTTTAATTTTAAAAGATGAGGGGTGGAGTATCATCAAATTATTCTAGGAACCTTGAAGGCCAAGCACAAAGTGTAAATGTTGTGAGACTGTTTGATGTTTGAATTTGGGTACAAATCAGTTAACTCCTCATTTTCATTTTTCAACTAATTATTTGGAATTTGGTTTTCAAAAAATCGAATATAGTCAATATCCTTATGACAGTTAGCTGGAGGCAATATTTGAGTTCCTTGTAACATTTTTTTTTACTAATTTTTATTCAGTTCTTGATTACCTTACAAATAAAATGATAGCAGAAATATAGGCTTTCAAAAAGAAGCAAAACAATTCTTATCAGGCTATTCTAGAACATCTGACTTTTTCATTTTTACTATCAGTTCTTGATAAACATGTGTGACTGTATGTATAATTATTACCTTATATATATATATGTATATAATTTTACTATGCATTATGGTTTTTATGATTTACTATTACCTCATGCAGTGCTTCATGTTTTTCTTTAATTTCTAATTATAGCTGTAGACAATATAAAATTTAATTAATTTGGCAATCTTCCCAAGAGAAAGACACTTTTCTGTCTCTACCATTCTTTTATATATGCTGGTACATAGGACTAGTTTATACATATAGATTTTTTTTTCACCCTCATAATGCATTTTAAAGGCCTATCTGTGAGAAAAGACAGCCTGGAAACTAAAAATTAGTTATCCTTATTCTCTGCCTGGGGCCACTGTACACTCTTAATTAAAATTAAACTGAATTGACATATAGATTTTTTTTCTTTGATCAAATTTTCAAGATTTTATCAGTTTTTTTAGCCACACATTTTTAAAATTCCATACACAGTCAATGGTATAAACTCTAAACAAATGAAAATTAGATGTGATATTCTATGTAAACAGAGGAGGCAACCAATGTTAATATGGTATAAAGTGAGGACATACTGATTCACAAAAGCTGCAAGTACAGTTAAGATTGAAATGTTTAGGAAAGGCTTTTACACCAGACCCTGCACCACAAGCAATATAAACAATCCACCAAACTGGTTAAATGAGACTGTGGAAATAAATGGATTTTAGTAGCTTTCTGCATGACAGAAAGAGAAAACAGATTAGACTCTGGCTTTGGTAAGAATTACCCAGTTCACGGACTTCCCAAATAGTAGTAAAGTGCTCACCTGCCAGTGCAAGAGATGTAAGAGATATGGGTTTAATTCCTGGGTAGGGAAGGGCATGGCAACCCACTCCAGTATTCTTGCCTGGAGAATCTCATGGACAGAGGAGGTTCGAGGGCTACAGTCTACAGAGATGCAAAGAATTGGACACGACTAAAGTGACTTAGCATGCACACATACATGCATCCAATTCATGAGTGCAGTTATTGAAGCAGCAGCAACAAATGATAAAACAGTTCTGACCTCTTTTACTGATAAAAATTTAGGTGAATGTCCTCAAACCAGACCTTGATTAGACAATTTACAAATAAGTGTTTGATTAGGGATGAGGCAAAGCAATTCACTGGATGTCACTAATGGGAGGGAACTGGGCATGGTGGGCACATTTTTTATGATGACACAAAGGCCACCAGAACCTCAGAGTGGAGGGATTTCATGGACCCAAAGAGCAGAGCCAGATTAGTCCTGGGAGAAATTTACCAGTGAGGGACTGAAGAGGTCCTTAATTTTTAAACCTTGTGTGTCAGTTGAAAAATGAAAATTGAAGTAGCTAATTATATCTCATTTCTCCTTAAGAATATAATAGAGCAGTATCTTCTAAAAATAGAACATTCAGAAGTTAATGGGACTTAGAAATTTTGACTTGGACATTTATCACTTGAAAGTTCCTCACATGGCAAATAAAGTTTCCTCTATGTTAAATTTTGATCCTCTTTGTAATCTTGAAGAACAGTTTAATCACAGTGCATGTAATTACAAGTACTTGTATTTTGTTCTTAATATCCATCTTGCTGTTTAGTGTTTTGAAAACTTGCTCCAAACAGATAGCTTTCCAGGTCATTCTAACTATTCAGACTTCTGTGCATTAAGATTGCTTTCATTCTTCAAAAGCTTTCAGTTATGAGTCTCAATAGTCTTCAACCTAATCAAGTCTGTTAAATTCAGTCACACCAAAGTATTAATATGGATTGTGTAGCACCCTTACCTGGAAGTAAATTTTATTCCAGAAAGAACAGTCCCTTCTTAGTACAAACCTGGAATCCTTATTTTATTACCTACCAAAGCAGGCCAAGAGGAATGTAGAGGAGAGAAGCCTCTTCATTATTTTCAGAGCAAAACACACAAGGGGCTACTTGCTTTGGGTTGCTTATTCCAGACATAGACTTGGCAGAGAGAAAGAGAGCTCTCAGTTATGGGAGTTGGTTTATGTGGTGTGGATGGCCAAAGCTTGCTTTGTGGCCTGAAATTGGTAGAAGCCTGACCCCTGTCACATGAGCCTTTATCTACAAGGCTTTGTTTCTACTGTCTCTTGCCTTCAGTATGCATCTACATTCTCTTTCATTTAAATTTTTAAAGGAAACTAGCATGAGAAGATTAACTCCTACAAAGAGCAAGAGTGAATGTATTTTGTCCTTTGACTGTAAGTACATCTGTTGGAGCATAGAAAAAAGAAGAGAATTCCAGAAAAGCATCTATTTCTGCTTCATTGACTATGCTAAAGCCTTTGACTGTGTGGATCACAGCAAACTGTGGAAAATTCTTAAGGATGTGGAAATACCAAACCATCTTACCTGCTTCCTGAAAAACCTGTATGCAGGTAAAGAAGCAAGAGTTAGAACCAGACATGGAACAAATAGACTGGTTCCAAATTGGAAAAGGAGTAAGTCAAGGCTGTATATCATCACCTGGCTTATTTAACTGCTATACAGAATGTGAAATGCTAGGCTGGATGAAGCACAATCAGGAATAAGATTGCCAGGAGAAATATCAATAATCTCCTATATGCAAATGACACCACCCTAATGGCAGAAAGTGAAGAGAAATTAAAAGGCCTTTTGATAGAGGTGAACGAGGAGAGTGAAAAAACTGGCCTAAAAGTCAACATTCATAAAACTAAGATCATGGTATCCAATCCCATCACTTCATGGCAAATAAATGGGGAAAAAATGGAAACAGTGAGATAATTTATTTTCCTGGGCACCAAAATCACTGCAGATGGTGACTGCAGCCATGAAATTGAAAGACGCTTGCTCCTTGGAAGAAAAGCTATGATAAATTGGACAGAATGTTAAAAATCAGAGATATCACTTTGCTGACAAATGTCTGTAAAGTCAAAGCTGTGGTTTTTACAGTAGTCTTCAATGGATGAGAGAGTAGAACCATAAAGAAGGCTGAGCACTGAAGAACTGATGCTTTTGAACTGTGGTGCTGGAGAAGACTCTTGAGAGTCTCTTGGACACAAAAGAGATCAAACCAGTCATTTCTGAATGTTCATTGGAAGAACTGATGCTGAAGCTCCAATACTTTGGTCACCTGAGGCTAAGAGCAAGCTCATTGGAAAAGACACTGATGCTTGGAAGGATTGAGGGCAGCTACTCCATTTCTTCTAAGGGATTCCTGCCCACAGTAGTAGATATAATGGTTATCTGAGTTAAATTCACCCCTTCCAGTCCATCTTAGTTCACTGATTCTTAGAATGTCGAAGTTCACTCTTGCCATCTCCTGTTTGACCACTTCCAATTTGCCTTGATTCATGGACCTAACATTCCAAGTTCCTATGCAATATTGCTCTTTACAACATCAGACCTTGGTTCTATCACCAGTCATATGCACAGCTAGGCATCAATTTTTCTTTGGCTCCATCCCTTCTTTCTTTCTGGAATTATTTCTCCACTGATCTCCAGTAGCATATTGGGTACCTACTGACCTAGGCAGTTCATCTTTTAGTATCCTATCTTTTTGCCTTTTCATGGAGTTCTCAAGGCCAGAATACTGAAGTGGTTTGCCATTCCCTTCTCCAGTGGACCACATTCTGTCATACTTCTCCACCGTCTTGGAGAGAGGCCCCACACGTTATGGCTTAGTTTCATTGAGTTAGACAAGACTGTGGTCTGTGTGATCAGATTGGCTAGTATGCTTCTAGTATATCTGCCCTCTGATGCCCTTTCGCAACACTTACCCTCTTACTTGGGTTTATCCTACCTCTGATGTAGGATACCTCTTCACGGATGTTCCAGCCTGTGGGGCCTCTCTATTTCCCTTTTCTCTCCAACTCTCTAACCCTCCCTGTAGCGCTCCAGGGCAGGAGTCAGAAAGGTCTCGGACAGAAGGACCCTCCAAAGTTATCTCCCAAGGATGGGAGCCTCGGGAAGATCAGCCTGAGGAGGGGGTGAGTGGACCGCCTGCCCCACAGCCTCCCTCGCCGGGAGAGAGACACTCAGACTCGACAGGGGTTCTGTCAAAGCAGTTCCGTTTTATTGAGCTGGAGGGCGAGTTTATATAGGCAAACAGCGCGGGAAGGCAAACATCCTGGGGGTTTCCAATGGGTCTTTCCGGGAGCTTAGCCAATCACTGTAAAGGTCACGTGTCCAAGTGGCAGCGTGCCAAAGTATACTGGTCAAGTCCCAGCGTTGCCAAGAGGAAGTTAGTCATGGCCAATCGCATTTTTTTTGTAAATAGCCTCAATCACGCCCTCTTGATTTCTGCCAAGCGCCATCTTTTCATGAGCACATGTAAGGTGTCCTATACCAGCCAAGTGCCACTGCTGCTCCTTACCTTGGACGACGGGTAAATCTCCTTATAGCCGTCCCTCCTGACCTTGATTGTGAGGTAGCTCTTCTCGGCCTCCGCCCCTGACCTCAGACGTGAGGTAGCTCCTCTCCGCCGCACTTCTGGGTTTCTCTTACCTTGGACGCTGGGTCTCTCTTCACAGCTGGTCCAGCAAAGTGCAGCTGCCGCCCCTGATCTCGGACTCAGGGTAGCTCCTCTCGGCCACCACCCCCGGCCTCCGTTAATATATGAGACTAGATTACATATAGGAAATATGTTTTGTGGTACAATTTTATGCATCTCAAAAAACACTTTGAGAAATATCTTTTTTTCTTTCAATTAGTTTTAATATTGTCAGGTAAATCGTGATATATAGGAAAGTGATCAATTTAGCAATAAATAGAAGAAAAAGAAAGATTAAGACAACAATATGAGCTCTGAACATTTAATTTATCATACTGTGTAGGATGCTTGAGCACTTACATATTTTTATCTGTAAATGTCGTCACTGTGTTTTATGGTTGTTTGACATCCTGGTTGGATTTTATGTAGAGTTATATATCTTGGCCATTTACTGATACTGTTTAATAGGAAATAAATCAGACATATACCATCTTGTTATTTTAATGGGTTGGAAGGTCAGTCCATCTGCTAGGATTTATGAGATCACTAATTAAAGGTCAGCAGTAGATGTCTTGGCCAGTAACACATTTATGATCCAAAAGGAAAATTCTATTTTCAAAAAAAAAATCATTTCCTGAATTATTATATCTGAAGGAATGTGTAAAAATCTTTCATATTTCTCATTAAAAACATGATCACTAGTGATTATTACTGAGTTTTACTTCTTCACCATAGAAAGCAAGTGGTCTGCCTTGTAGTATGTAAAGAACAGCACAGAAACCCAAGATTTAGGCTTAGAATAGAAATTTGAGTTGTCTTGAATGAAACAATTAAATTGTCTCTATGACTTCAAATACAGTCCTGTGTAATCTCCAGGGTTGGAAGAACAATGGAAGCTAACCTGATACTTAAAAATTTAAGAAGGAATCCCTTATGAATACAAGATACAGCAATTTTTATTGTCATTGTAAATATTTGCCAAAAAGAGATTGAGATAGGATAGATATTAGCTGTTTTTCATTAGAAAGCTAAATTGTATGCTTATCACTGAAAAGCCTCAGGTGCTCTCCATAAGCTTAAAGAGTGGCAGTTACTAAAAAGTGACTGTCTTGATCACTTTCTGAGAGGATGACCCTTAAACCTTTACAGAGGAATAATTTATCTCTTTAAACATATATATATATATATTATTTTCTTTTCTTTTTTGTTTTTTTGCTAAGAAGTCTTTTAAAAATAACTTTACTGCTTCATCCACATACCCAGGAAAATAGCAATAATCACCTTGCCCAATCATGTTTGATTTCTACATTTATTCTGTCAGGAAGAAGCTTGCATTCTAATTGAAGTGATGGGTTTTGTATTTTCAATAGCTAATCATGTAATTATGCCTCTCCTACACACTGTTGGGTCTATTTGAATAAAAAAGATCATGAGTTCAATAAGTCTTTATCAATTTTTATTATTAAAGTTCTAGTGAGGTACCTGAGAGAAAACACACATTACCATAGAACTAGACTAAGAGTTTCCAGAACTTATCATTATCTGTTCTCTTGGACGGGAGTTTCAAGGAGGTCACATTTATGATTTGCATTCTAGACTGTATACAATATGTCTGGTAGAGAAGGAGAATGAAAAGAATGAAAGTGGCAATTTTATGTATGCCCTCCAAATCAAATTTGATTGCTGACTATTAGGAGAACTCTTAAAGTTGTTTAGAAATGGTCTAACTCTAGCTTATTGTCAGATGTCTTTGGACATTTGAGCTACACATCTGAAATAATGAAATGAATCTTGTATTGAATATAATTACCTAAGGTATACAGTTCAGCAAATTTAAAGGTATTAATATAGTCTTGAAGGATTGATAAACATTTAGGAACATTTTTAATACATGAGAATACATATAATTTCTTTTTTTTTTTCTTATGAGAATTCAGCTCATTGATTTTTTTAAAAAAGCAGAGCAAGTGATTTGTTGTTACTATTGCTGTATTTTATACAGCTTTCTAACTTCGGTCACATACATTTTCAGAAATGGCTTTCCTTTCACCTAAATATCAAAGCTTTATACCAAATTTTTTTTTTGTTTTTGTTAGGCAAACAATAGGTATTAAAAATTTCCATCATCTTAATTATTCATTATATGAGTAACAAATGATCTTGCCACTTGGCAGCTGAATATTTGGCCTGGGTACATCAGCTATGTGCTTCCAGGCAACAGCTATATTAGAGCTCTTTTACCAGATTCTTTTCTATACTAAAAGCTTTGCAATGCATGTTACCAATTTGTCAAGGCCTGTGGAGTGACCATCATATCTGCTCTATGATGAGGGTATTTGGAAAATGTCCACATCTATCACAGTCATAAATATTTTTCAGGATGAACAATGTGATTTTTTTTAATTAAATGAGGCCAAGTCCAACCTTAGAAAAAGCCAAGGAAAAAGCTATATCCAAAGCACACATATTTCTTTGAATAGCATATGCCATCGCCTATGTTCATAGATTTTATTATCCAGGAGGCTTGTTTGGTTTGGGTATTTTGCTCCACTTTATTAATTTTGGCAGAAATGTTGCTATCTGTAGTGACTCTCAGAGGTCCTGCTGCTTTCATCCTCCATCTTTCATTAGAAAATTAAAATGGAAAAAATTAAAACCAAGCAGTGATTAAACTTTATTTTTTTAGCTCTGGGGCATTTTTGCCAATTAAGTAAAATAAGTCTAAAAAAGAGTACTTAATTTGTTCAGATTGAATAAAACACTTGTTTGCTGCTATTTAATTTTATTGTTTAATGAAGTAGTCATTTAAGGATACTTAGCTGTGCCTGAAGAGACAGTGCCACAGATGAGGCAGCTCAAATAGGTGGGCGAGACAATGGAGAAGAATAGATGACAGTGTTTTTATTTTCCCTAGGAAAAAAAGTAATTTTGTATTTTCATAATTAATGGTAGTAAAACATTAAAAAGTAAACAAACAATTCCTTATTTAAGAAGGGCATTTTTTTGAGGCTGGATATTTTTAAATGTAAATGAAGTACCTTGACAGATACTATTATCATTTCAAATTTCAAAGCAATCAAAGCAACCTTCTTAATTTAAATACTTATATCCCCATACAGGAATTTAAGCACAGTTTAACTTAACACATATTTAGTGGCACCTAATAATTGTGCTTCTTGCTGAGAGAACTAAGAGAATAAGGCATCTTATGCTTTTTAAAAGTTTGTAGTTTTATCTTTCAAGATCTAATCTGGAAAAGAGATATTATCCTAGGAATTACAAACAGAAAGACTTTTAATATAAGAACATGGCATAAAATGAAAGAACTGAAGAAGCCATGCAGGAGTTAAGGAGGCAATGTGGAAACAGGAAACTGCTCTATCTCTAGGGGACCAAGGTGAAGATGTTTCTAGCAAGAGGTGGGACCATGGAGGCAGCGGTGATTTCATGAGGGATGGTCTACAGGGGAGATGCAGGAATTACTAGAGACACCTATCATTGCAGAAATGCAGAAATTTTGGGGGTTCAGTCTGTTCCTTCTTTCTAATTTTTTATCAGTGCCTCTCAGGAAGCCAGCTAGTAAGGAAATCTAGGAAATGGATATCCATACAGAGCAGAGTAAGTACAGAATAGATCAAAGACTGAACAGGAAAATCAGGGAAATAGTTGAGTAGAGCAAGACTGTGTAAAAGAGGCAATTTCAGTAAACTGGTAAATGCAGAGGAGGACGATACTTAGACTCTCTGAGAGTGCATAAGAGGGCCACCAAATGATGCCTTGTCAGTGATGGTAGGTTTCACAGAAGCGGATAAAACTTGTTGAGTTTTGAAAAATAGGAGACAAAAGAAGGCCAACAGAGGGTGGTGAGAGCACAGGGATCTGATGATGGATGAAAGTTTTCCAAGATAGAAGGATTTACAAGTAAAATGACTTGAAAAAATATGTAACAATATTTTTAGAGGTCAGAAAAGATTTAAAATGTGTTGGGAGAAGAAGAATCAAAAGATAGTTTATAAAGTGTGGGGTTTACCTGGAAAGCAAAGGTGTCAAGAATTTAAGAAATATAAGGTGAGGTTTAAATATTGGCACATTTGGCAATTAGAATGTGAGAGGTAGATACGGAGGAAAATTCATTCTGATTTTTTGTTTGTATGAAATGTACATGAATTAAATTTCATTTATTATGCAAGGTAAATATTTTCTATTAATTGGAGACTATTTGATAGGATTGGAAAGTAGAAGAAACAATATATGGGGAAGAACCATGTTAGTGCCTAGTTTTCTTTCTTGCCTACCTATTGGTCATAAATGCTAGGAGCCACAGGGCCCCTGCTTATTTTAGAAAGTTTCAAACTGCTTATATATGGAGTTCCAAACCAGAAACTTAGAAATTGTCTTCATAAACAAAACTGTGTAAGTTTGAGAATACGTTTGCATGTTTGGTATATGTGTGTGTGTGAGAGAGAAAGACACGAGCTAGAGACCAGTTACACATACCAGTACAAATTCTGAAGTGTGAGCTTGCTGAGCATCCTTATGCATTATTAACATCACATAAATTAGAATGCATTAGTCTTTAATCAAGTAAATACTGATGCTTTTCATATCAATAATGTAGCATATTAGGCTATAGATATAATAACAAAGGATCTAGATTTCAATAGCTAATTTCCCCTTCTCCAAACAAGTTTTAAATTTTCTCAGAGTATGGAGCACTGCCAGACAAGAATGACAAAAATCAAATAGACTTTGGTTTAGGGAGTCACAATTGGGATTACAGTTACCATAGCAACCTGAACAATGTGTCTATGTCTAAAATACATTTTTATAAACAGTTTTTGATCCAGATGGCTGTTCACCAAGATTATAGAAATTTGCTTTGCAGAATTATATCAGTCTTACAAGAGAAATGACCCAATTGTCTTTACTAATGATAGAAAGATACTTTTTAAAATTAAATTCACAACTCAGTAAATTTCAAAACTGGATGTAATGCATTTCTGTGAAACATAAAGTATTCATTATTTTTCTTTCTTAATCATCATCTTAGTATTTTCTCTATCTGCCTTTCCATGGACAAGGTGTAGGACAGGGGATGGCATGGAATCTAATACTTTTACAATTTGTTTTGTATTGATTTCTTCTCCCAAATGTTTTTAGCTGAGTATTATTTTTTCTTTTAGAATACCAATATGTTTATTTTTATTATAGAGCTTTACACTTTTATTTTATACAAATGTACAATAAAAACAAAATGCCAGAAATTATATGTAAGGAAGTAATAAAAATCTTTTCATCCATGTGGTGGTTTAGTCACTCAGTCGTGTCCGACTCTTGTGACCCCATGGACTGCAGCCTGCCAGGCTCTTTTATCCATGGGATTCTACAGGCAAGAACACTGAAGTGGGCTGCCATTTCCTTCTCTAGGGGAATTTCATGACCCAGAAATTGAACCAGGTCTCCCGCCTTTCAGGCAGAGTCTTTACCAACTGAGCTACAAGGGAAGCTCAAGCATCTATCTAGCACTCTCAAATATATAGAAAATTTAATGGCAATTTCATTTGTATGAGTGTATGTTGTGTGCATATATAGAAAAAAATGAATAAACATGTGCATCTTTGCTTTTCCCTTTTATAAAATTTATGTTGTAGTGTCTATTAGTGTACTTTCTTGTCACAACATATACGATAATTTCTTTAATGTTACTCTAATTCTTTAAAAATTTTATTCTTAATGGTTTCCTAAGGATTAAGTCATCTGTATGGATGATAACTTGTTCAACTATGTCTCTGTCATTGGTCACACATATTATTTAAATGTTCTAGGACGGTGATATATAGCATCAACACATTTCAGCATAATCTTTGAGTACATATTTTAACTTCTATAAGCAGAATTACAGGGTTACTCAGTTTACCATTGTGTTAAGACATAATCATTATTTTCCAGCTGTCATGCTTGTTAATAATAACTCTTGGTTTCAACTCACCTAGATCTTATGACTTTTCTTATTGATTCTCAGGATATAACTAAGAAATGCTTCCAGTTGGTTTAGGTCACAGCCAGAGCCATGTAACTTCTATTGTTCTCAATAACTTTTTTTTTTTAAATTTTCTTTACTTTATTGTGTTGGTTTTGCCATACATTGACATGAATCCTCCATGGGTATACATATGCTCCCCCTCCAGAACCCCCCTCCCTCCTCCCTCCCGATTTCCTCTCCCTGGGTCATCCCAGTGCACCAGCCCCGAGCATCAGACCTGGGCTGGCGATTGATTTCACATATGATAATTAACATGTTTCAATGCCATTCTCCCATATCATACCACCCTTGCCCTCTTCCACAGAGTCCACGAGACTGTTCTATACATCTGCATTTCTTTTGCTGTCTCGCATGCAGGGTTCTCATTACCATCTTTCTAAATTCCATATATATGTGTTAAGTATACTGTATTTTTTTTTCCTTCTGGCTTACTTCACTCTGGATAATAGGCTCCAGTTCCGACTTAATGTGTCTTTCTCTTACAGTATGTGGATTTTCCTCAACTTCTTTCCAAGTTAGTCTAAGCCATCTCCAGTTGTGCATTTCCAAGAGCAATATAAAAAAGAGAGAATATGATGAGAAAGGATGTCTAGAGACAATCTTATATATTCGTCTTCAGGTCATTTTATATTATCTTCTAAACATTATATAAATGGAAAAACAAAACAACCCTTCCCATTTCCTCCATAACAAGAGACTATACAAAAGGCATAATGTTAGAAACATATAGTTGGAAGAACATAAAGGCAGGACTCTAAAGATGGAAGGGACCCATCTTACTGGAACTAATCTCCAAGGAGTAAGATATCCTGATTACTTAAGAAAGACTCTCTTAACTACATGACAAATTCTTCTTCCCTGAAGTTTGCCTTTTAAGATAAGAGCTTGAATATTTTCCAAATTAAGCACACAGTCTTCTCTTTTCGCTTTTAGTATTAATGAGAAAACTTGGGAATATGTTTCATAAAAACAATTTGTTATAAACATAGGGACATTTCTGTAGGTTCTTACGTGATTTTTTTTTAATCTATGTAGGTTAAATACTATTGAGTATCTGAAATCTATAGCAAGACTAGGTTAATTTTAGCCCAGTTTGCTTTTAGAGACATGTGGAAATATTTTTCCACATAAATTTAAGCTCTTAATTTTTTATCTGTTAAGCTCTTATGTCCTGAATCTAGAAATTTGGACCTAAATTATATTATCCTTTCTTACATTTTATTCCCTACCTACTTACTTAGAAATGAGGGAAATATTGCCAATTTAAGGGTATATTTGTTAGTAGCTATCTCTTTAGTGTTGTCGATTGTGTTCTACAACTCTAAATTAGAAAGAAAAAGGAGTTTGGTCTCTCTTAAAACTGAGGTTTTCTTTCTTTTTTTTTTTTTTTTTGGAATTCTAAGGAAGTTTAGAAGGCTAATCACAGTTAAAAACCACATTTTCAGAAATATTTTTAAGTTGATAAGCACCAAAAGAAAAAAATTTCTCTGGGATAATATTCCTATTTTTATTATGATTTCTTATGGAAACAAGTCTGAATAAAACCTTGCCACTCATCATAGAATTCAGAATGTGACCCTTGACTTAACAAGGGATATATCTCTTATTTCTTGTGCCATATCTATAAACATTTTGAAATATTTGGACATTTCAAATAATAAGAAAAGCTATAAATTTCTCTTGATACTGTGATTGGTATCAAATTAATTTCAGAAATTCCAGATATTTTGAAGTGAGGCTGAGTATCTTCTGAGCACTGGATTCTAATTGTTTAGACTATATCTTAAGTAACAAATAATAGCCACTTTTTCAAGAGAAAAAATATATTACGGTGCCAAAGTAAGACAGCTAAAAAATCCTGTGATGATATAAAATGAGCTGAGAAAGAATGGGGCTAGGGAATAAATTTACTAAAGACCAATTGTATAATCTGTAAGGCTCAGCTGTTCTAGCCTTGAATGAAGCCACTTTGCTGGTCCAGGTCTTCTGAGAAGAAGCCAAGACAGAATTAAACATGCAAAGATTTAATTAGAGGAATTTGCTATGTGAAAGAAAATAGGGAGGAAATCAGAAAAGCTAAGAAAAGTCATCAGATTGTGACACAAGTCCGGCCTCTGGGGATGAAGAAGAAATATAGAAATATATTGGACTGCCATCTAATCTAAGTAGTCATTGAACTTAAGTCTGTCAATAAAGGAATCCTGGATCTTCTAGGAGTGTTTCATTTTTAGAGTCTCTGTTACACTCAATCATTGACCAGGAGCAGCCTATGAGCAAGTTGAACAATGTATTTACAACACAAGCTGGTGCCTTTGGCCAAGTGTGATTCCTGCACTAGGAATCTGCAAGGTACAGTCTCTCTTCCATAGTTGTAGTACATGTATAGGGTGTGTGTGTCTGCCTGTGTGAGTACATGTTCGAATATCAAAGTAAGACAACAGCTATCAAAAGGAACTTCAAAAAATGGGTTGTACTACCTACTCTAAACAGTGAACTCTAATATATAGAATGGCTTAAACATATTATAAATGCATTCTTTGTCAATATGGGATGAAATGTATGCATTTAACCTTCTTCTACAGTTTACCCCCTGGTTTTCAAGGTCTTTGCACTTGTTTGTACAAGTTTGCTGAGGAAAAAAAAAAAGATGAAAGATAGCACATAAAAGAATATAGTGGGCTATGCCTGAAAGTAAAACACTGTACCTCCTCACACGTTGCATTTTCTAGAAATCTGAAATAGAACTGCACTCAATGCAGAAGTTTGGGAATGAAGTCAAGTGCAGGCCCAGAGGAAAAAGAAACATATTTGGTTTGCAGCTAACAGTCATTGTTACACTTTTTAAATGTCTAGTTTTGTGAT
The DNA here is from genome assembly GCA_007570785.1 of Antilocapra americana. Classification (NCBI taxonomy): domain Eukaryota; kingdom Metazoa; phylum Chordata; class Mammalia; order Artiodactyla; family Antilocapridae; genus Antilocapra; species Antilocapra americana. The sequence goes on from ML661343.1 coordinate 858,342, forward strand.
CTAGATTCACAGACGTTCTTTTCTTTTTTTTTAATTTTTGGTGTACATGTGTTCCCCATCCTGAACCCCCTTCCCACATCCCCCACATCCCATCCCTCAGGGTCACCCCAGTGCACCAGCCCTGAAAACCCTGTCTCATGCATCAAACCTGGACTGGCAATCTGTTTCACATATGATAGTATGCATGTTTCAATGCTATTCTCTCAAATCATCCCACCCTCAACTTTTCCCACAGAATCCAAAAGACTGTTCTTTATATCTGTGTCTCTTTTGCTGTCTCACATATAAGGTCATTGTTACCATCTTTCTAAATTCCATATATATGCATTAGTACACTGTATTGGTGTTTTCCTTTCTAACTTACTTCACTCTGTATAATAGGCTCCAGTTAATTCACAGACATTCTAAAGGCTTTAGTTTACTGACCTGCAAAGTGGAGAAAATTATGCCAGTCTACTTACTTCAAAAGCATAGTGTGTAAAAAATCAGTTGTAATAAGGGATGCAGTGAGATTATTTAAATTTTCTAAATAATTTTATGTTATTTCAGATTGATATTGTTTTTGAGACAAATTGTTAAGTTGACTATTTGATTGTGCCTCATTACTTCATAGTCATGTGTTCTGTGTGCTAGATCTATTCATTCAAGAGCCTATATATGTCCTCTATGTGCCAGTGCTTGAGAGCAAATCCAACCTGGTTACTGTCCTCATGATCATGGGTGGTGCTTTTAAGGGAGGGTTTGAGTCAAGGGATAGAGGAACAATGTTGTTCTTTATATCAGCATGTGAAAGGTGAGGAGACAAGTGTGAAAATGTAAGACTAGGTATTGGAGGAGAATCTTTCAGCCTGAGAGAGAAAGATACATTGGAGCCTAAGAGAGGGATATTCCATTACATGAAAAAGTACTGCTGAAGCACAATCAGTGGGTATTAGGAGAGGACTTTCAGAAGATTTGAAATAGAGGAATCTATGGCCTCGTTGGCCATCATAAGGTATACAAATTATCTATGAAGTGCAAGGAGAAGCCTTACTAAATCTTTACCTCCAAATTTCTTATGTTCAGATTTGAGGAACATTATCTTAGGTAAAGATATTTTAACACATAGTTTGTTAAATAAATATAGATCATAAAATTTAAAATAACTTGGCAAAACAGCAAAAGCTCATTGGTTTAGGAGTGTCTTAGCAAATTTTAGAAAAAGTTTTTGACTATAGTCTACCTTGGATTGCAGCTCTACCACAGTCCTGCACAGAATTTCTGGGTTTGATGCTATTGTAGCCTCATTGATTTCTTATCTGATAATTATCATGGAAGTGTATTTAGCCATGGTAGTAGTGGCAAGATGGTAGCATTCAACAAATGTCCACTCCCCCCTCTACATTTTTCAGTCTCCTTTGTGGTCATGTTATAATTACGTAGCTATTTATAATTCATGAGCTCTATGTAGAAATGGTACCTGTTTTTCTAGACCAAGTTATGAGCTCTTCACACTCTCTTCTTCCCTCCTGTGACCCTGGATGCTAGGAGCTGATAAGATAGCCTCACAAGCTGGTACAGTTGTTCAGAGCCAAGGCCCTTGAATGTCTATATGAGCACAGTCTACCACTCGCTCTCCTAGTTGACATGTGTGGGATGTGTCATGTAGAAAACAAATTCTGTTGCCTTAAACCACGGAAAATTTTGAGTTAGCTTTTTACCTTAGAGTAATCTATACATCTGAAGGGAGAGCATGGCAACCCACTCTAGTATTCTTGCCTAGAGAATCCTATGGACAGAAGAGCCTGGCAGGCTGCAGTCCCAAAGGGTTAGACTCAACCAAAGCAACTTAGCATGCACACACAACCTATACATCTTGTCTGAAATGTATGGTGTGCCTTAACATCTCTAATAATAATAAGAAAAAAGGACCAAGGATCTTTTTATAGGTACTGGAAGTGAAACCAGTCTATACAAAATCGAGTGCTAAAAATACTGAGAGGCATAACTCAATGTCAGAAGAAAAAGAACATTGGGATAATGATAAACTTGGCAAGATATATTTAAAATACCTACCACCAAAGTCCCTCCTTTGGCTTCATTTGTTTGTGTATTTGTTTATTTAAAGGCAAAAGATTATAGTCAGTAAAATACAAAGGTCTTAGGACATAATTTAGTTAAATGAAATAAATACATATACCTGAATACCCCAAAACCCAGTCAATATATAGGATATTTCTACCATACAGGAAGTTCCTATGAGCCCCTTGCTGGTCAGCTCCCCACCCTCATAGGCAACTCTCTTCTAGTCTCCAAGGATTGAATGAATGGAATCATATATTATGTATTCTTTTCTTTGTAGAGTCTTTCCTTCAACATGAGTTTACAATGCATGGATGTTGTTGTGTCATCAACTGGCCCCTTTCTTAGTAAACATTACATGGATATTCCACAAGTTGTTTATCCATCCTCCTGCAGATGGACATTTGGGTTGTTTGCAGTTTGAGTTAATATGAATGAAGCTGTTATAAACATTGTTATGTAATTGTTTTAGTGAACATATGTTTTTATTTCTCATGGTTAAAGATCTGTTTGTGGAATTACTGAGTCATATACACAGTGAATGTCTAGCTGCATAAGAAAGTGTCAAATAGTTACTCAAAGGAGTTGGATCATTTCATACTTACAACAGTAACATAGAATTTCCTGTTGTTCCCTTTAACTCACTGCTTCAGAGGCATCCCACCAAATTTTATGTGTTTGTTTTTTCCTACTATTTAATATTTCTAATTTTCTTTGAGAACTCTTCTTTAAGTCAGAGGTTATTTAGAATTGTGTTGTTTCTTTTCAAACATTTGAGTCTTGTCTGATATATTTTTTTCTATTTATTTATGTGGTCAGAAAATATACCCTGTAAGATTTAATCTTTTGTAAAGTATTGAGTTTTGCTTTATTACTGAAGATGTGTAGTCTATTTTTCTGAATATTTCATCTTAAACTACTGAGCATAGTAATCTCTATGCATCAATTATTAAAATCATTTACATATTTATTGATTTTTGAGGGGGTAGTTGTTTTTAAAAAGCTTAGAAAAAGTGATCTCCTATTGAGGTATTATCTATTTCTTATTTTAATCTGGCCATTTTTTTCCCTTATTATACGCATTGAAAGTCAGTTATTAGGTGTATATACATCTGTGATGGTTATATCTTCCTGATGAATTGGAATGTTTATTGTTAGTAAATTTTTCTCTTTAGTCTTTGGTAATGATTTTTGTTTTGAAGGCTACTTTTTCTGATTCTCCTTAATGTTTTCAGGGAACATCTTTGTGCAATTTTTTCTTTTTCATTTTTTTTTTTTACTCTCAATCTATCTGTAATTTTTAAATTTAAAATATTATTCTTAAGACAAAATTAATTTGAGTGATACTTGTTTGTCCACTTTGACAATCTTTGACTTTTATAGGAAATGCTTAATTCATTCACATTGTATGTCATTACTCATATGGTTGGATTTAAACTTTTTGTCACCCTGCTTATTTAACTTATATGCTGACTACATCATGAGAAAACGCTGGGCTGGATGAAGCAAAAGCTGGAATCAAGATTTCCAGGAGAAACATCAATAACCTCAGATATGCAGATGCTACCACCCTTACGGCAGAAAGTGAAGAAGAACTAAAGAGCCACTTGATGAAAGTGAAAGAGGAGAGTGAAAAAAGTTGGCTTAATGCTCAACATTAAGAAAACTAAGATCATGGCATCTGGTCCCATCACTTCATGCCAAATATGTGGGGAAACAGTGACAGACTTTATATTTTGACCTCCAAAATCACTGCAGATGGTGACTGAACTGAGCTGAAACTTTTTACCTTACAATTTATTCAATTATTTGTTGCTCTGTTTCCCCCCCCCCCGTATTGGGTTCAGTTCAGTTCAGTTCAGTTGCTCAGTTATGTCCAACTCTTTGCGACCCCAGGGACTGCAGCATACCAGGCCTTGTTGTCCATCGCCAACTCCCAGAGTTTACTCATACTCACATTGATTGAGTCTGGTGATGCCATCCAGCCATCTCATCCTCTGCCATCCCCTTCTCTTCTCGCCTTCAGTCTTTCCCAGCATCAGAGTCTTTTCAAATGAATCAGTGCTTCGCATCAGGTGGCCTAAGTATTGGAGTTTCAGCTTCAGCATCAGTCCTTCCATTGAATATTCAGACTGATCTCCTTTAGAGTGGACCGGTTGGATCTCCTTGCAATCCAAGGGACTCTCAAGAGTCTTCTCCAACACCACAGTTCGAAATTATCAATCAAATATCTTTTAGTAATGCATTTTTTAAACTAGTTTTTGAGTCAGTTTTTTAGTTCTTTGTAAATGGCTGCCCTAGAAAGTATGATATATATCCTTAATTTATTAATGCATAATTGGAATTAATACTGAGAAACCTTACATTGAACATAAGTACTACAAAATAGGAACAATCCATTTACCATCACCCCTTATTCTGTGGTCAGTTGTTTTGGTTCTACAAGTATTATATCCCTCAAAAAAGCAGCTTTATTATTTTCACTTCAAATAATCATTTGCCATTTAAGGAGGAAAAATAATCTTTATATACTCACTTAAATATAGATTGTTACAGATCCATGTCTCTGTCTGGAATATTGCCTAAACTTCCTTTAGTGTATCTTGTAGCAAAAGTTTATTTCTCTACAGCCCAAGGACCCGTAATGAACCCTTCCACAAACTTCAATGATGCCATCTACAGTGCGCGCTCTGCTTCAGTACCCTGGCAGACCAAAGCCTGTCATGTTAGCAGCAACAGACTCCAGTATCTGTCTTCTTAACTTGGTGGCACTGCTGTGTTCTGGAGCTCTACATCTCTCCACCACTGCCAGGAAAATATTCCCTGGAAGAAATTTGAGGACATGCAAAATACCTATTTTGTTCTGCCTCAAAAATCATGGTCCTGAACTGTGTGATATCCAGTGCCTGAAATATTTCCTTCATATGAGTTGAGCACTTTTATTGTTGTTTACACCAGCAGGGCAAGCCTAGTAGCACTTTCTCTATTATGGCTGGAAGAGGAGGTTACACTTTAATTTTAGATGGTTGTATTTAATGTTTTATTTCTTTTCATAAAATAGCTCCTTTTAGTAGCTTTTTGAAAAGTATCAGTAATAGGAAACAATTGAAAAAAGGAGAATAACTGAGTTTTTGACAGATTTTTAAAGGGAAACTCACAAAGAATAATTTGTAAACTTTTTTTTAAACAAAACTGCACACAGAATTAATATTCAAGTGACAGGACAAGAATTGTTATTAATGTACAGTTCTTTCCTAAATGTTTATTGCTACAGTATCACTTCTGTTGATATGGATCACATTTCATTGCAGTTTATTAGTAATCAGCAGTTATTATTTGGCTCTAGTGTTTGCAAACTATAATTCATTACCCTCTTATTTTTTATTTATGAGCTAGTATCAAATGAAAGAAATAAGTAAATTGTGTATTTATTTTTGTTGGAGAGTTCTGTACACTACAGTGTATTAACAGTGTCAGGGTTATTGTTTTTGTTTAAATGTATTTTTTCAGGACATTAAAAAGAAGAAGGTCCTATATTCTGAAAAACACAATGCTATTTTTCTGAGTGCCTGCTATATGCAGTGTTTCTCCACACTCCAGTCCAATTTATTGATACTTAAAGCAATATTTAAGAGTAGCATTTAAAACAAGCCAATCTCATTCCAAAAATCATGTCTTAATTTTAGATGTTTGAAGATGAATGACTTTTTAAATATATACCAAGACAACTAAAAGCTGTGTAGTATTGTTATGTCAAGATTTGAGTAACAGCAATAGATTTCCATTAAATGAAATATGATTTAACTGATGCATTTTAAAGTTTCTGTCTAATAGCAGAAAATATAGTGATGTAGTAAAAAGTGTATAGAATCAGAAGTCAGACTTCATGTTCTCCCATTGCTGCTTACAATATACACACATTTTGAGCAGATTCTTTAATTCTTAGAAGTGTTTCTTCATCTACTAAGAAGGGAGTACTATCATATGTCTTGATTACATCACAGTGGTTTTGTCAGCATGATAAGAAATCTGTGAAGTACTGTAATAGCTGAATGCCATGGTTATCACAGAAGAGAAACAGTAGGATTTTTCTTCTAGTGTGTGCCTATTATTGATTTACTAAGTTGCCTTGAGAAAGAATTTAGCTCTGTTTCTCTAATCTTAAGTAATAACTAAAATACCTACTCTTTTGAGCTCATAGAAAAACGATTGATAGAAAAAGAGACATACAGAATATAAGCATAAGCTGTTTTTTTTAAAAAGGTATTTATGAAATACCTGGAAGTATTATTTTAATTTTTTAAAAGATACTTTGAAATGAAACAGATACGTGTGAGAGTCTTATCATTCCCTAATTACCACAAAGGCAATTTCCTATCTTATAATTACTCACTACATTTTAGTGTGTCAATATTCATTATTCTATTTGTGTAGCATTTTATTGTTTGAATCGGTGGCATAATGTTCCTGAATGGCAATTCTAACAGGGTAAGTGTGTGCAAATACATATTTATATGCAATTCTGCAACCTCAAAATAATTTCCCCTTATAATGTATTTATTATTTAAAATTCTTTTTTTACTCCTGGTAAATCTGCCTGCCACTAAAGGCCAAATGAGGAGAATTTCATACCCACTTCTTAAATATTGTTTACTGAAATGTCAATGAAGTGAGAATGAAAGGCTCCAGAAAAATTTCCTTGAGCTGAGATATGATAATTTATCAAATCTACACAAAATCGCAGGTGGAGTCTAAGTTTATAACCTGGATTTAAATTACAGCACAGATTTTCTTTTTATCTTTCTGGATCTTTGAAAGTCACATCTCTTGTCTGTGAAGTCTGTACTTGTGTAATACATCATCTCTATCAAAATTCATACTTGACTTAATATAGGAGGACTCTTAAGCCATAAAATCACTTCTCTTCCTATGAACCACTACCACAATAGCCTACTTTTATTTTTAATTTGAAATCCTAGAACTATACCATTGCAAAACCTGAGTAAAGATAACCACAGCTTTAAGGAAGGAGCTAGAAGGCTAATTAGTAATTAAACTTTTTCTTGGCTTTTTCATGGACTCCAGTGAAAACATGGATACCTTCCCATGTGCAAAGCAAACTGTTATCTCAGGTTAATAGGAGATGTTCTTTATTCTGTAGAAATCCAAAATTGTACTGAAGACTTGTGAAATCATCTAAATTAACCTGCTCAGTTTTTACATGAGAAAACCGAGATTTGTGGCAGTTCTGAATGAAAGACAAGGCTAATATCTGACAGAGCCAAGGTGGTGCCTGTTTCATTGTTCCCACTCCATCATGCCGCCACTCTCTGAATGAAGTTTACTGCTACCACAGTATAAAAGTAACATTTATTGGGAGCTGGCTGGGTGCTCTGTCCTATGCTAAGTTGTTCATATCTTGTCTTTTTTTAAACACACTAAAACAAGGAGGGATTGTTATATCCAGTTGGCAGATAAGAAAACTGGATCCCGGACAAATTCTGTGCCATAATGAAAAGGATATGAAACTCAAGCAATCAGACCCCTTAAGCTTCCATTATTCCCCATAATGATCTTTGCAATGAGTACATTAGAGTATGTGTGTGTGCATGCACGTGTTTTAGGATCAGGGTAATGAAGCATAAAATGGTGATTACATGTTAATAAATTAGATAATATTTCTACCTTTCTTTGAAGATGTCTTCTATCATTTGTCTGCTGAGTTGACACATGGATAAATGTTCCCTCCTATCAGTGAAGATAGTATTATCTATTTGGGAGTACTCTTATTTTAATAATAAAATAATTAAGATTATGAATTCAATTCAGTTATTTGGGTGAATGTATATCAGTAAGTATTGAGCAAAGTTGCTTATTCATAATCCTCAACATTATTGAACACTTCCCTTTATATCTGTGAGTATTCTAAGCACTTTCCATTCATTGATTAATTATCCAAGAACCTTCTTTATTCAAGAAGGTTTTCTGAAAATCCTATATTAGATATTATTTTCAGTTCATTTGCTCAGTAATGTCTGACTCTTTGTGACCCCATGGACTGTAGCACACCAGGCCTCCCTGTCCATCACCAACTCCTGGAGTTTACTCAAACTTAGGTCCATCAACTCGGTGATGCCATCCAACCGTCTCATCCTCTGTTGTCCTCTTCTCCTCCCACCTTCAGTCCTTCCCAGCATCAGTCTTTTCCAGAGTCAGTTCTTTGCATCAGGTGGCCAAAGTATTGGAGCTTCAGCATCAGTCCTTCCAGTGAATATTCAGGACTGATTTCCTTGAGGATGGACTGGTTGGATATCCTTGCAGTCCAAGGGACTCTCAAGAGTCTTCTCCAACACCACAGTTCAAAAAGAACAAACAAATCAGAATAAACAGGGCAAAAAGAAAAAGCCTAACACAAAGAAAAGATAAGTAATTTGCTTAAAGTCTTAAAGTTTGTAAGTAGAGGAGCTTATATTTAAGTCTAGGAAGTTTAGCTATAAGCCTTTGTTCTTAAGCACTAAGCCATATCACAGCTTTACAAACAACTAATGTCTCACTGGTAAATATAATGAAAAATCCTTTTTATAATAAATGACAAAGCCCATATAATGCTTAAGAATATTAAGGAATGAGTGGGACATATGTAAAGAAATCACATTATACTTACTCTGACATAAAAGTCATAGATTAATATAAAGACGCAATCTTGAATGGGAAAACTAGATACTATATCTTGAAGATTTTAATTGCTCTAAATGAGATTATAGAAACAGTGAACTTCCAGTCAGAATCTCAATGGGTTGTCTGAAAGCAAATTTGGGGACACAAATGAAAAACTAAAATATTTTTTGATGAGGGCAATTCAGCCCTTATTTCATCTCCTATTTTATTAATAAACTATAATACTGAAGATGATATTGTACTGGTACCAGAAAAGACAAATTCCCTTTGGCATTTTGAGTACCTGCCATTTGCAAGGCACTGCGGTGAGTATGGGAGATACAGCTAGAAAAGAAAAGTAGGAATGGTTCATACTTTTGAGCTGGAGAATAAAATGCAAATACATGGGAACATACAAATATAATACAATATACTAAAGTTACAATTAAGAAAATAGTTCATTTTAAGAGAGCTTATATGCCTTATAGAAGTCAAATTTAATCTGAGGTCTGAAGTTAAGTGGAAGTTATCCAAATGAAGGTGGAATTCGATTCTGAAATAGCCTGTTGGCAGAAGGGGATATGATTCTGAAGCTTACAAGAGTGATGCAAGTAACTAAAAAAAGAATATTTGAGAAGGAGGTAGAGAAAAAAGAAAAAACAACTTAAGAAGTCACCCCTCTAGAGATGCTAGAGAAAATCCAGGAAAGTATAGTATATCTAAAACCAGAGGGAAATTATCTAAGTGGAAGTTGTCCACAAGCACCAATTTCCACTGAAAATCAGAAAGTCAAGAAATGAAAAATGTCCATAAGAAGCAGTAAGGAGAACACTGGTGCGTGAGAATACTATTTCCAGTGACAGCATAGAGTTTAAAGAAGAGGTTGTAGGAGACAGAATAGATTTGTATTTGAGGCTATGAAGATAGAAAATGTTGACAACATATTCAAGATTTTCTATAAAAGGAAAGCAAAATGGCAGGGCAGAGGCCATGCAGCAAGTTTAATACAAGAAAGGTGTGTAACATAGGAGAGGTTTGGACAGGTATAGATGCTGCTGGAAAAGAACCTGTTGGGCACAGATCAGATAGGTCCAGAGTGAAGTTGAGGGAATAAATCTTGTACCATGATGACATCACTTTAGAGGAAGAAAGAGGAATATGATTGAAGAGAAGTAATAGAATTTTGTGGAGTTACAGAATAAAATTGAGCAAATTCTTTGTCATTTTTATTTGCTAAATAATAAACTAGGTAATCTGCCTAGTAGCCAAAGCATTTGGAGGCTGGAGGAAAATGGGGTGAACCCTATATACATGTAGACTAAAACAACTGAGACTTCAGAGTGAGATAGAGAATAAGCCATCTCCAATCTATGTGCTCAAAATTAGGAAGAGGATGAACTATAAAAGCCAGTTTCAACTAATTTGCTACATGAATCCCAAGGAGTGCTTACTGAAGCAAGGTTTGTCATGAATTTAACCTAAAGATCAAACATTTAAGAATGGTAAAAATAAATCTGGAAGTAATTTATTCATTTAACTCGCTGCACTTGTGTATATCATTTTTTATTAAAAAGTTATTTCCTTTGAATTTTACTAAATTTTGTACCCTGAAATATAAAATCTATTTTTAGGGCTCTAATATCTATTCTACTACTTTGTAAATCATGCTGAGAGAATTTCTATGAAAATGGATTGCAGTTCATTTTTTATACTCATCATATTTGTTTTCAGGACATGTAGAAGTGTTCTGATAATGTAGTGCAGATTATTTTTAATGTGGAAAGAGAAGTCCTGAAACAACAGCTGTTTGACACATTTTAACATCCATTGATCTTAGAAAAATTGTAGTAGGCAAACAAGCTTATCTTGAATGCACTTTAGGGAACAATGTGATATTTACAGTTAAAAGCATTATACATACATATGTATAATTCATAAACTGAAAATTAGTTAAAGCCCCAAAACTGACTAATGGGTTTTGCTTTCCATTTCCATTGCTTTGATGCTTCTAATGGCTTGCTTTCTTTTCACAACTCTGCTGTCTTCTTACATGAAGCTCCTCAACAAATTAAAACCAGGTTATTTGAGAGGGAAAACTGTGTGCTTTGAGACTGTAGGCTCTGGTACCAGAGTGAGTTCTGATCTTAGTTCTGTGATGTACTAACTAAATAAACTTGGGAAACTTCCTATCTTCTTGTGCCTCTTTTTGTATTTAAAAATAGGACTAATGAGACTTCCTGGTGGTCCAATTGTTGAGAATCTGCCTCCCAATGCAGGGGACACAGTTTTGATCCCTGGTTGAGGAACTAAGATCCTACATGCCTTGAGGCAGCTAAGCCTGAGACTCAAGGAAGACCCCATGTGCCACAACTAAGACCTGAAGCAGCTAAAATAAATAAATAAATAAGCGTCGTTTAGTCACTAAGTTACGTCCGACTCTCTTGCAGTCCCATGAACTGTAGTCCACCAAACTCCTGTGTCCGTAGGATTTCCCAGGCAAGAATACTTGAATGCGTTGCCATTTCTTCTGTAGGTAATCTTCCTGATCCAGAAGTTGAACCCACATCTCCTGAATTGGTGGGCAGATTCTGTACCACTGAGCCACTGAGAAAGCTCAAATAAACATTTAAAAAAAATGAGACTAATACCATGTCTCTATCATAAGGTTGTTGTGAGGATTAAAGGAAATAATGCCAACAAGTGCTGAATGAATGTTAGTCAGTGTTAACTGCAGCAGAAAGTAAATTATTCTGCTTTTTAGTAATTGAAGTATTAATATAACCCACATCTAGAAAAATGCATGAATCTAAAGTGTACAGCTTGAAAAAAATTTGCATATATAATTATTACCCAGATTAATATATATTCCATATGTCAAGAGAGTTCTTTAGTCTTCCTTCCCTAAAATGCTGTACCCCTTTCCTGAGATGACTTCTATGTTGATCATATCACCATGATTTGATTTCATCTGTTCTTAAACTTCATATAACTGTGTGTACATACATACAGGATGTGCATACAGTGTATATACTTTTGTGACTGGCTTCTTTCATTCAAAATGAAGTCTTTGAGGTTCATTGGGTTAATATATACGTAGCACTAATTCGGCTGTTTTCCCTTCTATAATATGAGTATGCCACATCTGAAATTTTTGTTTTTCTTAGTAATTGATGTTCTGGCTGTTTAAGATAGACTTTTCTTAATCCTTTATTTCTAATGATTAAATACTCTTCTTCAGTTCAGTTTAGCCACTGAGTTGTGTCTGACTCTTTGAGACCCCATGGGCTGCCACACTCCAGGCCTCCCTGTCCATCACCAGTTCCCAGAACTTGCTCAAACTCATGTCCATCGAGTCAGTGATGCCATCCAACCATCTCATCCTCTGCCATCCCCTTCTCCTTCTGCCTTCAATCTTGCCCAGTATCAGAGTCTTTTCAGATGAGTCAGTTTTTTGCATCAGGTGGCCAAAGTATTAGAGTTTCAACTTCAACATCAGTCCTTCCATTGAATATTCAGGACTGATTTCCTTTAGGATGACGGGTTGGATCTCCCTGCAATCCAGGGGACTCTCAAGAGTCTTCTCCAGAACTGCAGTTCAGAAGCATCAATTCTTTGGTGCTCAGCTTTTCTTTTGTCCAACTTTCACATCCATAAATGATACTGGAAAAACCATAGCTTTGACTAGATGGACTCTTGTTGGCAAAGTAATGTCTCTGCTTTTTAATATGCTGTCTAAGTTGGTCATAACTTTCCTTCTAAGGAGCACACATCTTCTAATTTCATGGCTGTAGTCACTATATGCAGTGATTTTGTAGCCCAAGATAATAAAGTCTGTTACTGTTTCAGTTTTTTCCCCATCTATTTGCCATAAAGTCATGGGACCAGAGGCCATAATCTTTGTTTTTTTGAATGCTGAGTTTTAAGTCAGGATTTTTAACTCTCCTCTTTCACTTTTATCAAGAGGCTCTTCAGTTCCTCTTTGCTTTCTGCCATAAGGGTGGTGTCATCTGCACATCTGAGGTTATTATTGTTTCTCCTGTCAGTCTTGATTCCAGCTTGTGCTTCATCCAGCCTGGCATTCCGCATGATGTACTCCTCTTCATCCTAATATAAAAGTGTAGCTTTTCATTAGTTTTAAAAAAGAGTAAAAATATTAGTAAGCCATAGAAGATATAGACCATAATTTACTTGTTTAACACAGAAGACCTAGAACTAGGGCTTTTAAAATATGTTATTTAAATAATACAATATAAATATGGTAAAATGAAACAGGGTTTCATTTTTGTTGTTTTTTAATTCAGAGAAAGTGGATAGTCTCTATACACACCAAAGAGAAAACAAATCTTCACAGATAGGGTTGTAACCTGATTGAAAAATAAACTCATAATTAAAAAATAAATATGGCACTCTTCTTTTGCCATAATGCTTTAAACTTAGATAATGAGTCATTAATTCCTTGAGTCCAAAGCATCCAGGATCTTCTCTATTTTGAGGTACTATGGTTGAAAGTACTGGTTATTGAGGAGGATTCTCTAAGTACTCTTAAGCAGAAAAAGACCAAAATGTCATGTTTTTCTCCCTATCTCCCACTTGATACCAACAAGTTACTTCCTTGCCTAAACTGACTCAGGTTACACTGGTTTTAGCTGTAGCCATTAGACTAATGCTAAAAATTTCCATATTCTTGATTACCTTACTCATGCTATCCTCACTTTTATGTTACAAAGATGATTGGCATCTAATTTTCTAAGTCCATTGACTCTCTTAGTTGTATTCTTACAAAAGGTGACGCCACTTGTCAATCTGCAAGCATTCTAAATGACTCTAAATCGTATTCTGTAATGTCAAAAGGGGCAACATGCTTACTGTATGAAATTATTAGTGACAGCTGATGGGGAAAGCAATATGGCAAGATAATTAAAAACACACCTGTGATCATATTGTCAATAAAAATGAAAGTGGTCTGTCTTGGCCGACTCTCTCTGCTGTCATGTTCTATCCATGGATTCTAAGACAAAGAGGCATTGATTATGCCACAATGCTCTAATGCTTTTAGAGGACAGATCTTAGTCTTAGATATTGATGTATTAGAAAGCATTTAGTTATACTGAGTGAATGCAGATTTTTCTTTCCTTATCAGAAAATTACAGACTTTAAAACCATCTTTTAAATAAAGAAGAAAAATCAATTTGTAAATATGCAATTTGCCAAGTATTTTACTGACTTAAGAAACCATTTAATAAAGTACGATCCTAATTTCAGAGGCATTTGCCAGTTAAACTTCCTTGCAGAGTAGAAATTTAGCAATTTCTTATGCATAATTGTATTACTCTAGTCAAATCATTCCAGTTAAATATATAACAAAGAGGTTATCCTAAAAAAAAAAAGCCCTTATTTCTTTCTTTTTAGTCTTAATTATTTTACATAAATATTTATAATTTATATTTAGAAAGAAATATATGTTAAGAATTATAGAGGTGCTATTTAACTCCTTACTGGAACTATTATCATATAATAATTGTAGCCAAAGTCCTCAAAAGAAGAGATTGGGCAGTAAATATGTACTGGCTACTGTGCATTTACTTGCAGTGCTTCTCAGCCTTTCTTCTTCCATATAGCAACCTTCCCTTTACTCAATCATTTGGAAAATGAAGGCAAAAAATGCTGCAAATTCTCCAAAGAACTCTCTGTGTGTAGTTGCTAGAGTGACATGGGCATGCTAACTGGGGCTAATGTGGTACTGAAAACAGAGGTGAGAAAGAGACCAAGATGGTGTAGACAGGTTAGCAACAGTGAAATCCTCTTGGGAGATTTGAGACACTACCAGATAATGCTGCATGTGGAATTTCATAAGATTTTGTGTTTTTCATGTATGTGGACACACATATATTTGAGGGAAAAGTGAGTGAAGTTTGAAATAACTGTTTAAGCTGAGTAATTTTAATGCAGAACATCTCTGAACCTGAGCTCCTTGGATCATGGTTTTCTAAGCTTTATATTGATTGTACACAGCTATTTGTGTTTACTGAGTTTTATTCTTTAAATATTTAATTGCATGAAAATGTTAACTAAGCCATGTCTCTCACCAGGTTACAAGGTATAACGTGTGGTGAACAGAAATGAACAACAGAACACATTGTGACTTTTGTAGACCCCAGGCATTTAGCCTTCATGGATCACTTTCTCCTTTAAAAAATACTAACAGTTACATTTATGATTCTAATGGTATTTAAAAAATGTAATTAAGGCTGAGTTATTATCATATAGTGATGTGTTTTATGTTCATTTTTTATTCTGATTTTAGAAGAGATAAAACTAAAACATTTTTGGAGACATTAAATGCTTGTAGGTCTAGTGCCTAATGGAGATAAATCAACCTTGCTAAACACAACAGATATTTTTGATGTTTTTTCATATGATTTTCAACATATTTCTTTTCATATTTTTGTGTTCCTATCCCTGAATTCCATAATGAAAAAATAGAGGATCATCAAGGCTTGAAAACACACTGATTATTAATTGAGAGAGTCAAGTTAAACCCACCTGTGTTGGACTTTATTACCCTCTGGTTTCCACTTTACCGAGTCTAATTCTCTTTCTTGGTAATAAATATTTAAAATATTTCATCATCATCTTAGCTCTCCCCTGCCTATTTGTCCCCTATTCTTTCTGCTCTCCACCACACACTACTTAAGTCATCTCTGTTATCATCATCTTAATCATGAAGGCATGCAAAGTACACACTTCAATTTATACCAATTCATTTACTCCTTAAAATAACATCTATCGTATCAGCATTATTTTTATATCTTCAAGAGAATAAGCAACTAACACCCAGAGATGTAGAATGACTTGGCCCACTTGGCTCAGGTAGTAAGTAGTAGACTCTTCGTGAAATATGAAGAAAGCCTCTCCAGACTTGACTAACCCTCTGATTGGTCTAACACTTAATAGTCTTCTCTCGAGTATTGGTAGCTTACAGTGAATGATGATGTTGTAATCTCTGAAGAAGATTTAGCTTCAGCACCAGGGACCAGGCTTGATCATTCAAGAGCTTTTGTATAGCAGAGTTTTATTAAAGTATAAAAAGGGACAGAGAAAGCTTCCGACACAGACATCAGAAGGGGGGTGGAGAGTGCCCCCCTCACTAGTGTTAGCAAGGGAGTTATATACTTTTTAATTAGTTATTACAATAAATCAAAAGAATGTCTCAAGTTTGTGAAAATTTTACCAGACCCACTCCCACAATTTACATTTTAGGGTAACAGGATTAGAACTTAACAATAGAAAGTTCCTACCAGACCCAGTCCCATAATATACATTCTAAGATATCAGGATTAGTCAGAAAGTTTTCAGAAAGGAGAAACTGTCCTCAAGCAGGATACATTGTTGTTATATAATCCTTAGTACAGAGTTTAAACTGAGTATTTTAGGATTATTAGATGTCATCGCAGAGTTGAGGAAAGTCCTTTCCTTGAAGGAGAGAAACCCACCATGGGAAGTCTTCAGTTGATAAGGAGGGGAGTGCTCCGCAGACCTAGCATCTAGATCAGTTGTCAGATGCAACGTAGGGATGAGTTCAGGACAAGAAGGCAGACTCAGGACTTTTGGAGTCAGTAGAAGCAAGCCCACCCATATTCTCAGGCCCGTCTCAGTTCCTGCCTCAAACAGCAGTTTGTTTGACTCAAAGGCTCGGTCAGGAGTTAATCTCCCAGTAATGTCTGTTGAAAAGCTAAAAGCTGGGTCACATAGTTAATTTTAAAGCTTCAGGACCTATGACAATATCTGTGCACAAAAGCAGTCTGTCATAGAGACAGTCCCTTCGTCTTAGAGGCAGTATCAGTCCTCATTAAAGCTACAGGCAAAACTTTAAACCAACTGTCTTGTGTTTCCTGAGTTAGCTTATGCAGATGTCTCTTAATAATGTCATTGGCTTTTTTCTACCTTTCCTGAGGATTGGGGTCTCCAGGAACAGTGTAAGGGATATTCTATTCCTGGAGCTTTTGGCACCCCTTGGCTTACAGCAGGTTTAAAGGCAGAGTACTGTTGCTCTGAACTTTAGAGTTTAAGATCCCACTTACATTATGAGAAGTCAGTACAGTAAAATTTCACCCATTAGTAAACTTATGAGCTTTAACATTAGCAAAACAGTATTAACAATTACCCTTAAGCAGTGTAGCCATGGCCTTTATTTTCAGTAACAAACAAGCTAAACTCTGATCCTGTCGGCAAGCTCAAAGTTAGAGCCTGCAAGAGAGCAATTTGAAGAAACGTAAAAGCCTTTTGAGTAACTAGAGGCCAAAGCAGCTTGTCAGTTTGTTCCTGCTGGGTTTCAGTTTTAAGTTTATATAAAGACCAGGCAAGTTCCCCATAACCTGGAATCCAAACGTGGCAGTAGCCTGTAATGCCCAAGAATCCTCTCGGTTGTTTGTATGGGGACTGCTCGGCACCTTTGGTCCCAATTGTCTTGAGAGTCCCACCCCTGGGGCCTACACTTCCGAGGGCAGTCTCTTCTCCATTATGGTCCTTTGCAGACCTGACCTGGAGCCAGGCGCAGGTTAGACGCCTGAGGGCAATCCGCTTGAGATGCCCCTCCTTTCACAATAATAATGAGTCCATCCTTTTCACCTGGGTCCCTCTGGGCATTTTTCTCAGGCTGTTTCAGAACAGATCTAACAGCCATTGTTGGGGCTTCAGTCTTTTGCTGGGTTCCTTTTTTTGCCTCTTATTTTCCTCTTTATATTCTCTACCTTAATATACCATCTGAGCCAACTGTAACAGTTTTTTTTAGACTGATTTGGTCCAAACACCTGTTTTTGTAACTTGCGGCAAGTATCTGGAGCCTACTGAGTGAGAAATCTATCTTTTAAGATCATTCCTCCTTCTGCACTGTCAACATCAACATCAGTAAACTTGTGGAGAGGCTCCTATAGTCTATCTAGGAATTTACCAGGAGTTTCCTTCTCTCCTGTTATATGTCAACCAGCTTAGCATAGTCTAAAGTCAGCATCCATGCTCACTTGAGTCCTCCAAGAATACATCTGACAAAGTGACTCTGTTATGGGAACTGCTTGACCCCAGTAGGCAGAAGGGCTATTTCGTGTTCCCTCTTTTTTCTGTGTCTCACGCTCAAGCCGTTCATCTCCAAAAGTAGTAGCTTCCCCAAAACTCGAGTTCTTGGGTCAGGAGTCAGCATCTGTCCCAAGAAATACGTTACATCTCTCCAAGTAAGCTCATAAAGTAAAGTTAGCCCCATAAAGGCTTCTGTGTACTTTTCTGGATTCTCTAAATAGTTTTGACCGCAATTGGTACTATTTGAATTTCTACCAAGACTGAGGCAACCCCTCCTGAAAGGGTGCCCTAATTCTCTGCCTGTTCAGTTGGAGGTCCCAGGTACAGGGGCAAAGTAGCGGACAGGAGGGAGTTAAAGGTTCCACACCCAAACCTGCACCCTTAGGACACAAGTCTGACACATCTTGCAGAGAGAGAAAGAGCAACACATATGTCACTTCTACCAATTTCCCTTATTTTCTACAGAACTGGTCTAGTTGTAAAACAGTAATAATTGAGATCCTTTAACAGACCAGCGTTCCCTGGCTTCCAAAGGATACCATGGCCATTCAGTATCACAAAACAATATCAGGCATGTCTTTTTAAACTCTGAGGATCAAACTTGTGCCAGCTTTTAAAAAAAAAAAAAAATATATATATATATATATATATTTTAAAGAAGTAGTTCTGGAACTGCTAGCTCCCATCTGTAAGAGAGAAAAAAGCAGTATCCATAGCTTTGGCTTTTATCCACTGGAAGCATCCTTCCCTGCTCTAGATGGAGGTGTAGACTCTCCACTGAAGCTTTCCTCCCCTGGTCGGACTTAGTCTGTCCCTTACAGACGCAGGCGTCATTCTTCCCTGCTGGTTCTACCACTGAGGTGGGGTGGAGCTGCACCAGGGGTAGACCTGATGGCATCCCAGACTGGTTTCCAATTCCTTACCACCAAGGCCTTTGTTTGACTCATGGTAGTTTCCCAGAATGTTTCCCAAGCTAGGACCACAGGGGAAACATCTATCTTACGTGTGCCGATGCACATTCCTGAGTACAGTCCTGACAGCAGTAGAAATGGTGAGTCATAAAGGGATGAACAACAACCAAGATGTCCATTCTCTGAGTGTCACCACACCAGTATAGCAAAAGAGGTGGTGTAGGGTTGGCCAGCAAGGAGAAAGTTTTTTTTTTTTTTTTTTTTGTCCTCGAGCTACTAGGACCAATTCTTCCACTTCATTTCCACAGACTCCACAAAAGGAATATCTCGGGAGTTGAGACAAAAGCCATCAGAGAGCCTTCTCTGGTCTGCTAAAAGCTAACACTATGGAAAAAAGAAGCCCATTGTACTTTTACTGTGACCAGATCCTGCAGTTCCCTATCTGTGTCCTCAAAAACTTCATAGTCACCAGCAGTGCTTCTATCCGCATAGATCGGAGGCACAGCCACGACAAAGACTCACTTTCAGGTCACTGGTCCATGAGACAGGCAGCCAAGAGAGTGACCTGTAGACTGAGAGACATTCCTGGATCCACCTCAGTCCCAAACATGCCCTTGTAACTTTCAGCTCCTAGCAAGGCTAGGCACCTGCATATTTGGGGTCTAAGAAAAAGTACATAGTAACAGGGATCATAAATCCCTTGAAAGTCTATGATCCGACAGATTATGTTAATAGTCCTAATTCCCCACGCAATAATGAAATGGTCAAAGAGATCAGGAAAAGCTGACCAAGAAAGGAAAGTTTGGCCCACATGCTTTGCAAATCACTGACTGCCCCCCTCATAGGGATATTGAGAGTGTCTCTTGGCGTGGCAGGTCAGTTAAGTCCCTGATAAGGCTCCTCTTTTGGGGGCTGCCTTCAGTCAGCACAAGACACCACAGAGAAACCACAGAGCAGGGTTCATCGCTTGCTTCGCATAGGCTGTGTCGTTCATTCACACAAGCACACCATAGAGTTAGTAAAGTAAAGCAGAAACCGTGTGTGCTGAGAAAGCAGAGAGGCTAGATTTCTGAATGTTCTTACCTTTTCCTAAAGATCCTGGACGAGCCCCCAAGATGATAGCTTACGGTGAACGAGGTCAGATTCATGATCTCTGAAGATTTAGCTTCAGGACCAGGGACCAGGCTTGGTCACTCAAGAGCTTTTGTATAGCAGAATTTTTTTCAAGTATAAAAAGGGACAGAGAAAGCTTCTGAGACAAACATCTGAAGGGGGGTGGAGAGTGCCCCCCTTGGTAGTGTTAACAAGGGAGTTATATACTTTTTAATTAGTTATTATAATAAATCAAAAGAATGTCTCAAGTTTGTGAAAATTTTACCAGACCCACTCCCACAATTTACATTGTAGGATAACAGGATTAGAATTTAACAAATAGAAAGATCCTGCTAGACCCAGTCCCATAATATACATTCTAAAATATCAGGATTAGTCAGAAGGTTTTCAGAAAGGAGAAACTGTCCTCAAGCAGGATACATGGTTGTTATATAATCCTTAGTACAGAGTTTAAACTGAGTTTTGTGTAATCATCAATTCCAGGCTTAAAGAAAAAACACTTTATGTGACTAAGACTAAGGAATGTAGAGGGAAGAATAAAAATGTTGTCCTTTCCTCCTCCTTGAGAACCCCAGACCCCTATCTCCGCTTTTGAGAGCCCCAGACCTCTTTCTCCTCCACGGGGACCCCAGACTTCTTATCAATCTGCCTAGGAATTGACTCTCTCAGTATTAGGTTAAATACAGTCTGTGTCCCACATGTTTTATCATTTTGTCATATACTTTTATTTTTTTCTCTATTTATTGATAGAAGCTATTCTTGTCTCCTCAACAAGAATATCAACATCCCGAAGCCAGATTAATCTTCCATGGTCAAAGCACTATGTACAATAAAATATACATGGTGTGTATTTCCATGTATTATATAAAATAATTTTGTTGAAGAAAACATGTCACTATAGCTGTAACAATAGCAAAATTTTATGAAAACCACAGGAAATTACTACAAAATCAATAATAATGTTTTAATTTAACCTTTTAAAATGTTTGACCGTTTTCTTGGAGTTTCAGCTCAGTTTCATGGCCTTGCATATTCATAGTCTGCATTGAATCCATTGTCTTTTCTTGTGTTCTGAGATCTGAAAGAAAATGGTTTTAAATTTGAAAAGGAGCTTATATTTTGAATATACTTTCAGTTTTAACTGAGTGTATGTTTTCTTTTAAGATTAGTCCAGCTTTTTCTCCTCATGAGCAATGTTTCAAGCAGAAAAACTTAAAACATACCTTTTTAATTAAAGTCAGCACATGATTTAAGAAAGTTGTGAATACCACCAATCACCATCTCCTTCAGCATCAACAGAATTATTCACATATTATTCATGCATCCTTGGATTGTTGCATTTAATCCCTGAAGCATATGAATATCCTTACTCTCTCAATGTGCTCAGGAATAAATTTTATGAGCAACATCTTCATAGTACTTTTAATAGTAAAATTATATGGCAAGACAATCGATCCAAGATTCTCTTATCATCAAACTTTATCAATTTTTTTCTTTGCTCATAAAAAATAAAAATAACTATATCTTTAGCTGTCTGTGGTATGACAGTCTTTAAGTAGACTCTCAAATTTACTTTCATCATATAATTTATAAACCTAATATATATTCAGTATATATTCAGCAGTCTAATCTTGCTGTAGTTTTGTAGGAAAATGTGCACTATACTTACTTGGTGTTTAAAACTGCAGTCCTTCCCATATAATTTGAATGTTTCTGAAAAGGAAAATGGAGGAATTCAGGAGTTTTGTTTTCACCGACTTAATTACATAAGGCTTTCAATCTATGAAACAAGAGGAATTGTTATCAGTGAAATACTTTCTGTTCTTTGAAAGACCTATATGTAAAAGTATTTAATGCTGTTGGTTCAAATTTGAATTCTATATAGACACAGCAAGTTAATTAAATTCACTGGCTTATTTTTACCACTTATAAAATTGACACAGCAATATTATCTACTTCCTGACAGTGTCAGATAATTAAATGATGTGTTTGTGGAGAGTCAAGTCCTCAATAACTGGAAACTATTATTATTTGGAAATAATTCTGAGTTAGTTTTAATAAAGTCCACTAAAAATTAGTATTTTTATTACTTACTGTATTTCCTCAAGGGATTAGAAAGTTTTGATTTACTTTCCTTAAGATGGAGATGAGATATGCTAGGAACATTTCATGCTATTAAATGTGAGGGGACATGTCTATATGTCAAACTTATTTGTTTTCACTCTTACATAAGGACTGTTTTAAGATGACAGAAAATAAATAGTACTCCCTAGAGGAAGATGATCTAAAGGCATTGAGGACAGTACACTTTACAGCAGAAAGAAACATGGAGAAAAATGCAGACCTCCAAAACTATTATGTATTTTCCCATACTCCAAAAAGCCACCACAGCATTGTAAAGCAATGTTTCTTCAATTAAAAGGTAAATTAAAAAAAAAAAATCCACAACTTACTAGACTATGTCTTCGTGATTTATGATGTAATTATCCTTCAGATTTTTAGGTCATATTCACTATGACAGACAAGTTGAAACATAATCATTCTCACAGTATGTAAATGTGACTCAAAAATGAACTACAAAAACAAATGCTGGAGAAAACATACTTGCACTTTGGGTTTATTTCAGCATAGGTAAAATACTAAGGATTACACTCAAGCATCATATTTAACAACAAAAAAAAGAGATGTGAATATTCTGAGATTTTTGAATCTTATTTCAATGTTTCAGAGCATAGCATTTCTTTTTTTAATGTGCCATTCAATGCTCTACAAACAACAAGTGTCAAGTGTCATCATTAACATGTAAGAAATCGGAACTATCTGCGATGGGGAGAATGGGATGAGTTAGAAAATTAACTCAGACTTGACTTTAAGGCAAGATCCATTGTGTATGTGACCCTGAACAATTTATGTAACTGCTCTCAGTCTCAATTTTCTCATTTGCAAAATGGAAGTTTTTTGTAAGAATGAGAGATAATATATGCAAAGTACTTAGTGCTATTTCAGCATAAACCCCATAAGTGATGAATAACATTGTTTTAATTTTCACTATTATTGTTATTATTATTGGACATGAGTCTGAGTAAACTCCGGGAGTTGGTGATGGAGAGGGAGGCCTGGCGTGCTGCAGTCCATGGGGTTGCAAAGAGTCAGACATGACTGAGCAACTGAACTGAACTTAACTGATTATTGTTGTCAAGCTATTAACTTTTCAGAATGTCAGAATCCAAGACCTTAAAGACTTTTTGACAACTAAGAAAGTGCTTTCCTTTCACTTCCTCTTTTATAGTCTAAAGTAATTTAGTCCTTGATTAAACATCACTGCCTTCTTTGATACCCATGCAGTTAATCTAGAGTAAATTCCTATAGAGAGGCTTGCATGCAAATGTCTTGACTGTTCAGATTCTCAAAACAGTTTACTTGTTGAGAATGTTTTTATTTAAGAATGAAATCCAAATTCTTTGAGATGATTGAAATAAGCAAACACAAACCTAATTTTTTTTTAAGATTGTATATTTTTCAGGATAGTACATACATGCTACAAATGTAAATGCTGTATTTCTATTACTCTGTTATTACATGTTTTTAGGCCAGTGGTTATCAATTCTGGGGAATCTTTTAGAAGATACACAGATCAATCCTACCTTAAAGGTGTGAAAATTATTATAAAAGAGGTTGTAAAATCCAACTTGGGAATCACTAAAGATTGAGGAATGTCATTCAACTGCCTCTAACATTTGTTGTGTTGTATTTTGAAACATTAATAATGAATATATGTGCTCTCAGTAATATTTTTTCCATAGTCTTCATTAACTTTTCATATTTTTTGTGCCATCTGGTAAGTAACCAAATGGATTTTATCATTACTTTTTTAGGTATTTAGAAATGAATATGTGGTACAGAGTCCAGTAAATCATTGCACAAATGTTGGTCCTTTCACTTAACATTACCTAACTGCTTTGGGCCTCACTACCCTCAAATCAAAATGAAGATTAAAAATACCTACCTCATATCACTGAAATAAATAGTAAATAAAATAAGTATGTTAAAATGAATATTGGAACTTTTAAAAAGCTTAACTCCCTATTGCTTTTCTTCAGAATGACATGATTATACCTCCTCTTTTGCATGGTTCTTAATTACTTTTACTGTCACAACATAATTGCATATAATTCCTTCTTTTACTCTTAACAAATCCCAGTTTATAAGATATATACTACAGTGATCCTACCAATGAGGATCATGAGCATCCCCAGACAACTTCCACTAATTTCAGCCCAATATATCCACATAGGAAAACACTTGTCTTTATGGTTAGAGGCAAGAGTATATCAGAACCCAAAGTGGTGGTATTGACTTTTGACATTTGATTACTAGCACTTCATTGAGAAATGAGCTTCCTTGGTGGCTCAGCTAGTAAAGAATCCACCTGCAATGAGGGTGACCTGGGTTTGATCCCTAGGTTGAATTGATCCTCTGGAGAAGGGAATGGATACCTACTCCAGTATTCTGGCCTGGAGAATTCCATGGACTGTATAGACCATGGAGGCATAAACAGTTGGACACGACTGAGCAACTTTCACTTTAACTTTATTGAGAAATGATTTTGTTTAATGAGTAGAATGAAACTGTGAAGTCAGAAGGCTCTGACATTAAATATGCTCTTTTCCAGTGAACAGTGTTCTTGAAACACTTACTGAATTCCTTACTTAGAGGCTGCAGGGAAATCATACCTTGTATGATTTGCCAGTGTATGGTTTAGAAATAATGATATTAAACCATGGTAAAAAAATAAATATATGGTTATATATTGGACAAAACAGTCTGAAATGCAGTACTTGGATGCAATCTCAAAAATGAGAGCATGATCTCTGTTTGTTTATAAGGCAAACTATTCAATATCATGGTAATCCAAGTTTATGCCCCGACCAGTAACACTGAAGAAGCTGAAGTTGAACAGTTCTATGAAGACCTATAAGACCTCTAGAACTAACACCCAAAAAAGATGTCTTTTTCATTATAGAAGACTGGAATGCAAAAGTAGGAAGTCAAGAAACACCCAGAATAACAGGCAAATTTGGCCTTGAAGTACAGAATGAAGCAGAGTAAAGGCTAATAGAGTTCTGCCAAGAGAAAACACTGGTCATAGAAAGCACCATCTTCGAACAACACAAAAGAAGACTCTACACATGAGCATCACCAGATGGTCGACACTGAATATAGACTGATTATATTCTTTGCAGCCAAAGATGGAGAAGCTCTATAAAGTCAGCAAAAACAAGATCAGGAGATGACTGTGGATCAGATTATGAACTCCTTATTGCCAAATGCAAACTGAAATTGAAGAAAGTGGAGAAAACCACTAGACCATTCAGGAAAGACCTAAATCAAATCCCTTATGACTATACGGTGGAAGTGAGAAATAGATTTAAAGGACTAGATCTG
The DNA here is from genome assembly GCA_007570785.1 of Antilocapra americana. Taxonomy (NCBI): domain Eukaryota; kingdom Metazoa; phylum Chordata; class Mammalia; order Artiodactyla; family Antilocapridae; genus Antilocapra; species Antilocapra americana. Next base: position 883,601 of record ML661343.1, read on the forward strand.
ATAGACAGAGTGCCTGATAAACTATTGACAGAGGTTCATGACATAGTACAGGAGACAGGAATCAAGACCATCCACCCCCGAAAAAAATGCAAAAAGCAAAATGGCTGTCTGAGGAGGCCTTACAAATAGGTGTGAAAATAAGGGAAATGAAAAGCAAAGGAGAAAAGAAAACATATACCCATCTGAATGCAGAGTTCCAAAGAATAGCAAGGAGAGATGAGAAAGCCTCAGCGATCAATGCAAATAAATAGAGGAAAACAATACAATGAGAAAGACTAGAGGTCTCGTCAAGAAAATTAGAGATACCAAGGGAATATTTCATGCAAAGATGGACTCAATAAAGAGTGGACATGGTAGGAACCTAATACAAGCAGACGATGTTAAGAAGAGGTGGCAAGAATATACAGAAAAACTGTACAAAAAAGTTCTTCACAACCCAGATAATCATGATGGTGTGATCACTCATCTAGAGCCAGACATCCTGGAATGTGAAGTAAAATGGGCCTTAGGAAGCATCACTACGAACAAAGCTAGTGGAGGTGATGGAATTCCAGTTGAGCTATTTCAAATCCTGAAAGATGATGCTGTGAAGGTGTTGCACTCAATACGCCAGCAAATATGGAAAACTCAGCAGTGGCCACAGGACTGAAAAAGGTCAGTTTTCATTCCAATCCCAAAGAAAGATAATGCCAAAGAATGCTCAAACTACTGCACAATTGCACTCACTCACATGCTAGTAAAGCAATACTTAAAATTCTCCAAGCCAAGTTTCAGCAATACGTGAACTGTGAACTCCAGATGATCAAGTTGATTTTAGAAAAGGCAGAGGAATCAGAGATCAAATTGCCAACATCTGCTGGATCATCGAAAAAGCAAGAGAGTTCCAGAAAAACATCTATTTCTGCTTTATTGACTATGCCAAAGCCTTTGACTGTGTGGATCACAATAAACTGTGGAAAATTCTTCAAGAGATGGGAATATCAGACCACCTGACCTGCCTCTTGAGAAACCTGTATGCAGGTCAGGAAGCAACAGTTAGAACTGGACATGAAACAATAGACTGGCTCCAAATATAAAAAGGAGTACATCAAGGCTGTATATTGTCACTCTGCTTATTTAACTTATATGCAGAGCACATCACAAGAAACGCTGGGCTGGAGGAAACACAAGCAGAAATCAAGATTGCTGGGAGAAATATTAATAACCTCAGATATGCAGATGACACCACCCTTATTGCAGAAAGTGAAGAACTAAAGAACCTCTTGGTGAAAGTGAAAGAGGAGAGTCAAAAAATTGACTTAAAACTCAACATTCAAAAAACTATGATCATGGCATCTGGTCCCATTACTTCATGGCAAATAGATGGGGAAACAGTGGAAACAGTGGCTAACTTTATTTTTCTGGGCTCCAAAATCATTGCAGATGGTAATTACAGCCATGAAATTAAAAGACACTTACTCCTTAGAAGGAAAGTTATGACCAACCTAGATGAAATATTAAAAATCAGAGACATTACTTTGCCAACAAATGTCCATCTAGTCAAGGCTATGGTTTTTCCAGTAGTCATGTACGGATATGCGAGTTGGTCTCTAAAGAAAGCTGAGCACCGAAGAATTGATGCTTTTAAACTGTGGTGTTGGAGAAGACTCCTGAGAGCCTTGGACTGCAAGGAGATCCAATCAGTCCATCCTATAGGAAATCATTCATGAATATTCATTGAAAGGACTGATGTTGAAGCTGAAACTCCAGTACTTTGGCCACCTGATGCGAAGAGCTGACTCATTTGAAAACACTCTGAACCTAGGAAAGATCGAAGGCAGGGGGAGAAGGGGATGACAGAGGTTGAGATGGTTGGATGGCATCACCGACTCAATGGACATGGGTTTGGGTGAACTCTGGGAATTGGTGAAGGACAGAGAGGGCTGGCTTGCTGCTGTTCATGGGGCTGCAAAGAGTTGGACACAACTGAGTGACTGAACTGAACTGATACATTGCACATTTATAAAAATGTCAAATTCTTATCAGTTTACTAACTACAATGAGCACAGCAGTTATATATAGGAAAAAATTCAACAGACATTTATACATATCTGTTATAGCCTAGAGGCTATGCACTTGAATTGAAGGAAATAGTTAAGTGTGTTCTGATCTTTGTGATCCATGAGCTTCCTATCAACCTGAGAAAACAGACGTGTATACTAAAATTAAATGTATTTAAATATCCCCTTTCTTCAGTTAACTTCTTAACATATCATATTCCTCATTTTCTCCACAGAATGAAGTATTGTGTTCAGTTATCTTCTTTATTTCTTTTTGTCTGTCTTTTTTCCTTCCATTGCAAAAAGGGCCGTGCCTTGACTTGTTCATACCATGTAACCCATAATTTGGAAAGAAATATGAGTAGATTGAATAAATATATTTTCTTCCTTATATTCTATTTTCTTAAGATCCAGTAAAATATATATGGAATTTATGTATCATGAGAAGATAGGAAATCAGAAGTTTACAGAATTGACTTGAGAGCCTCTTCTGACAGCTAGCTCTATGCAACTTTGGGGCGATTTGTGACATTATTTCACTTGTTTTTACATTTTAGATATTTCTAAGGTATCTAGTGACTCCAAACCTCAGTTCCAATGTTCATACATGTCCCTTTTAATGTATTTGTAGGTTATCATACAATGAGAGTTTGGATTTCTCTTTTAAGTATGTTGGTGTTCCACCTTGGTTTCACTTAAAATATTGATACTGCTTTAAGAAAAGTGAGAGTAGTACCTAAGTGTAGCATAAGCCAAAGCCTATTTCTAGAGCAGTGAGAACCTAGTTTATTTGCATCAAAGGAACCTGGAATGTGTGTTGAAATTTCAGGTTCCCAAGTCTCCCCTAAGATCTAATGACCCCAAATCTCTAGGCGATTTTAGAAGAGACATTTGTATAAGCACCCATAATACTATTCTATGGAAAACCAACATTTGGGCATTATTTTCATAGAACCTATCAAGTCAGTTGTGTCTACAGTTAAAAAGATGTGAGCTGATGTCTTGCATTTTGTAAGCATGTTGTCTGAGTATGAATCCATTACAGAAGTGGGAAAGACTGGGAAAGAGAGTGAGAAAGATTGAGTCCTGAAGACATTGGGTGATCCTTAAATCTGTAATAGTTGTGTATGAAACTAGCACTATTCCAGGATTTACAAGTCAATAAAAATCTATCTTTGCTTGTTTCAAGTATAATTTCTACCACTTTCTAATGTTTCTACTAATGTAGAGTTTTTGTCAAAATCTTCCATAGAAGCGGTTATTCCTATAGTTGTTTAGTTGCTTAAGTCATGTCTGATTCTTTTGTAACCCCATGGAACATAGTCCCACCATGGGATTTCCCAGGCAAGAACACCTGGAGTGGGTTGCCATTTCCCTCTCCAGGGGATCTTCCCAAGCCAGGGAATGTAACTGTGTCTTCTGCATTGGCAAGTGGATCCCTTACCACTGAGCCACCTGGGAAGCCTATTCCTATAGAGACATGTGCAAAAAGAGCGAGGCTATACAGGTTACTTACAGTCCTTCCTTTTTATTGATCTTCAAGTATTTGTTTTGTCTGTGTTCACTATCCATGCCACAGTTTTCTAAATATTTTGAGTGTCAGCCAAACTGAAATGCAAGTTTTCTATTATTATACTTATTGCTACCTCCTCTGGATGTTGAAAAAGTAAAAAAAAAAAAAAACACAAAAACACACACACACACAAATTGCATTATGTAACAGAAATATTTGGGAACTATACTGAGGATGATTGTCTGATTTGAATTGGTAGAGTCACCTCTGAGTATAGTAAGATCAATTGTGAACTCTTTTAGCTAGAGTCTTTAAAATAAAACAAACAACTAAGAAAAAAAACACCAAAAACTTATGCTTAATCTACATTAGCTAGTCTAAGTGTTTTCCTGCCTAAAGGTGAGAGGATAGGCAAGATGAGAGGCCTCCTCTCGGCTAAAAACTTCCAAGATTCTAAGCTAAAGAGGACCCTTTGAACTTAAAAAACAACACTCTCTTAGATGGAGTTGTTTTGCCAGGAGTATGTAAAATGAGGTTTAGCACCTGCTTTATGGTAATAATTGGTCACGTCAACAATTATGCAACTTTATGAACCATTATTTTAATTAACATGAAATATATCATTTTTCCCTTAAAGACTGTGTGTGGCACCTTGTGAAGAGCTGCTCTTGGTTACCTCAAGAGTATGAGACTGAAAGTGGCTAGAGGTTGAGGTAGGGTTATGTTGCCAGCATCTTTATGTGGCCAAATGTTAACTTGCAAAAAAAAAAGCATGTACTTATGTAATTAAAATAATGAAGCAGGATAGAAATTTTTAAATTAAAATCTAGGCATAGATCACCGTCCTATGTCTATCAGTATGTCAGATAGGTACATTGAATATTTGATGCATAAATATGTCAGTCGTGTACATTTTATGAATGAACTTTTCTGGTAAATTCAATATACTTTTCATTTATAGGAAACATGATTATAGAACCAACACTATGGACAAAAAATTGTTAAATATATATCTCAAGATACTTGTCCCTTTAAAACATAAAAATTTAAATGCTTAACACTATAAATGTGACTGCCAAATGCTATGTGACCGAATCACATTTTGCATGAAATACAACTTATGAATGTCTAAAGTGCATTTCAATTAGTCTAAAAGTTTGGCAAAGAAAACATAAAGTGGCTCAGATGTATTGAATTTTTAAAAATAAGTACATGGAAGCAATACATTTCCTACAATGAAATTTGATAATCAGAATCTAATGAAATTAGAAAACTTGGTCAGAAATATAAGGATATAATAAATGAGGGTAATTATAAAATATAGAAATTTCGACATTTCTTTTTTATTGTTGCTCTTCTATTTAAGCAATAAATTGTTTAATTTCATTTAAGGGCATATCTATTTTTTCTTTGAAATGAGAAGATTATTGATTTAGGTAAAATGTCAACAATTTGATTTATTATTTAAAATTGAAGTTTTATGATTCCAGTTGTCAAAATGAAATATGATTGGTGTGTAGTTTCCTTCATGAGAAGTTCTCCTATTTCCATTGTCACTATTAGCCCTATGATATGTTCAGCTAAACAGTTGTTTTTTTGACATTTAGTAAGATAAATATCATATATATGTATTTGTTGGCTTATATCTGTGTGTGTGTGTGTATACACTTATATATGTATATATAATCAATCTGTAAATTAAGATATCCCTATAGCAGTGATGCAAAACAGTTGGACATGACTTAGCAACTAAACGATAACAACAGAAGTGTCATATTGCCTTTGGACTATGAAAGAAAGGAAAGATTAAATGTATAGAGCCACTGAATCAGAGTACTTAATACTTAATTTTTTTTTAAACTGAGGTGTACTTGATTAAAAATATTATATTAATTTCTGGTGTGCAGCATAGTAATTCACAATTTAGAGGTTATACTCCATCTATAGTTGCTATAAAATGTTGGCTGTATTCTCTATGTTGTACAATCTATTCTTATTACTCATTTATTTTATAATGAGGTATAAACTACTTTTAGTTTATATAGTATAAACTACTATACCTCTTAGTCCCTTGCCCCATTTTGCCTCTCCACCCCTTTCTTCACCACTCTAGTTTTTTCTTTATATGTTTGAGTCTTTCTCTTTTTTTATAGTCATTAGTTTGTTGTATTATTTACATTCCACATATAAATGATGTCATGATATCATACAGTATTTGTCTTTCTCAGTCTGATTTATTTCACTCAGCCTGATACCCTCTAGAATCCGCCTGCAATGTGGGAGACCTGGGTTCAATCCCTGGGTTGGGAAAATCCCCTGGAGAAGGGAATGGCTGCCCACTCCAGTATTCTATCCTGGAGAATCCCATGGACTACATAGTCCATCGTGTTGCAAAGAGTTGGGCAGAACTGAGCAACTTTCACTAGACACCCTCTAAGTCTATCCATGTTGTTGCAAATGGCAAAATCATTTCTTTTATTACTAAGTAGTATTCCGTTGTGTGTGTGTGTGGGGGGGGTGACACACACACATATATGTCAGATTTTCTACATTCATTCATCTGTTGATGGGCACTTAGGTTATTTCCATACCTTGGTAATTGTAAATTACGTTGCTGTGAATATTGGGGTGCATGTATATTTTTGAACATTTTCAGTTTTTTTGGACATATACCCAGAAGTGGAATTGCTGGGCTTTTTGCTATATCCTAGTCAACACATGTTATTTGTGTTCTTTTTGATGATAGTCATTCTGACATGTGTGAGGTGATATCTCATTGTGGTTTTAATTGATATTTCTCTAATGATTAATGGCTTTTAACATTGTTTCATGTGCTTATTTTCCATCTTATACCTTCTTTGGAAAAATGTTTATTCATATCTTCTTCCCAATTTTTAACCAGGTTGTTGGTTTTGTTCATGTTGAGTTATAACAGCTATTTATGTATTTTGAATACTAACCAACATATATATTATTATATATATTAATATATATATTAATATCAGTCATATTATTTGCAAAACTTTTATCCCATTCAAGTACATGATACTTTAAATATCATAGATGTGTCAATCTACTTGCTAGATCCTAAGACCTACATAGTTACAATTTGATAGTTCCCACAGAAATAGATAATATAGACCAGAATTCTGGTCTATAAGCCATTTGTGAGAAAAAAAAAATTAAATACTACAATCCGAGTTCCAATCCTACCAATCATTTATGACAGAACGATAAACCTCTCCACGCTTGCTCCTTGGAAGAAAAGCTGTGACTAACATAGATAGCATATCAAAAAGCATAGTCATGTATGGGTGTGAGAATTGGACCATAAAGAAAGATGAGCACCAAAGAATTGATGCCTTTGAACTGTGGTGTTAGAGAAGACTTCAGAGTCCGTTGGACTGCAAGGAGATGCAACCAGTCAATCCTAAAGTATATCAGTCCTAATATTCATTGGAAAGACTGATGCTGAAGCTGAAACTCCAATGTTTTGGCCACCTGATGGGAAAAACTGACTCATTGTAAAAGACCCTATGCTGGGAAAGATTGAGGGCAGGAGGAAAAGGGGACGATAGAGGATGAGACAGTTGGATGGCATCACCGACACAATGGTCATGAGTTTGAGTAAGCTCTGGGAGTTGGTGATGGACAGGGAAGCTTGGTGTGCTACAGTCCATGGGGTCACAAAGAGTCAGACACGACTGAGTGACTGAAATGACTGAGTGACGCTATATCTATACAGTTTGATTTTACCTAATTTTAAGTCTCCCATCAAATCACTATTTGGTTATGTGAGATAGCATAGCACTTTCACGTTGATTCTAGTCTCTCTCCACTAATGATGAATGAGACTTTCAAATCCTGTCTCCTGAGTTTCAACCCAACCCATGTCGCAATGTATTAAGGTAGTGAAGAATGTAACCATATCCCAGTTATCCTTTATTTGAATTGAAAATTTGTTTTTCAGTTTCATTACTGTCAACATGAAGCCAAATCTTTGGAGATGACATCAGTTGTCTTCATTTTAAAAATATGTATTCCCTTTTCCACTAAGTGAATACTGTTTGAAAACACTTTCCTTTCCACTGTATCAGATCACTTTTTGCTGTACCTTCTCCCAAGATCTAGTAGTAAAGGATGCGTAAAACACTGAAATAAGAATCATGGTGAAAGATATTGGTTGCTGAAAACTCCTATTTGCCACAGATTGGATTTTATATTTGGCTGGTTAATGTGATTCCCAGAGTGGGAAAACTAACATATGAAATTTGATAGACTTTCCAAAGTTAAGGTGATCAACTTAAGAGCAGGAAAAGCATGACCAACATGGAAAATTTTATGAATGCAAGTAATAAAACATACTAATAAATGTGTCTCTTTCAACATTAGACTTCAGGCATATCATGCAAAAGAGTTCATTTTTAACACTGAGAAATATATATTCACAAGAAACTGAATATTAGACAAAAGTGGTAACTTTGTTTCTGTACTTCAACAACTTAAAATTGAAAGGATAGAAAAATGTAAAAATATATATAAAAAATAAATAGTAAGAAGATTAATCACAATCTTTCACTATTTTTCCTTTTACTATATTTTGATTATTTATTGGCAATCTTTTCTTAGATATGAGAGGGAGTAGATGATAGGAAACAGACCTTAAGTGCCATAGTATTACACATGCTGGAATTTTTCTTTTCTTGGTCTCCTTTGCCTCCCTGCCTCACTGCAACACATACACTCACTCACTCACTCTTCTCTTCCACCCATCCTCTCACCTAAGGGAAACTGGAAAAGACACCACAGAGTAAAGCAAAGTCTGGACTTGTAAATACAACCTTTTGGTGTTTTATTGTGTGATCATGGCTGTTGCTTGTCTAATTTTATACTTCAGTGATATGGTGATGTCTACTTACCTACTTCTTAGAGCAAATATCCAAAGGAATGTTGTTCTAATCCTTCAGCATAATCACCCCACAATTGGGACAGCAAGGCAGACAGCTGAATTAATAGCAATACCTGTGTGTCAATCTGAAGGAGCCGCAAGAACTACTGTTCACATTTAATCTCTTAGAAACTAGATGCCAGAAATGAACTTTTGTTTATCTTTCAGCGGTCTGTCCCTTAAAGCATAGTGTCTGAAAATCATATTTGAATCTCTTAAATTGCACAAGGAATAACAAAGAAAATGGATGCAACTGCTGTTTCCTCTTTGCTGGACAACTGAAAGGAGCTATTAGTAAAGGGTGTGAAGGCAGGAAAAGGTGTCTTTTATTATTTAGAATTCACAGATTCCAGGAAAGTGGCAACATTTCCATCTGTGTTTGTCATCTGCTGTGTTACTTGCTAGATACCCAGTGTGTAGGCACTGTTGCTGTTTCTATTAGATTTTTAGGGTCACCAGCCTATTTGTTTTGCAGAAGCTAAAAGAATACATCTTGTAGGGAGATCAGAGGGAAGAGGATAAGAATGGGCTTTGAACATAAGGGAAAAGGATTTCTACAATAAACAACTAGCAGACAGGACCCTTAAAGAGTTGCTGCCTAGTTTTATTGTTGGGTTGTTTTTGTTTTGCTTCTACATTGATTAAATTAACAATTTGGGGAGAGGATTCTGACTTTATCTGCATTCTTCAATCAAAAATAACTTCAAAGTCATGCTAGAAGCTTTAAATACATAATTTTATGATGATGAGTTCTGGTGAACCATTTATTGCCTTCTGCAAAATCTTTTAGTTACAAATACATGAATATGAATATCCAAGACTATGACAAATGAGAACTATTATTTCACATTTCAAATGGATATAAGTTCCTTTCTTGGCTGCATAATTCACTGGCAGAAATGACTAAAATTCTTGAGCCCTACTTCTAAACTCTTTATTTCTCTTATGAATTCCAAAAGATGCCTGAAGGTAGAATTATAATATAGAAGCTATTTTGAAGTTCTTCATAGTTCTAAGATGGATCATCTACTCACTCATTCTTTTTAATTCAGGTGTTTATAGAGAGTCACTATTTACAGATCATGATCCCAAATATTGAAGACATGATAGTAAACAAAATATGAACATTATATTTCAAAGGGACAGGTAATAGAGAAGTAAACAAGTTAATAAATTGTGATAAGTACCATGATGAATCAAAACAAGGTAATTTCATTAAAAAAATATTCCGTGAAGGAGGAATAAAGTGAAGGTCTTTATTTAAATATGATGGTCAAAGAGGCTGAGGAAATAATATGTAAATTGAGATTTGAAGGATAAGAGGTCACCCATGAGATGACCCAAGAGAGGGTCATATATCAATAGAAAAGTCCTAGTCTCCTGGCTAGGTCTTTGTTGGAGTGACATTAGTTAACTAGAGTCCTGGATTATTTGTGAACAATGGTGAACTATGTTCCCACAAAAGATCATAAGGGAAAGTGACATCAAGCTGTTTATCCATATGTTCTGGAAGGAGGCATACAGCATGTCTAGAGGGGCCACACAGAGCAACAGGACTTGGGACACAGGTTTATTAAGACCCTTGGGTGGAGTGCCTAGGCATTACCCAGATAAGGTCTGATTGGTCCATTCAAACTAAAGGAACAGTATTTGGTAAGCTTAAATGAGGTTCCCAGTGCTTTGGAGGGAATGATCTTGAGAGGGTGATCTTTAGGAAGAGCTGTAGATCTAGCTCTGCATGGTGACAGATCCAACATAATTTTCTTTTTTTAATACGGCCTGAGCCTCTATCTTGGAATTTTGTATGAATGTATATTTATGTAGAAATATGACCTATTTGTGCCAGGGTTGTTATGTACAGTGCGGAGGGACTTATGGAAAAGATGTAAAGAGAAAAGTTTGGGGTATAAAAGAGGTGCCTGTGGTGGTGAGAACAATGAGGGAAATTAAGTCTGTCATGGATACATCATGTGGCAAGCAAAAGCTGTCATCTAGTACAGTGAGCCATGATCATAGCATCAAGAGGTCCCTAACCTGAGGATCTAAGCTGGTCTCATTAGGGGTGTCGCAGAAAATGCCTTATTGTGGCTATGTGGTTGAGAATACATAATATGGCTCACCAGAACATAAAATAGCTAATGCAGCTTGGCAGTTGGGAATGGGACTTAAGATTTTGCAAACATTTCAGTTGAGGCAAGCTTCGTGAGGCTAGCAGTAGCTTCTTCAGACAAATAGAATTTGTAGGGTTCATCAGCTGGAGGTAATTTTGCTACTTGGTCTCTGGGTTGCCAGTCATCACAGTCATTCATTTTCCTCCTTGTGGACAGGTGATAAGAAGTGGGCAGAATCCCAGAGTCCAGTGAGGTTGGGGTACATTAACTTCCTTGTAATCGTTGACTGAAAAAATGTACAACCCAAAGGTTAAAGTTATATTTGGCAGACGTTCTTAGGACTTTAAGCCCAGACGTAGCATCTCAGATAATGAAACACTGTCCCAAAGAGGAAGAAGAAAGCTGAAATATATAGGAGTTAATTGCACCAAAACCAGGTAGTTGAAACGTCAAAAAATTGCTATTAATAAAAGGAAACCAGATATCTCAAGTTAAGAAATTGAGTGTTTTTCTCTCTGTGGGGAGATCTAAGAGTGTGGGCTCACTGATAGTATTCCTTTGATACACACTTCAGCTCTCTGGGGCCAGCATCCTGCGTTTCCTTATCTTGAGTTTCCTCCGGGTGCACCTTTAGGGGTGATCACAGCAGTTGGCATCCTGTTTCTACCCTGAGTTTCCTCAGACCTACACATCCTGGTGGCTATAATTCCATGGCTTGATGGCTGCAGCATCCTTTGTTTATAGGTGATCCTTTAGTTCTCATCATTCTCTTTAGTTTTAGCCTCACATCTGAGATGCATTTATCCCCAAAAGCATTCTCTTGGGCTACAGAGACATTGTCTGATGTGTGGTTGTGCTTAGAAGTGACTGAGTCCTGTCAAGGAGGAGGGTGGTCTTTCCCAGAGGAGATTCATGAAGGGCATTAGTGGTTGGCAGCTGTTAAATTTTAAGTATATATGCTAGAGGACTGGCTGAGGATGGACTGAGAGTAGTCTGGTCTCTGCCACTAGTTGAGCAGATCTCTGTGAGCTCCAACAGATCATCACAGGTACATCAATGCCTGTGATCTAGATTTGTGGGGACTCCATTAACAATGCATACATCTATGGGCACAGTGATGTCCTAAATGGATGTTTCATGGATGGCAGCTTTATAATCCAGTCCTCACTTTGTTAATATTATAGTAAGATCATTAGAATTCAAACCTGCCAGCTAGATGGGTCTGATTTGGTTACATGGGGAGAGCCATTCTGACTACAATAAAATCTGAGGCATGGTATAAGGAATGAGTGGCTGATTTAGACATGGCTTCTATTGTCACTGTCAAATACAGAGGGATGTGAGCTCTGGGTCAGAATCCACACCTCACAGCACACTGGCTGAAGCCCTTTGAACAGGGCCAACAAGCACCTGGCACTCAGCCATCCTGTGACACATTGGAACACCTGGCTGATTTTTCTTTAGCTTCTCTCCTGTAACAGGGCTGGTCCTGAGTGTTCAACTGGCAACCCTATTATCCAGGCTGTACATAATAAGAGCAATAGCCACAATAAAGGGTTTATTTGCATTTAACTAGTTTACCTGCTGCAGTTAGAGCCAGAGGACTGCTAATACTTTGGGGCAGTAGGTCATTTACCTTTTGCCTAAGCGGGGGATAGGCTTTCTTAGTTCACATTGCCTGATAATGACCTCTGGGATTCCAGGATGCCTTTGCCGATTTCATTTCTTAATGTGACTGACATTCAATAGGTAGTGGACCTCTTTTCCTCTTTTTGAGATCCATACAGCTCTGCTTGTAGGTCCTGGAGCTAAAATGTGGATCTCTGGCAACATTTTTTTTATATACTTGGTTTAATCAGCTTTTATAACCTGAACCAGTAACCTTAGCCTCATGTCTGTGATTGGGCCATTCTTGGGGACAGTAAAATCTGTCTGTTGAAGATCTTCAAGCAATTTGGTGGCAGCTCATCCCCTTGGCCTCCCTATTTTAAGAGGGTCGTATTGTATACTCCTATTTACTATACTATTTAGCATCCTTAGTGTTTAATATTTAACCCTCACTATAGGCTTGGAACCTTGATCTGAGCCAAGAATTCTAACCTAGAGGATAAAACTTCTTTCATGAAGCCAGGCAGCTCTCTAGAAATAATGCTGATGTTTGCAGTTTTGCAGAATTTTGAATGTAGGGATAAATGGGAATTTTTGTGGATCAAATTCTACCTTTCACCATGCTTTCAGAAGATTCAAATATACCCAAATAATTAAGAATATTTTTCAGACCAATTCTTCCCACCAGTTGTACCCTTATTTTTTTCATATTCCTTTATTTCTTATCTGTTCTGACTTTATGTTCATCCTTAGGTTACTTGCTTTGAGAGGGGTTGATTTTTCTACATTAATTTCAAAGTCATATTTTGACAATAGAGAATACACTCAACTTCTCTAAACTTAAAGTACCTTACTAATTTGCTTGAAGATTTTATAATTATTTTTCCCATTATACAATATTTTCCAGTTTTCTAATGCATTATGAGATAAAAGTGTGTATTCTTCATCATATAAAGTTAGTCTAGAAAAATAAAACCTTAAGGCAACATATCAAAATAATTAACAGAGAACCCATTTTGAGCACACATTTGTGTGGCATTATAATAACAGTTTAAATCTTAAGGTACAGAAACATTTTTGTTTTCTGTATTATAATGAACATGTCTAAGAAAATAATTTCCCCATTTTATATATATTTACATTATAGTCCAAATTTTTACTGAAGCCTCATATTACTGAATGACTTTTTACCATGAATCACAGGTAGATGGTTAACTTGAAGGAATTTTATATCCTGAAAATATTTTAAGGTTTAAATGTTTACTAATCTAGATTTTTTAAAAATTTAGAATAAAGTCTGGCTGAATGCAACACATACTTTGAAAGCACAAATTACCTCCCCCAAATATTTAAATATAATGTATAATCATAATATGATCCAATGCTTATTTTTTAGTGACATATTCTTTTTACTTCAAAATTAATTCGTACTTATGATGATCTAAAAATACATACTCTCTGGAAACACCACAGATTATAGTGCTAAGAATATAATTTATTATATAGAGCAGTAATAGTAGCCTGCTCTATTCTCCCTGTGAAAAAAATTCCCTGGGGTAGGATGGAGGGGAACATATCCAATTTGTTCCAGTCACAACTTTTTTCCCCCTGTACTTGTATAAAAGTAGTTAAAACTGTGTGCTTGGGAAACAACTAGATGTGTGGGAAAAGTTTGAATGGTCACTTACTAAAATTAAATATACATGTTTAACAACTGTCAGTTTATATGAAAACATCTCTAAAATACACATCACAGTGAAATTTTTATAAGGAAAGGGGGAAAACAACTGAACTACCAAAAGATTCCCTAGAGCAGGAAGTACATTGTGCCTGAAATGTATGTGTAACTTCATTGATTGTTCTGATGTTCAGAATGTTTAAATTTCTATTCTTTAAAAGTGAAGGCTGATAAAAGTATAGCATAGAGTTATATTTTCAGTCAATATTAAATTGTCACTCCAATTAATTCCAGTACTGAATCAAGTAGAAGTTACAATTGTGCTCAAGAGAACACTTTGATTAAACTTCTTTGAATCCTAGAACTAAGATTAGAAAAATGGATTAACGTGAAGGAATATATTGAATTTATATGGTTTCTTCTGGAATAAAAGTTTACATGTGGCATATAATTTCAAATCTACTAAATTTTTAGCACCAATCTTAGACATTGATGCACATTTGCAAATGTCACCTTCATAATGAACCCAATGTTATTAAGCTAGGAAGGATAATAGAGTAAATAAACATCAACTGCTTTGCTTTCAATCTTCTTTTCCTTTGTCCTGCCTCACCTATTACTTCACTCCCTCATGATCTTACTGCTGTCCTTTTTTGAATAGGTTGTTTTCAGATCCCAAGAGACAGTTCATTGACTTTGCACAGACTGTTTTTACTATGAGACTGGAAATGCCATTTGAACACAATTTTTCAAATCTGTGATATATTGCAGTCTTTTGCTAATCACTACTTACTAAGTTGCTTTTTCTCCCCTTTTCCTTTCTCCTTTCTTTTGGAAATATAATACATTAGTAAAGAGCTTGAGGTCTGGAATAAAATTTAAGGAGTTCAAATTCCAACCCCCAAATTCATCAATTACATGACTTTAGAAAAGTTACCTAACACTTTTGTTCTTCAAACTCTACATTTATAAAATGGAAACAGGAATTTGAAAAGAGTAGATGAGATAATGCAGAACTTTTTACAGGCATAGACCATAATAAGCACTTAACAAATGTTTGCTGTTGCTGCTAAGTCGCTTCAGTCATGTCTGACTCTGTGCGATGCCATAGACAGCAGGCTGCCAGGCTCCCCCATCTTTGGGATTCTCCAGGCAAAAACACTGGCGTGGGTTGACGTTTCTTTTTCCAATGCATGAAAGTGGAGTATCTCAGCTGTGTTGGACTCTTAGCGATCCCATGGACTGAAGCCTACCAGGCTCCTCTGTCCATGGGATTTTCCAGGCTAGAGTCCTGGAGGGGGTTGCTGTTGTCTTCTCTGTGTTAGCTGCTAACTCCATATTAAGATTTAGATGTGGTAGGGGCCCAATGCAACCAGAGAGAGCATATAAATAATACATTTTTAACTTTACATTCTTTCCCTCACTTAGTTGAGTTTGTAAATGAATGCATATGAGAGAAGGAGCACCACAGGTAAAAGGGTTTGAATGAATAAGATTCACATTCTATCTCAGTTTTTTGGTAGGCATCAAATTCTACATCAATTTGTGTGGTTTCTCCGATCTATATCTTTTATCCTTAATTATTACCTTGAAGCATTCAAACATTAAAAAGAGTTAACAAAGTATATATATTTCCACAATAGCATAAAATTTTATACAATTTATAAAGCAACAAACTTCTTTGGGATCCATATTCAAAATTATCAGTTGGGTCACTTCACTCCAAGTCCTTTAGTTTGCTATTTCAGAACTAAAAAGATGATTAATACTGAGATATGTTTTAAAATGTAGTTCAGTTCAGTTCAGTTCAGTTCAGTTGCTCAGTCGTGTCCAACTCTTTGTGACCCCATGAACTGCAGCACACCAGGCCTCCCTATCCTTCACCAACTCCCAGAGTCCACCCAAACCCACGTCCATCGAGTCAGTGATGCCAACCAGCCATCTCACCCTCTGTTGCCCCCTTCTCCTCCTGCCCCCAGTCCTCCCCAGCATCAGGGTCTTTTCCAATGAGTCAACTCTTCGCATGAGGTGGCCAAAGTAGTGGAGTTTCAGCTTTAACATCAGTCCTTCCAATGAACACTCAGAACTGATCTCCTTTAGGATGGACTTTTGGATCTCCTTGCAGTCCAAGGGACTCTCAAAAATCTTCTCCAACATGCACTAATGTTGTCATTAAATTACATTATATACTATGTACTTGATTCGGAAATAAATGTATTCTTTTTTTAGCAGTTTAATGGAAATATTATATTTTAGACTTGTATTATTATTTTAATATTTTATTATTGGTTGTTGAACTTTGGCAAAATTTACCTAATAAAAATAAGAAATAATAATAAAGCATTAAATATCAAAGTAGGCCTTCATCAGAGAGCACTTTTAGGAAGAACTTCAGTTTAAACCACACCTGGCTCGCTTGCTTCATTTGGTTCCTCTCCCCGATCTCAAGTAGCATTCATTTCTGCTTTTTTATTCAGTTTGAACTTTATGGAAAATTATTTCACAGTAGCATATTATTTTATAATATTTTTAATATTTAGTACAACAAACTCAATAAGAAATTTTATGTTTTGTTCTGCAGCCATGCTCCTTTATTCTTTTGTACTGAAAATCTAGAGACTCCAAGATTCTCTTCTTTGAGAAAACTCCAATCTTGAAAAGCCTCCTGGGGAGCATGATGAAAGTAAACTCTAGATTTTTGAAGTAATCCTAGTGAGATAAGGTCATACATCTGTTATTTAACACATTTTTTTGAAAGTATTGTCAGGGTTCTACAATGTTGATATTATTAAATATACACCATATTGTATACAAAAGAAACATGAAATTGTAGGAACTAATAATTATCTCTTATTATGTCTATGTGTGCAATTTTCATTCGCCGCATGCCAGTAATATGTTCAGTGCATTGTTTTATAAGTTAATGAGACATTTCTTACATGAATTGCAGCAAAGGATCTAATTGCTTCATCTGCCCATTATACAGTTCAAAGTCAGCCAGTATAACTGGTAAAAAGAAAGAGTTGCTTAGAATGTCAACTCTAACCACTTCTGCTAGTACCAGATGTTATTGCATTAATGAAAGTAAGTCTTTTGAGGAGAGCAAACATAGATGCTTTATACTTTTATCTTTAAAACTCTTACTAATGAAGAAAAGAGATGAAAAATTCAGTATTTGTTTCTTCTGTGGGAAATTGAATAGATCTGTTTCTAGGTATCATATTAAAAATTTTCACTTAGGCAATGATTGTTCAGATTCTAGTTAAGCAATGAAAACTTTGTACTACATGCATTTAATAGCCAAAAGTCAGCATGTATATATATATATATATATATATATATATATATATATAATTATTTATATCTGATTCACCCATTTTTTGCCAAACATCTCTCACAGGAACTCCTGCTAAATAAATGTTTGTGGAGTGTTGAATTTCCAGCACATTTATGTTATAAAATAGCTGCACAGATACACACAGTTAACAATAAACTATATATAACCTACATAGTAGAAATATGTAAACACTGTAATGTATTTGGTTTGGGTGTATAGAAAATTTCATTGACCATTTAAGATGTCTTGTAGTACTAAAAAGCTTATTATCGTGAGCATTCTTACTGAACTAATGGGAACACTTGAATTTCTGATTAGCAATGGGGAATTCACTGTAATTGAACTTGAGTTTAATTATGAATTTTTATTCAAGACATATTAAGTCAGTCTTTATATATCACTAGAGTGCCCTGGGAATCATGAGAGCCATAACTACATTATAACAGAATACTACTGTGGTATGCTGGAGCTAACTCATACTGGACTATATCATGAGTTGCTAGCATCTCTTTCTACTCCTATGTTCAGTGATCTCACACTGGTAGTTTAAAAATTGCCACATTTACAGTATTTCCTTATGGAAATGGGCAAATGCACAAATCAGGTCATTTTTTCTGGCAATCAAGCTGTCAAACATTTGCCAGCTCACAACCAGAAATGTTTAACAATCAAAGGATGCCCAATTTTGAATATGATCTTAAAAATGGATATTTTTGTCTTTCATATTTTGCATAATACATATGGTTGCGTATGTGTGTCATTTCTGTAAGAATTTTTATGTATTTTTTTTTCAGAAAACATGGGTAATAAAACATAGAAAGTGATTGAAACTTTAAGAAAACAAGGATGACAGAATTAAGACAGACATGGAGAAATAGAGTACAAGAAAGATACATTTTTAGCAGAGAATCTCATGGGAATTAATACACTGTCAAATGGAGCAATGACAAAGACTAGTATGATGCTCACAGTCTTTTCTTATAAAAGCTCTTTTTAGACTTTTATAGCTTCTGATAAGATTTACTTAAAAATACTTAAATTTTTGAAACTTCTTTCTCCTTTAAGTTTAGGTATCAGATTAAAAAAAAAAACTCACATATTGTTTACATTAGTTTTGCTACTCAAGATATATCCGTATTTATTTCAGCTTTTTGAAGAAAAAAATTAATATATACCTCTCACACCCCTACTCTTGATTTAGTCAATACATGTATTTTTCTTTTTTTCATATTGGTAGTTAGCAATAGTTGTCTTTGATATTAAGAAGTCTGTCATCTACAGAATCTTTCTTTGAAATGTTTACTCTGCATGAAGGGCTCCCCAGGCATAGATTTGCTTTCATCTAAAAAAGAAGGAGAATTAAGGAGTAGAATTGAAAGAATACATTTTTATTTTATAATTAATATTTCCAAATCACATTTCATCTTGCTTTGCGTGTCGTACTTTTATAAATGCACCATATGAAATATATATTATTTCAACCACTTTTGTAAAATACAATTATGACTTTATATTGCCCTTTGGATTTCATAAATAATTTGGAAATCTTAAGTATCCTGTTTTAGTTTTGATGTTTACTTATTAACACAAAAGTGGTCATCTTTAAATATGCAACTTAATATAATGATTTTAATGGGCTGACCAAGAAGTTTGAGTTTTAATTTGAACAAACTTCTTAGCCAACCCAATAAAATGATGTTGCACATGTAATGACATGAAATAAATGGCTTCTAAAGAGGTCTGAGTAGTTGTTCACAGCAACAAGCATGCCGTACAAAGTATTGTTTAATTTTGTATGGCAGTGCTATAAGGAGAATTTTAAAAAGCCTTGTTTTAACAGCAGTATTGATTTCTATTCCATTGAGGCAATTAAAATGTATCAATACCCTACATTTTATGGATATTAAATTCCCAATAGGTGCATAGAATAACAAACGTCAAAGATGCTTCAGCTGATATTTATCAACACAAATTTAACTTTGCATCAAAAACATATGATATGCACATTGAAAACAAAATTTTATGCATACATTTTATTTTATTTTTTTATGCATACATTTTAAAGGATGAGCCTGTTTTGGAATTTTTCTCAAGCATTTGAGCCAATGAAATATGAAATATTCCTGGAAAAGAAACAGCTCAATAGTCTTCAAACTTTTAATTTCTGAAAATACTAAGTAAGTTATTTTTCATTTATTTTTAGGGATATGTAAACTTCATATTATAAATATTCCATATAACTGATTATTGACTTTGTTTTGTGCTAAGATAGATAATAAAGCTATCTACAACATATGTATGAAAAGTTCAGAATTAAAGCATTGCTGTGGCCTAATGATGTTTGAAGATGGACTTTGCAGTCTCAGTTTCAACTGAGGCAGTTGGAATGACAGGACATCAAAATGAGTGTAAGTTAGATTTGGCTCCCCCAGTCCTGTGCAGAAACTATCCAAAACAAAGAAAAAAGGATTTCAAAACGCTAAATCCTTAGCAAATTAAGGATAAAAAAATAAAATAATCAGAGGAAGGATTTATAAGGAGAAATGTGATTTAAGACTAGTAACTTTATAAAGAAGAAGAATGCTATTTAATATTTTTCCCTTCCTTCCTCAAAAATTAAAGACTTCTATGATACTCAGTGTGTTTCTATCTTGTTTTATTTTACCATCATCTTTATTGATACATATTTTCATGTTTACTGAAGTATACCCACATAAATGATTTTGTTCCTCATTCATTCTTACAGTTTAGATTTCTAACTTGAAAAGATTTATTTTGACTTAAATTTACTTCAGTGAGAACTGCTTGGTAGTAAACTCTCATGATTTAACTGTCATTTTTTTTTTTCTTTTTTCATTTTTGAAATTAAGGAGAAACCTTTATTTTCAGCAAAAGTGCCCAGGAGAGATGGTTCATTGATCCACTAGGAAAGAGTCTCTCACCACTTACAGCACCAAAATATATATTTAAAAATTAAAAAACACACAGCCCGCCCTGCATACACACACGCACACACCTGTCTCCCCCAAAGCCACAAGACCCAGACCAAACAGGAAGACAACCAAACTTAGTGCCCTTGCACAAAAGAAGTCTTTGAATTGGGATTTACAAATTCATATAGTCTTTCCTATGAAAAAACAAAAACAAACCAAAACCAAAGAGGGAAAGAAAACACTTCTACACGAAGGCCGGCCAAGACGGGGGAGGAGGAGGAGGACACGCTGTCCTCCTGGATGGTGACAGAGCGAAACAGTCACCAGTGCTGCCCTAACTGTCATTTTTTTTAAAGATACTTTTACTGGATATAGAATCTTAGATTGAGAATGGTCTGTCATCACATTGAAAATACTGTTCTTCTGTCTTCCAGTTTTCATTTTTTGCAGATAAAATAATAGTGATCTGTTTAAATGCCATATTTTGAGCTGATATTTTGGCCACTTTTAAAAAGAATTTTTTTCTGTTTTTGGTTTTCATCTTTATTATTATAATATATTAGGTGTAATGTCACATTGTTTTTCCTGCTAGAGACCTTTTGAGTTTTATCTGTCTGAAGTGTTCTGTCATTCTACGATATAATTATGGAAAAGTTTATTGCATATGTAAGTGTTATTTCTATTTATTCTACTATCTCCTTCCAGAAATTTAAATTGTTGTAAGTTGTTATGTTATCCTGCACATACCTTGTCCTTTCATAAACTCTTCATGTCTTCTCTCAGAGCTAAATTTCTTCTCATACAACTTAATTTAGTTGCCTTTACACTAAAATTTAACCCATTCTATTCAATTTCTAAAATTAATTATTACATATTTTAAGTATCAATTTTGTTATTTTAGGTATACTTTATTGATACAGTGCTTTCTATTGCTCATTATTTCATTTTTGGGGGGAACATAATATTTACTTTTTAGTTTAGTTAAGTTGTGATATCAAAAGTCTTTGTGAGTTTGATTCTTCTTTTATTTCTGTTTGTTCTCATTCATAGGGCCTTCCTTCCTTATTGTGTGATTTTTTGTTGCAGGCTTATTTTCCTAGGAAATTTATTTATGGGGAAATTATTTGAAGACTTATTGCAGTTGCATTTCTTCAGTGAAAATTTGAAATTGACCATGGTTACCAGTGGACCCCAACAAACTAGAATCTATGTTAAATTATTCTTACAATGCTTAATGCTCAAACAAGTAGCATAAAAACTGAAACACAAACTGAGAAATTACTTGCATTCCAGTTTGTGATTATGCAAATTCTAGGAAGTTTCTTTTGTTTTATCTTTGGATTTTTTATCTTTATATTCATTGCCAAAGGCAGGGCAAACATATTTCCTTATTCTGAATTTCTGTGTTTAGTTATCATCATTAAACTTTATGCCATCCCTTAGGGTTTAAGTTTTGTTTGGTGTTTTCTCACATATTCTCTGTAAGGAGTGAGACATGGGCTTCATCTCCTGTGTACTGAACTTTGTCAAAACAGAGACAAGGCTATCAAGATTTGGAGACACCAAGGGGGTGAAAACTTCTACTGGCATTTAGTAACCTCCCAAGATTTCCACTTTCACTTTGATTTTTAATCCATCCATAAATTCGTTGTTTCTTGCCAGCTCAGTGATGTTAGCTTTTTAAATTGTTTCTATTAGGATAATCAAACAAGTAACAAAGTCTACCATATTGTCAGAAACAAAATTTTGTGGACACTTCTTTATTGGAAATGCTTAAGCCTCATGCCATATGTATATATTCTTATATATACAAATAGTACATATATATATATATATATAATATATACAAAAACTCAAAAGTGATTCTGAAGTGTACTTTTGTTTAAGAACAGTTACCGTAAGACTGAAGTTATATCTAACACAAGAAAAATAAAAATTATAGATATAGCTATAGATTTAAAATGTATATAGATTGAATATGTATGCATCTATTTATGTATAAACATGCATATAAAATATAAATACACACATAAATTTATATAAAAATTTATACTATATATATGTGTATATAGAATGCTACACTAGAAGCATTTTAGCCTTTAGTTTCCAAACTATTTAAAATGAAAACATATAGAACCCCTCTGCTTTTACCCTACATGATTGCAAGGGATCTGGTTCCAGATCTCATAAAAACCTTAATGACTTTTCCCTTCCCAAAGACTACAGACCATCAAGTCAGATCCCTTATATCCTCTCAGTTTCTGAGACTTTCATGGCGCACTCTTATAGTATTGACATCCATATGGCAGCTAGAATTCACTACTGGTGTCTTGGAAAATTGCAGCTTTTCATATTTCTAACTGACATATTGAGTTTGGAATAATAAGCATTATGGGGAATTGTCTTAATCATCAGAATGTCTGTTGATAATCTTCAAAATAACTTGGGTTATTAAAAACGAACTGAATTGCCTAAGAGTTGCTCACATCAACCCTACTCAAAATACAACAGCAAAATTATAATTTCATAATGATAAGATATTTTTCCTCCCGGTGGTTGTGGTTTTGTTTTTATTGTTTTTTTGCTTTTAATCTGGTGAAGAAAGAATTCACTGTTCCGGAATTCTGGAGAGGAGACAATTATTGCCAGTGGCAGTACAGAAGTAAAGATAATTTCAGACAACAGCAGGCTTTCCTGCGCATTCTTTTCCATTTCATTAATAACATGGTCCATAAAGAGACACGCTTTGCGAAGCTGAAAGTGGGGATAGGAATTACTCAGAAAGAGCAGACATCTGTGCAGATGATCAACATTTTTTAGATACACCAGCCTCCTTTTTCACTGGCTTCTCATTGAAATGCTGATGGAAGATGAGGCAATTATTAGCGGCAGCATATACCAGCCATTCTGTTTTTTAATCACAACCTGTGCCACTATATGTTTGTTTCTTTTTATCCCCTCACTGAAAACAGTAAATGTTCTGGATATTTCTGAACTATACTGAGAATGTTAGAGCTGTTCTTCATCTTAAAGGACTCCATTAGATATCAGATCAGTGTAAATATGATCTGTTTTCTTTTCTTCCCCACTGCATATGTCTTAGAACAGTGTCTGGCATCTGATGGATGTTTATTAAATGATTTTCCACCAAATGAATGAGTAGTTCAACCCTTTCATTTTCTAGATTTTACTACTTCTTACAGCCTATCACCACATTGATTTAAACACAGGCTCCTACCTGGTCTTGCTTCTCCCTTTCCTCTCCATGAAGTGAACGTTAGTAGTCATTCAGTCTTGTCTAGCTCTTTGTTACTCCATGGACTGTAGCCCGCCAGGCTTCTCTGTCCATGGAATTCTCCAGGCAAGAATACTGGAGTGGGTAGCCATTCCCTTCTTCAGGGCATCTTCCCAACTCAGGGACTGAACCTGGGTCTTCTGCACAACAGGCAGATTCTTAATTGCCTGAGCCACCAGCAAAGCCTGTTCCTATCAGAGCAGCAGAGTGATCTTTTCAAAACACAAGTCAGCTTGTATCATTTCTCTACTATCAACCCCTTAATGGCATCCATCTTAGGGAAATAAAAATTAAAACAGCCTACTAGCCCGTTCTGGCCTGGCCCCTGCCTACTTCCCTGATCTAACCACTCACCAGTCAGCCCTTTCTTTACTCTGCCCCAGCAGCCCTGTTCTCCTAGCTGCTGCTTGAACAAATCGGGCACATTCTTACCTTAATGACTTTAGACCTATCCTGTCCTTTTCCTGGAGCACTCCTGCCCCAGTTTACTATTGTGCTCATGTTTTTTTTAAGTCTTTGCTAAATGTTTTCAGTGAGGCCTTCCATGAGGAGAGTATTAGAAAGTGAATTTCTGCCCCATCCCAGCACTCCATAACATTTGTCACCAAATGATGTATGTCTTATTTCTTCCACTGTTTTTACTGTTCTGTTTTACTAGAAGTCCCATGGGAACAGGAATTTGTATCCATTTCACTCCTTTTGGGTCACCATTGACAATAATTGAATGTTCAGTTACATGCTTTCAGTAAAGAAATTGAGGAATAAATGTAGGAAAACATAGAGGGCCAGCTGGGTCAAATGATTTGCTAAAGACCACATGAATGTTGAGGTTAAAGCCTCATGAAAGTCTCAGATCTTGTGTAATAGGTTGGACACAAGTCTCAGCTTAGCATCTTGAAAGGGAATGGTACTTCCCTTAGAGATATTTTAAGTAAATATGTCGTGGCAATAAGATGTGGGAAGACAGAGTACTTTGCTCTCTTCTTCTCTATTTTAGGAGGGAATAAATACTCTCTTTAGGGCACTATTAAAACTTCAGCACTAGGGAAGACAGATGCTTATAAGTACTTTAGGAATTTAAGTCAACCTTCAGTTGATTGTAACTCTAAAAAAAATTAAAATCTTTCCAGATTTGAACTTTCTGGGCATAGCATTCTATATTTTTTTTGTTATGTTTGGGAAAACAGCTTGGGTACCATGTGCAAATATCAAAAATGTATTTGTATATATGTATGTAAAATCTATATATGGCAAAATTATATATGTGTGTGCTTATGTATATCAAAATGTCCTCTACCATACCTTACATATCCTCTACTATACCTTAGAATCTTACATTCACAAAATATTTTAAAACCCCTAAATAAACAAATAAGCAAGGGTAGTTCCCTGTTTATTTATGTAGTATGCTATTTTCCGATTTTATGAGATTTAATTGGCATATAACGTGTATACTGAAGGTGTACAGTGAGTTTATTGAATAGATATATATTGTGAAATGATTACCACCATAGCATTAGCTGACACTGCCAGCATGTCACATAATTACCAATTCTATTTTGGAGTGAGAACAACTAAAATCTACTCTCAGCAACTTTCAAGTAAATGATCCAGTATTATTAACTATGATCATCATGTTTCATATTAGATCCTTGAACTTATTCATCTTATAACTAAAGTTAGTACCCTTTGATCAGCATCTTCCCATTTCCCCCATTCACTAACTTTATTGTTTGTCATTTTACAAATTTGGCTTTTTTAGGTTCCATAGAAATACTATCATACAATATTTATATTTCTCTCTCTGACTTATTCCATTAAGCATAATGGTCTTGAGTTTTATTCATGCTGTCCCAAACAGCAAGATTTCCTTCTTCTTCATGGCTGAATAATATTCTAGTATATTATAGTGCATGTGACAATTTTATTCATCCATCCCTTGATGGGTACTTAGACTATTTCCATATGTCAGCTATCATGAATAGAACTATAATGAATATGAGTGCAGATACTCTTTTAGATCCTATTTTAATTTCCTTTAATTGTATAACCAGAAATGGGGTTGTCAGATCCTGTGAATTTTCTATTTTTAGCTTTTTTGGATATTTTTAGTTTGCTTGCCTTTTATTCTTGACAAGTGTTCATACTCTTTTCCATACTGGTTATACCAATTTCGTTCCCACCAACAGTGCATGAGAGGTCCCTTTTCTACGTATTCTAACCAATACTTGCTAGCTCTTGTCTTGATGATAGACATTCTAATAGATATGAGGTGATACCTCAGTGTGGTTCTGATTTTCATTTTCTTGAAGATAAGTGATGTTGAGTAAATTTATATGTACTTGTTGGTTACTTTTATGTAGTCTTTAGGAAAAAAAAATATCTACTCAATATTTTTGCCCATTCTTTGATTGGACTCTTTTGGTTTTTGTTCTTGATTACATAAGTTCCTTAGATATTTCAATATTAACCTCCTAACAAATAGATATGAGAGTTGGACTATAAAGAAAGCTGAGTGCCAAATAATTGATGCTTTTGAACTGTTGTGTTGGAGAAGACTCTTGAGAGTCCCTTGGACTGCAAGGAGATCCAACCAGTCCATCCTAAAAGAGATCAGTCCTGGGTGTTCATTGGAAGGACTGATGTTGAAGCTGAAACTCCAATACTTTGGCCACCTCATGTGAAGAGCTGACTCATTGGAAAAGACCCTGATGCTGGGAAAGATTGAGGGCAGGAGGAGAAGGGGATGGCAGAGGATGAGATGGTTGGATGTCATCACTGACTCAGTGGACATGAGTTTGAGTGAACTCCAGGAGTCGGTGATGGACAGGAAGGCCTGGCATGCTGTGGTTCATGGGGTCACAAAGAGTCAGACACGACTGAGCAACAGAAACTAAACCAACAAAATAGATGATTTGCAAATATTTTCTCCCATTTGTAGATTATATTTTCATTTTGTTGATGGCTTCTTTTGCTGTATAGAAACTTTTTAGTTTACTCTAGTTCACTTGTTAATTTTTGCTTTGGTTACCTGTGTATTTGGTATGTGCTATGCTTAGTCACTCAGTTATGCCTGACTGTTTGCAACCCCATGAAGTGTAGCCCACCAGTATCCTCTGTCCTTGGGAAATCTCCAGACAAGGATTCTGGAGTGGGTTGCCATGCCCTCCTCCAGGGGATTGGCCCAACTCAGGGATCAAACCCAAGTCTCCCGCATTGCAGGAGGATGCTTTACTGCCTGAGCCTTCTCCAGGGAATCTTCCCAACCCAGAAATTTAACCAGGGTATCCTGCATTTCAGGTGCATTCCTTACCAGCTGAGCTACCAGGGAAGCCCCCTGAAAGTCACTTCTTGGATCAATGTAAAGGAACTTTCTTCCTACATTTTCATTATTTATTTTATGATTTCAGATGTTACATTTAGGTATTTAATCCATTTTAAGTTCATTTTTGTGAATGGTAGTAATAAAAGAAGTGATTCAATTTCATTTTTCTGTGTATGATTACCAATTTTTCCAACACAATTTTGAAAAGAGACAATAAACAGCCAATAAACAACTTTAGGTAGTATGGACATTTTAACAATATTAATTAGTCTAATTTATGAGCACAGAATATTTTATTTGTTTATGTCTTCCTCAGTTTCTTTCATCAAAGTCATGTAATTTTCAGTATACAGATCTTTTATCTCCTTGATTAAATGTATTTATTGGGACTTCCCAGCAGGCACTGGTGGTAAAGAACTTGCCTTCCAATTCAGGAGACTAAGAGACCCAGGTTCGATCCCTGGGTCAGGAAGATTCCCTGGAGAAGGGCATGGTAACCCACTCCAGTATTCTTACCTGGAGAATCCCATGGACAGAGGAGCCTTGCAGGCTATAGTCTGTAGGGTCACCAAGGGTTGGACATGACTGAAATGACTTATCACAATAGCACAAATTGTTTTTTTAATTTTGGTGCTGTTGGTTAAGTGGAATTATTCTCTTTATTTCTTTTATCATGTTGTTTGTTGTTACACTACAGAAAAATAAATGATTTTTAAATGTTAATTTTGTACCTGTACTAAATTTGTTGACTAATTGTAGCAGTTTTCTGGTAGATTATATATATATATATACACATACACACACACACATATATATATATAATCATCTGGAAAGTGAGACTGCTTTACTGTTTTATTCAGTACTTCTTCATTTCTAATTTGAATGTTTTCTTTTTTCTTTTTCTTGCCTAATTACTCTATCTAGGATTTTGAAAAGGAGTGATGAATGTGAACAACTTTGTCTTGTTTTTTATCTCAGAGGAAAAGCTTTTAACTTTTTACCAATAATATGATGTTGACTGTGGGTTTACTGTCAGTGGCCTTTACTGTGTTGAGATATGTTCCTTCCATACTCAATATTTAGTGCCTTTATCATGAAAGAACATTGTATTTTGTCAAATGCTTTTTCTGCATCTATTGAGATGATCATATTATTTTGTCTATCATTCTATTAATGTGATATATAATATTTATTGATTTGTATATGTCAAAATCTTTGCACTCCAGGGTTAAATCTCATTCAGTCATTGTGTGTGATTATTTTAATGTGTTGTTGAATTAGGTTTGCTTATATTTTCTTGAGAATCTTTGCATCTATATTCATCAGTTATATTGGTCTGCAGTTTTTTTATATTTTCTAAAGGGTAATCTCGTCAGTTTGGTAGAATTGACTTTATGGAAAATGTTGCTTGGGCTTGTTTTTATTATTTTCTTATATCTAACCAGAGGTCTATACGCCTGTGATAAGGGACTATTTCTTACAGATCTGAAATTTCACAAGTACCAGAGATTATGATAGTATAAGTAATGCCATCCCACTATACCATTCTGCTACCTTAAGACCTCAACAGAATGAGACTCTTGTTTCTAAAAGTTAACTATCTATAAGGAAAAAGTGTGAAAAGGGAGGACCATTTTTCTTAAATCTCAAGGAAACAGATTCTTCAATAAAATGCATAAGAAGCTAGTTTTAAGTATTATTGTCTATATGCAGGGATAAACATGGGACAGTTGATCTAAGTGTGCTAAGAGGCATTAGTACATTGTTTTAGGGTTGTCATAGACACAGAGATGAACTGGATACAGTTTGACTTACTCATTTGTCATCTAGAATAGTCTCTAACTGAAAAGCTGATACCAATTAGGATTTAGCAACTAAACTTATATAATATTAATATGTGCAAAGCATCCCAAATTGTCATGGAAAAGGTCAGTTTATTTATTTGTTTGTTTGTTTTTATCATTAATTTTTATTTATGTTTTATCTATAAATACTTTAAAATAGTATTTAGATGCATATTATAATAAAGCAAGAAATTGAGTTAAAATTAGTTTATTAAAATGAGGAAGAAGGGGAAAAAGGTCAGACGCTAAGATAAAGGTACATTTAATCTCCAACAGGGCAAATGATTTCTTAAATGATCAATATGAAACTGGTGTAGATCAAACATGTTTCTACAGGGCATGATTTGAAATTATCATAATGTTAAATAAATAAATAAAATACATATATTCTTATATAGCAATTAATAGAAATAATATATACAGTTCTTTATAATGTTCAGTCACATGAAAATTTAGTGAAACCCTGGTGGCTCACGTGGTAAAGAATCTGCCTGCAGTACAGGAGACCTGGGTTTGATCCCTGGGTTGGGAAAACCCACTGGAGAAGGAAATGACCACCCACTCTAGTATTGCCTGGAGAATTCCATGGACAGAGGAGCCTGGTGGGCTACGGTCCGCAGGGTTGTAAAGAGTTGGACATGACTGAGCAACTAATACACAACACACAGCTTAGTAATTGATGAAAGGCAGTGATTCCCAATCCCTGGAAGATAATTTTGCCTTTTCTCCCCTAGGCATATTCGGCAATATCCAGAGACATTTTTGATGGTCAGAGTGCTCCTGGCATCAAGTACTTAGAGCCAGGGATGCTGCTAACAATATTACAATGCACAAAACAGCCTCCTGTAAACACAGATTATCTGGTCTGAAACATCAGTAGTGAAAATGTTACTTTAATACATCGTTTTCAGCAACATCTCTGATCCCTTTAAAATATAAAACTGAAATTTCATTAACAAAAACAAAAGCAATGTTGTATAATACTCTTCTATCAGATTAGTTGTTCCCAGAAAAAACAGCATGCACACAAAACCAAAGAATACGCTGAGTGGCACTAATATAAATCAGCAGCAAAAAAAACAAATAAAAATTGAATAGTATCAAGTTTATTATCAGTGTTTAACAGGCTTGCTTAGTCAAAAAGTAGCCAAACTATTTTTCCTTGATTCAAGCAATAGTGAAGATAAAAATCCATATGGCATTCTTTTATTAGTGTAATTAGAGAAATTGCATAATGTATACTAGACTATAAAGGTTACCAAAAATGTAAAAACATTAATCAATATAGGTACATACCATATCTTACTTTAAAGACTACCTAGTCATTTACTGCTGTGTAACAAAATATTTTAATTCTTAGTAGCTTAAAACAACATATTTACTGACATTGTGGACCAGAACCTTAGAAAAGGCTCAGATTCACACTTCTACTCAATGGATGTCACCAGGATCAGGCTGGTCTAGAAGGCCCAAGATGGTTTCACTGATGTGTGACAGCTTGATGAGCACAGCTAGAAGGCTGGGCACAGATGGGCCCCTCTCTCTAAGTTTACTCATGACTTCCAAATGTGGTCTTCCCAACATAGAACTCAGACTTCTTAAATGGCAGCCAGGGCTCCACGAGA
This sequence comes from Antilocapra americana, assembly GCA_007570785.1. Taxonomy (NCBI): domain Eukaryota; kingdom Metazoa; phylum Chordata; class Mammalia; order Artiodactyla; family Antilocapridae; genus Antilocapra; species Antilocapra americana. Next base: position 913,857 of record ML661343.1, read on the forward strand.
TGAAAGCTGAAGCTGCCAGTACCCTTAAAGCCTGCACTTTGATCTAGCAAAACATCACTTCTTCTATATTCTATTAGTCAAAGCCATCACAGGTCAGCTCAAATTGAAGGGCAAAGAAAATAGACCCTATTTTTCACTTGAGAAATATCAAGTAAATGTAATCATGTTTAATCTATAGAATTGTAGTTCATGTTTAGTCTCTAACTTGATTTAATAGCAGTGCACGTATAACGATCGTAATTAGAAATAGGGGACAGAGTGAAAAAAGTGTAGTTGATCCTTTGAGATCTTATTCATGCCTATTTTTTGTTCATTTAAGCCATATGATTTGTCCAGATATAGCTGACCCATGTGGCATTTCACCATGTTTTAAAAACAGAACAAGTTTTCTCAAAGAATGAAGATTAGAGTATATAAAATCATCCTATTGTGGAAATCCATGTTATATTGAGTTTAGTTTTGTCCTATAGTACAGATTTTATACTCTAACTCTACTAGTGGCGAATTTGTAGGAAAAGTTGTTTTCAAAATCACTTTGGGGCTTCCCTGGTGGCTCTGTGGTAAAGAATCTGCCTGCCAATACAGGAGACATGGGTTTGATCCCTGGTCTGGGAAGATTCAATATGCCAGGAAGCAACTAACCCTTTGTGTCACAGCTAATTGAGCCTGTGTTCTAGAGCCCAGGGGAACCTGCAACTACTGAGTCACATGCTGCAATTACCAAAACCCATGCACCCTAGAGCCTGTGATCTGCAACAAGAGAAGTCACTGCAGTAAGAAGCCCATACACCAAAGCTACAGAGTAGCCCCCACTTGCCACAGCTAGAGAAAAACCTGTGAAGCAGCAAAGACCCAGCACAGACAAAAATAAAGTAAATAAACAAAATCACTTTGAGTCATTGTCAACAAGCATAAAAAAAAAACCACATTTGTATATGTGTATACAGACACACACATATATGTATGGCTATACATACATATGCATATATATGTAAATATATATACATGCATATAGGAATATGTCTTAGAAAGAGTCGGACATGACTGAGCGACTGAACTGAACTGAATAGGAATATAGATAAACATTCCATACATACACATATATATGGATATAAATTGACCATACAGTGGCTCATAAATCTTTAAAGAAACAGTTATACCAATAGTATTTTATTTTTCAATATTTACATATAGGGTAAAACAATGAAGGAACCTCAGAAAGAGAGCTTCCCAAATATGGCTAGAGATCCAGTTTTTTGATCTCTAACAGAGGCAACATTCTCTGTTACTGCAGCTTTTGGCTTACAGCTTCAAATAAGCTTTGAAATATATAATAGAACATCTTTAATTAAATCCCCCAAACTCACATTCATGGATAAATAATAATCCATCAGCTATTTTATTCTTCAACTGTACCCCAGAGAACTTGACAGCCTTAATCACTTCAGCCATTTATACCTTCCTTTTGGCTTTATTTCAGTCAAACCATTTAGTGGAGTTTATCTAAATTACTGTATCTTTCTTCTTATCGCACATTCAGAGCTGTAACATGGAAACTAATTTCAGGTGCAAAATAGAATATCGCAGAGGCCCAGACATCAGTAGTACAGGCGCATTAGAATGAAAAGTTACCTGTCACTAGTGGATATTTGTCTCTGTAATGAGCTGAGAGGTAAAAAGAACTGTGGCTATAAAAAAATTAGGAGACACCAGTAGAATTGCAGAATCCTCACTCAGAAAGACAATAGATTCCTGTATCCAAGCTCTGGAGATAAGCACATCACCAGTAAAAAAAAAAAAAAAAAAAAATTTCAAAATACATTCTACTACTTGTTTTGGATAAAGATAATCTTTTGGTGAAGATAATAGAAAACAGCCTTGTCTTTGCTAAAATACCATATCATGTAGACACAGTGTTTCAGTAGAAGCAATTTTATCACTTACAACAATATTGCTCAACATGACATAATTCTCAAAAGGTTGAATGATATCCTAATAGCACTGTATGAATGATATATATACATTTATAACACAGAGATAGTGAAAAAAAAAAGGTACTAATGCCAAATTCATGCATTTTGGAAACATGGACTTTTTTATGATTTTAACTCTAAACTGTTCCAAAGTGGCCACATTGGCTCAGCTTTTCATGTGAATGTTATATAGATACCATTCCACATATATCACCACAGAAAGAGCAGCTTGATTATTTCTGAAACTAAATATCTCATTAATAGGTGGCAGGGAGTGGATCATTCACTTTGTTGCCTAGCTTCTCTCCAGCATCATGTCTTGCCTTTTGAAGACTTCTTACTTTTGTGCTCCAGCAAAACTTGACTACTTTCTATTCCCTTAATTTCGTAGCATCATCTTTTCTTCAGAGAATTTCAAGCATACTTTTCCTAAGAGTTTGGAGGTATGGATTTCTGTTTGTAGTGACTTTCCAATGTCTTGAACATTGTGGTTAACAGGCTGGGCTCTGACATCAAAGTGGTTGGTTTTGAATCCTTCTCTGCCACTTAGTGGGGCATCCCAGGTAGTTCAGTGGTAAAGAATCCACCTGCCAATTCAGGAGATATGGATCTGATCCTGGATCAGAAAGATCCCCTGGAGTAGGAAATGGCAACCCACTCCAATGTTCTTGCCTGGATATTTCCATGGACAGAGGAGCCTGGTGGGTTACAGTCCATGGGGTCACAAAGATTGGACATGACTGAGTAACGGATACCTGATAGTTGCATAATTTGGGGCAAATTACTTAGTCATTACTGGGACTTAATTTCCTTATCTGAAAATGGACTAAAAATTATACCAATCTCTAGAATTATTGAGATAATAAACTGAAATTATATAGATAAGGTAGTGGTATTTGTGGTTACCATTAAAGCACTTTTTCTTCATAGTTATAGCCTCTGGGTAGTGAAAGTACCTCTGCTGTTTTGCCAGTGTCCCTATGTAGAGGCTGATATTAGCAGAAAGTGAAGCAAAAGATCTGAGTGCATTTAGCTTTGTTTGCTTTCTAACAGAATGCAAGCATTCCTAGTTTGAGAAGCTGAGAAGAATGATGGAAGAGTCTCCTGCTGTGTTTACTCACACACTATTGCTGAGCTTGTTAAAAAAAGGTTTCTTTCCAGCAATCTGTGTTCAGTAGTTGTCCCAGGTTGGAATGAAAGCAGAAACTGATATAAAGAGGTTTATCATATTGTTCCACCTTCTAAGTTGTCCCCCTGATAAACTCTGAGTGAAAGCAGGCAAAACTCTCAGTTCTCATTCTCTTTTGCCTGTGCGTGTTGGCATCTAAAGTAAGAGTTACTTCAACAGACTGTACTGTTTATTGCTTAAACTTAACAATAAGTGGAGTGTCGTGAAAAATGGTTGTATTTGCAGGGTGATGCTCACTAGTTTCTTTCTTGTTTCCTATTTTCACTGAATTGAAAATTCTAATGTCTTTATAGGACTTATTTATTTTTAGACTAATCATATTATTTCCTATTCTAGTGCTAATTTATATTCTTCCATGAGTTCTTTTTTTCAGAAAAGAAGAAAATGAAATGTGGTTTATGAAATGATCATGGAATGTTTCAAAGAAGTATATTTTATATATTATTTGTGTATAATTTCATATAGGATATTAGTTCCATGTTTACTTAAAACTGAAGACTAATAATTGTGGAGTTGAATTTGAAATATTTCCTACAGTACTTCTACCTCATATTTGACACATGGTAGAGTTTATGGAGTTTATATAAATTTATATTTATATGTATATGATGCATTTTATTCACAGTATAGAATATTACCCTTACAATCTTAAAGGAATCATTACTCACATACACCAAATACTTAAGAGCACAAGAGTTTTGATGCCAATATTAGTACATAACTTTATGCTCAGATTGCAGTTTAAGAAGACCCAAAAATATAAAGCTTAACGTTTAAAGATATTTAAAACCACAGTAATAACCATAGTGGACAATGGAAGATCATTCTGATAAAGCCATGTATCACATTTCCCAGGCTCAGAGGTAGAGATGCTTTTCCTGACCAAATACATCACAAACTAACTGATTAATATAATGTGTTGACACTTTTATTTGGATTTGTTTGTGAATTGACTGCACCTATGTTAATTGTTATCATAACAGTAAAGCTCCATAGAGAATATCATGATCATTAGGTAGTGCAAATTTAGAAAGAAGGCCTAGGAATTTTATCCCAGTAAATACTCTATATGAATACAATTGTTTATTCCTCAGTGACACAGAACATCTCATCTTCAATGTTGATTCTAGCATGATAACTGGATAAAGTATCTTTTAGAAAATATGTGTTAAGTGAATAGTAGGCTTTGGCTGTATGCACTTGTTATGAGTTGAACTGTGCTCCCCTAGAACTGATATGTTAAAGTTCTAACACCTCAGATATAAATGCCTCAATTATTTGGGCTACTTATCTGGAGATAAGATCTTTACAGAGGTAATCAAGTTAAAGGAGTTCATTAGGGTGGTCCCTACTCTAATATCACTGGTGTCCTTATAAATAGAAGAAATTTGGATATAGAGACACATGCCAAGGGTGAATGCCACATAAAAATAGAGACAGCCATCAGTAAGTCAGCACGGAGAGACCGGGATAGATCCTTCTCTCACAATCCTCACATGCAATGAACTGCTGGAAGTTTGGCTTTGAACTTCAAGCTTCCAAACCTGTGAGGCGATTATTTCTGTTAAGTGAGCCTCCAGTTTGTGGTGCTTTGTTATAGCTTCTCTAGCACATTAATAAAGCATTCTAAAATGCAGAAGCAACACTTGAAATAGGTAAATAAAATCTCACATGCTGTGAAGCATGTCCAAAATTTTTAAAAGGGAAAAGGGAAATTAATAATCAAGTATTATTGACTGATAAGTGTTGGCCAAGTTAAGAGAAGCATCATCCTACCTCAAGTTAGCTGTGAAGTTTGCAACTAGAGTAGCCGATCTTAATCTTGTATCCCATCATACTGCCATGTTGCCATGGGTTGCAAGTGATATCACAGCATACGTTTATTAAAAATATGAGTCGTAAGCTGGCAAACGCTGTATATTTCAAAAGAGGTTCAGCAGATTCTCAGAGGTCTAATACTCTAATCCCCAAGATGGTAGGAAATTCTGGTTGGACTCTGTCCGATGGTAAAACAAAGAGTGAATTTATGAAAATTTGAAATTTTACTATTAAAAAACCTGGCAATCTCACTCTTTGACATAGGGATAAAAAACGTGACATATTTCATTAGTTTCTGAGGTTATTATTATGATTACAACCATCCAGTCAATAATTCATAGTGACATAACCATCAAAAATTGTAAATTGTCAGGTAGGTTGATTCCGCCAGTTCCATTCTTCTTTCTCAAGATTGCTTTGGCTATACGAGGTTTTTTGTATTTCCATACAAATTGAGAAATATTCTAATTCTTTGAAGAAGACCTCTGGTAGCTTGATAGGAATTGCATTGAATCTATAGATTGCTTTAGGTAGTATACTCATTTTCACTATATTGATTCTTCCAATCCACGAGCATGGCACATTTCTCCATCTGTTTGTGTCCTCCTTGATTTCTTTCATCAGTGTTCTATAGTTTTCTATATACAAGTCTTTTGATTCTTTAGGTAGAAATACTCCTAAGTATTTTATTCTTTTTGTTTCGATGGTGAATGGAATTGTTTGCTTAATTTCTCTTTCTGATTTCTCACTGTTAGTGTATAGGAATGCCAGGGATTTCTGCGTGTTGATTTTATATCCTGAAACTTTGCTATATTCACTGATTAGCTCTAGTAATTTTCTCGTAGAGTCTTTAGGGTTTTCAATATAGAGGATCATGTCATCTGCAAACAGAGAGAGTTTTACTTCTTCTTTTCCAATCTGTATTCCTTTGATTTCTTTATCTGCTCTGATTGCTGTGGCCAAAACTTCCAAAACTATGTTGAATAGTAGTGGTGAGAGTGGGCACCCTTGTCTTGTCCCTGATTTCAGGGGGAATGCTTCCAGTTTTTCACCATTGAGGATAATGTTTGCTGTGGGTTTGTCATATATAGCTTTTATTATGTTGAGGTATGTTCCTTCTATTCCTACTTTTTGGAGGGTTTTTATCATAAATGGATGTTGAATTTTAGGCTATACTACAAATCCACAGTCATTAAGACAGTATGGTACTGGCACAAAGACAGAAATATAGATCAATGGAACAGAATAGAAAGCCCAGAGATAAATCCACGCAACTATGGACACCTTATCTTTGACAAAGGAGGCAAGAATATACAATGGAGAAAAGACAACCTCTTTAACAAGTGGTGCTGGGAAAACTGGACAGCCACTTGTAAAAGAATGAAACTAGATCACTTTCTAACACCATACACAAAGATAAACTCAAAATGGATCAAAGATCTAAGCATAAGACCAGAAACTATAAAACTCCTAGAGGATAACATAGGCAAAACACTCTCTGCTATAATCCAAAGCGGGATACTCCATGACCCACCTCCCAGAATATTGGAAATAAAAACACGAATAAACAAATGGGACCTAATTAAAATTAAAAGCTTTTGCACAACAAAGGAAACTATAAGCAAGGTGAAAAGACAGCCTTCAGAATGGGAGAAAATAATAGCCAATGAAGCAACAGACAAACAATTAATCTCAAAAATTTACAAACAACTCCTGCAGCTCCATTCTAGAAAAATAAACAACCCAATTAAAAAGTGGGCCAAAGAACTTAACAGACATTTCTCCAAAGAAGATATAAAAATGGCTAACAAACACATGAAAAGATGCTCAACATCACTCATTATCAGAGAAATGCAAATCAAAACTACAATGAGGTACCACTTTACACCAGTCAGAATGGCTGCCATCCAAAAGTCTACAAGCAATAAATGCTGGAGAGGATGTGGAGAAAAGGGAACCCTCTTACACTGTTGGTGGGAATGCAAACTAGTACAGCCACTATGGAAAACAGTGTGGAGGTTCCTTAAAAAGCTGCAAATAGACCTGCCATATGACCCGGCAATCCCACTGCTGGGCATATACACCGAGGAAACCAGAATTGAAAGAGCCACGTGCACCCCAATGTTCATCGCTGCATTGTTTACAATAGCCAGGACATGGAAGCAACCTAGATGCCCATCAACTGACGAATGGATAAGAAAGCTGTGGTATATATACACAATGGAATATTACTCAGCATTAAAAAAAAATTCATTTGAAGCAATTCTACTCAGATGGACGAAACTGGAGCCCATTATCCAGAGTGAAGTAAGCCAGAAGCAAAAACAACAATACAGTATATTAACACATATATATGGAATTTAGAAAGACAGTAATGAGAACCCAACATGGGAGACAACAAAAGGAACGCAGATGTATAGAATAGACTTGTGGACTTTGTGGATGAGGGTAAGGGTGGGATGAGATGGGAGAAGGGCATTGAAGCATGTTAATTGTCATGTGTCTAATCAATCGCCAGCCCAGGATTGATGCTCGGGACTGGTGCAGCGAGATTTCCCGGGGGGGAGGGAGGAGGGAGGGGGGACCCGGAGGGGAAGCATATGTAAACCCATGGTGATATCATAACAATGTATGGCTAAAACAATAATTAAAAAAATAAAAAAATT
>ML661343.1:921602-1025415 GCA_007570785.1 Antilocapra americana
GTGTGGAGGTTCCTTAAAAAGCTGCAAATAGACCTGCCATATGACCCAGCAATCCCACTGCTGGGCATATACACCGAGGAAACCAGAATTGAAAGAGCCACGTGTACCCCAATGTTCATCGCTGCATTGTTTACAATAGCTAAGACATGGAAACAACCTAGATGCCCATCAACTGATGAATGCATAAGAAAGCTGTGGTACATATACACAATGGAATATTACTCAGCATTAAAAAAAAATTCATTTGAAGCAATTCTACTCAGATGGACGAAACTGGAGCCCATTATCCAGAGTGAAGTAAGCCAGAAGCAAAAACAACAATACAGTATATTAACGCATATATATGGAATTTAGAAAGACAGTAACGAGAACCCAACATGGGAGACAACAAAAGGAACGCAGATGTATAGAATAGACTCGTGGACTTTGTGGATGAGGGTAAGGGTGGGATGATATGGGAGAAGGGCATTGAAGCATGTTAATTGTCATGTGTCTAATCAATCGCCAGCCCAGGATTGGTGCTCGGGACTGGTGCAGCGAGATTTCCCGGGGGGGAGGGAGGAGGGAGGGGGGTTCCAGAGGGGAAGCATATGTAAACCCATGGTGATATCATGACATTGTATGGCAAAAACAAGTAAATAAATAAATAAATAAATAAAAAATTGTAAATTGTATTCAGCTTATTTTGTGAAAGACATCAGTAAAATAAGTAACTGTACATTTTGGAAAGATTTCTGGTAAGAGTAAACTGAAATAAAAATTTAGATTTTCAAAAAGTAGCACTTGGTTTTGTTACAAAATCTGTTCTGTAGAAGAGTTCATTCCCTGAAATTTCAAGGTTTGTATCCCACTTTTAACACTACCCTTTCAGCCATCTGCCAAAAAAAGGCAGAATGTGCACAAGGATACAGAACTCCAGTGACTCTGGCTACCCTAAGAAATATTAGAATTGATTAGATAGCTTTAAGAAAGTGAGATACTATTTTCAAATTAAAGGAAAAAATCTATATTATGCTATATATATAGTACAAAGAATAGAAAAAGAAATGAAGAAACAATTGGGAAGGGTAGCATATTTCTGTCTTTTTTTTTTTTTTTTTAAGCAATTGTCATGATTGAGCATGATTGAGGTGTCATACACTTTTCTTGGGTATATGGGCAGCAAAGGGTAGATTCACCAACCCAAAGTCTGTGGAAATCTGCATGGAAAATTCAGCTGCACAGATTTGCTTAACTGAAATGTACGCACATGTCCTGTGTAAAATTAATGACTCTGCTAAATATTTAAATGTTCATAAAGTATTTCAACAACTGCTTCCCTCATACAGAATTGTTTTTAAATTCCTGAATTCCAGTAGTTTGAAGGGGGGCAACATACACATATGCTTTCTTATAAGATTTCTTATTATTGAATAAGTATAACATTTATTAAAGTATTTGAATTCTACAAAAAGAATTAAGTGAAATTATTTTAGAAAGTTTCTGTAAACTCCATCCAAAGATCAGAAATAAAATTTAAGAGGATTTCATTCTTATCTTTCCTATCAGTGAGTCTGTATTTAAAACCCTAATTTAATGTTCAATATATCCAGTATCTTAGTTTCTTTACCTTGAAAAACAGAGCCTAAAAACAAGCTTCACTGCAGATTCTTTATTTTTGGAAGAGGTACACATGGTGTGGGATTGAAAGCAATGAAACCAGGAAGGAATCAAAGGCTATTGAAGGGTGAGTTCGTTGATGGATCGACACTTAGGACAACAGGGCCTTATCACACTGAGACCTTTTAAAGATGCAACACCACTAAGTTGTTCACCTAGGGAATAGGAAAATAACATTTATTTACCAGCTATTATTTCGTTAACAAACAGTCATCCCATGAACTTTTCATTGCTTTGCACTTCTAGATTATGCATGATTATGTGTTAAAAGGCTACAAAAATCTAAGGCAGAAATACAGCTGTTAGAAATATACCTGCTGGAAGCTAGTTGTGCAGCAATAGAGTAAAAGGTGTGCTAACTGAATGGGAAACAAGGCTAAAGAGATTTCTAACATACACAAAGTGTAATATTTATATAAATATTGATTATTTTAACATCTGATTGCTATTGCTTTGTTTTCAACAGTAATAAAACGTTTTGTGATAAATTAACAATTTTAAGTAAATATCAATTAAGATGTTAATTTATTATATTAGAGGTAAAATATGCCTAGATTTTGAAAGCATGATTCTTACCTTGTGTTTTTTACACTCAAATACTTTCTAAGGTCAGATAGGTAATGTGAAGAGTACAGGAAACTTAGACCACAGGATTGATGAAAACTGACAAACCAAAAATCATACACCATTTAAGGGTGTTATCTCCTTCCCAGCTCCTGTCCTTCTTGGCTAATTAAAAATACTGACTTTGGATCGTTGCATCATCTGATTTTTAGGAACATCAAAATCTAAATTTTATGAGAAATTTCAGTTTTTAAAATCTTAGAAGAAAAAATAATTTTCAAGCTGATAACCACCCATAGGTTGCTAAGCATTGATATCAAGTTTAATTATGCATTATAAATTCTGTATACTAGGAACTGAATATTGCTATTAAAAATTTAATTATATTCTTTCTTTACTCCCAATATCTGAAACAAAATCTTGACTTCTTATATGTGTTTTTTTAACTTACATGTGCTTGCAGGACAATAAACAGCTTGAAAAGTTTAACAAAAGTAGTCCATACATTGAAAAAAGATGATGAAGTGTCATGAACCAAACCTGAATCGATCAATCAGTTTGATTGAAGCCTGACCAATCAAGCAAGCAACCACACAAATAAGCACTAAAACAGTCATATAAAACAATATCCAACTTTGGCCAAATAAGACTGAGAAAGTCAGAAGCTGGCTTTCATTAGACCCAGTATTGACACTACAATTTCCAGAAAGAATTTTTCAACTTGGTGACTTGATGATTTGTCCGGAAGTGTAGTGGCCATTGTAGTACTAAAATTTAAAAAGCATACCTTTATTTTACCTTTTGTAAGTTTTCAGTAATAATCAAGAACTTTAAGGTATTTTTTTGCTCTCTATCATTGTGACTTTCAAAGAATAAAGTACATGGTATTTTCAATTATTACTAGGTCTCAGTGTTAATGGGTAACATAGGGGAGATAAGATAGGTACAAATGTTTGATTATTGAAAAAAGAAAAACTTGCCTTGGCATTGCTAGTTTCTCATGAATTAGGACAGATCTTTGAATTCCTTCGAGTGAGTAGCCTATGTACATAAGCCTTCTTAATAAAGCGAGATTAAACGTACCCAGTTTCCTGGAAAGTAGTTCTGCTTTACCCCTGTAAATCTTCACCATAATTCTGATCCAACTTCATATGTGTCAGTTCAGTGTTGAAAAGAAAACTGATTTCCTACTGATCCAGGATTAACAATTCAATAAGCTTGTGTCTGTTGAGAGTCAGACTTGTTTTAAGTGTATAGGCATCTTAAGTCCTTCATAAAGCATGTCAGTAGAATGCCTGGTAATGCAAAGTGTGCTAGGATAAAGTGGGTCTTTGCTTTGGAAGTTCTCCTTCTCTTTCTTTGTTTTCCACTGTTCCCCAAGTCTACCTCATCCTATCTTTTATAATCCCTAGTGAGCACACTCACATACATGATTTGTCTGACACACTTTGGCACATGTGCACACACACGTTATACTCCTCTGATTCTACTCTGGGGACTATTCCAATTGCCTCTGAATCAGGGATGCCGTTCGTGAATTTTTGAAAGCAAAGCGTGGGCTACATCTGTGGATTCATAGCGATTTCCTGATCCCACTAAAACTCCACTTTCTCTCTTCAATGTTAGCTGTAATCCTTCCTTTGTTCTACCACAGGAAATACAAGAAATCAAATTAAATTGATTCTTTGAAATGTTTGAAGGCTTATTCTTCTCTTAGGTATTAGGTATTAGAGTGGCTTCATCGTTCATTAAAGGATACTTTTGAAATTTCATACGTATTACCTAGCATTGTGAAATCCTAAAATGATAGCTGATTTCTATTTGAACAAAGCACTTATCCCTTAGGCAGAAGCATAGGTCTGCACTGCTGGGTTTATTTTTCAACATTATTCAAAAGAACAGAAGATACTCATGGAGAGCTGCAAAGTAAATAAAAAGACCTCTTTAACAAATCACAAAATTATACTCTTTCTTGTAGAATCAATATTGCCCTTTTTCAAATTGAGGTGTATGGACTGCAAATAATAATATATTTACCCAAGTGTTTAGGGAAATATTTTTTAAAACATCATAAGCTTGTTTTTTAGCTCCTTTGGTTTGCCATGTTAACTAAGCAAGTGAACTACATTTAACCTGAAAGGAAAAGTGGCCCAGAACTTCATCGGTTAAGAGGGTAATAAATTAGAAACTGACCTAACTCAGAAATAGTGCGTCAGTGTCTGTGTGAAACTCTTGCAAATGCTGGATTGCTAGACATCCACTCCCATTCACCCTCTACTTTGATTCAGAATTAATTCAACAAAACTGCTTCATGATTAAAGTAGTTCAGGAAATACGTGATACATATTACTTGCCACTTCTTTGCTTTAATCATTCTGTTTTAGTTTTCTTTTATTGGTGTGTTCATTTTTTCTCTTTCAATTACTATTACATAGAAGTCAACTCTGGAGAAGGAAATGGCAACCCACTCCAGTATTCTTGCCTGGAGAATCCCGTGGACTGGTGGGCTGCCATCTATGGGGTCGCACAGAGTTGGACACAACTGAAGCAACTTAGCAGCAGAAGCAGCAGCAGAAGTCAACTCAGTAATATTCTTTTTACATCTGTGTTAAAAAGTAGTAGCAATGAAATTTCACACACACACAAACTCAGTGATTATTTTATAAAATATCCATTTTGTTGTTTAGGATTTTGTATGTCAGGGATTATGGGCTCAGATTATCAGATCCTATGTTTCTTCTGGGATCCAGGATGATTTCATAGGGAGCCATAGATACTACCTGTCCTCTGTGGTGCATAGATTCTCCTGTTCGTGACCTCCCACTCTCTGCATGAAAACTATCACCATTAGGGAGTTGAGAATAATATTTTATACTTGGTAGATTAAATTTAAGAATGAACACAGAAACATAAGGCCTTGTAAATGTTAAGCCCAAAGTCTTATTAATGATACTTCTGCAGCATTTTAGCAGTTAAAACAGGTCACTGACCCAGCCCAGATTCAAGTAGAGGGGAAAACAATCTACTTCTTGATGTACAGAATGGACTATGTATATAGAAATAAAGATATTGTTGGTAGCCATCTTTTCAGCCAATCTACCATAATATATATGTGTGTGTGTGTATAGATAGATATAGTATATTATGTCTTAAATGTTTTCTTTTGGCTAGTATGTGGAAATGCGAATTTTTTATGTTTATGTTTGTATCTAGTGACTTTGCTAAATCTAGTTATAATAGATTGTTAGCAGATTCTTTAAACTAGATAGTCATTAATCTTTATATGATTTTTAATGGGGTTCTGACTTTTATTTTTGATTAATTGGTAATTAATCATGCTTAGTCTTTATCATTCTCCATTGCATCATGAGCACTTAGGAAGAACCTTCCGATTCTATCATTTTTATAACAAGTAGTTTCTCTAAAGTCTCAAAAGCCTGAGATACTATAACATAACAACAATGGTTCACACCAGAAACGGCTCAACTGTTACAACTTGCCACAGGCTCTTCTGCACTTTTCCTTCTACCAGCAATGGATTTTTCATTGCCAGCCAGCTGGAAAGTGATACAGCACCAAAATAACATTTTGATATCTGTTTTCCTGGAACATTCCTAGTACTAAGTGTCGTAGAACAAGTTCCCTAGAAAATAGACTCTGAGAAGAGGATTTGGGGGGTGCCCTCAGGATCAGCATCTGTGGGAGGAATAGAGGAAGTAAGATGTGCAAAGGAAGGAGTAGAGCCATGATGAATGGTAACAAAGGTCTCAGCTAACTCCACAGGGACCCCTGAGCTGGGGACTGCATCAGCCAGTCCTTGGAGGCAGGCAGCCTTCAGAACAGAGGAGTGACCTTGGGTAGGATGTCTCTTTGATTCAGAGAAATTCCTGGAGCAGGACTGAGCTAAGAGGCTTGGGTTGCCAGCATCTCCAGAACCTAAGAAAATGAGTGGCTTAGTACTGACGGGGAGATTTGAGATGGCCACACAGTAGTCACTACCCTTGGATTCCAGTCACAATTATGTTAGACTTTTTCACTGTGTCTCATACATCTCTTACACCCTTCTTTGTATTTTTTTTCATCCTTTACCCTTTTTAAATAAATCAGGATTATTTTACTGACATTTTCAAGTCACCAATCTCTTCTATTCTGTCCAATCCCTTACTCAGCTTATATAGTAGGCTCTTAGTTATTGCATATTTTATATTTTAAACTTTTATTTGATTATTTTTCTTAGTTTTCATTTATGTGATGCAGTTCTTTTATTGTCACTTTGAACATTTTAATCACATTTAGTGTAAGTACCTGTCTAAAAATTCCATTATCTAGATGACCTATGAGTTTATTTTTGTTGTCTGCATTATTCTTATGCTATTTTTCCTTCATATGCCCTGTGATGTTTTATTTTATACAGCATGTTAGCCTGGGTTTCCATCCCTAATAAAAGATAATAAACTGGATGGCTTAACCAGGAGTACTTTATTTCTCACAGTTCTGGAGGCTAGAAGTCCAAGAAGGCGGTGTCAGCTGACTAATTTCCCAACTTTCTTTCCCAGAAGGCTTTTTCCTTGCTGTGTCCTCAGATGGCACAGAGAAAGGGGGCTTTGGTTTCTCTTTCTTTCCTCAACAGGACCATAATCTCATCATGGGACTCTACCCTCGTGACCTAATTTAAACCTAATTACTTCTCAAAGTCCTATTTCTACACAACACATTTGACTTTAGGGCTTCAGCATTTGAATTTGTGTGGGAAACAAACATTCTATCCATAACACTGGATGTTGGGAAAAAAAAAAAAAAACACTAAAGAAGATGCAGAGAAGATTTTGTCTTCTAGCACTCAGCTAGATTAGAAAAAAATACCTTAATCCAAACAATGACTACACAGGCTAGCAGGTGGGGATCAGATATTATTGTTTACTTCTGCTTTTCCCTCACTCTGGAATAAAACCTAAGAGTCTACCAACTAGAGTTTAGGGTGTTTAGCTTACCCTTTTTTCATCTGTTTGGCTGTTGTTGTTCAGTCATTCAGTCATAATGGACACTTCGCAACCACATGAACTGCAGCATGACAGGCTTCCCTATCCTTCACCATCTCCTGGAGTTGTTCAAACTCATGTCCATTGAATCATTGATGCCATCCAATCACCTCATCCTCTGTCATCCCCTTCTCCTCCTGCCTTCAATCTTTCCCATCATTAGGGTCTTTTCCAATGACTCAACTATTGGTACCAGGTGGCCAAAGATTGAAACTGCAGCATCAGTCCTTCAAGTGGATATTCAGGGTTAATTTCCTTTAGGGCTGACTGATTTGATCTCCTTGCTGTCCAGTGGATTCTTAAAGGCATCTATTCTTCAGCGCTCAGCCTTTTTTATTGTCCAGCTCTCACATCCATACATGACTGCTGGAAAACCATAGCTTTGATGAGACATATCTTTGTTGGCAAAGTACTGTCTTTGGTTTTTAATATGCTGTTTAGGTGTGTTGCTGCTTTTCTTCCAAGGAGCAAGCATTTATAAATTTCATGGCTGCAGTCACCATCTTCAGTGATTTTGGAGCTAAAGAAAATAAAGTCTCTGGGTTTCCATTGTTTCCCCATCTGTTTGCCATAAAGTGATGGAATCAGATGCCATGATCTGAGGTTTTTTTTTTTATTTTTAAGCCAACTTTTCACTCTCCTCTTTGGCTTTCATCAAGAGGCTCATTAGTTCTTTGCTTTCTGTCATAAGGGTGATGTCATTTGACTATCTCAGGTTATTGATGTTTCTCCCAGAAATCTTGATTCCAGCTTGTGCTTCACCCAGCATGGCATTTTATATGATATGCACTGCATATAAGTTAAATAAGCAGGGTGATAATATACAGCTTTGACATACTCCTTTCCCAATTTTGAACCAGTCCATTGTTCCATATTCGGTTCTAACTGTTGCTTCTTGACCTGAATACAGGAGGCAGGTCAGATGGTCTGGTATTCCCAGCTCTTTCAGAATTTTCCACAGTTTATTGTGATCCACACAGTCAAAGGCTTTGGCATAGTCAATAAGGCAGAAATAGATGTTTTTCTGGAACTCTCTCGCTTTTTCGATGATCCAGCAGATGTTGGCAATTTTTTTTTTTTATTGTGTTGGTTTTGCCATACATTGACATGAATCTGCCATGGGTATACATATGCTCCCCCTCCAGAACCCCCCTCCCTCCTCCCTCCCGATTCCCTCCCCCTGGGTCATCCCGGTGCACCAGCCCCGAGCATCAAACCTGGGCTGGCGATTGATTTCACATATGATAATTAACATGTTTCAATGCCATTCTCCCATATCATCCCACCCCTGCCCTCTTCCACAGAGTCCACGAGTCTGCTCTATACGTCTGCATTTCTTTTGCTGTCCCTCATGCAGGGTTCTCGCTGCCATCTTTCTAAATTCCATATATATGTGTTAGTATACTGTATTGTTGTTTTTCCTTCTGGCTTACTTCACTCTGGATAATAGGCTCCAGTTCCGTCCACCTGAGTAGAACTGATTCAATTGATTTTTTTTTTAATGCTGAGTAATATTCCATTGTGTATATGTACCACAGCTTTCTTATCCGTTCGTCAGTTGATGGGCATCTAGGTTGCTTCCATTTGATCTCTGGTTCCTCTGCCTTTTCTAAATCTAGCTTGTGCATCTAGGAGTTCTTGGTTCACATACTGTTGAAGCCTAGCTTGAAGGATTTTGAGAATTACTTTGCTAGCATGTGAAATGAGTAGAACTGTGTGCTAGTTTGAACATTCTTTGTCATTGCCTTTCTTTGGCATCAGAATGAAAACTGACATTTTCCAGCCCTGTGGCCACTGGTGAGTTTTCTAAATTTGCTGGTATATTGAGTAACACTTCAGGATTTGAAATAGCTTAGCTGGAATTCCATCACCTCCACTAGCTTTGTTCATAGGGATGCTTCCTAAGGCCCACTTGACCTCAGACTCCAGGATATCTGGTTCTAGGTGTGTGATCACACCATCATGGTTATCTGGATCATTAAGATGTTTTTGGATCATTCTTCAGTGTATTCTTGCCACCTCTTCTTAATATCTTCTGCTTCTGTTAGGTCCATACCATTTCTGTCCTTTATTGTGCTGTCTTTGAATAAGATTTTCCTTTGGAGTCTTTAATTTTCTTGAAGAGATCTCTAGTCTTTCCCATTCTATTGTTTTCTTCTATTTCTTTGGATTATTCAGTTAGAACGCCTTTCTTATCTCTCATTGCTATCCTCTGGAACTCTGTATTCAGATGGGTATATCTTTTCTTTTCTCCTTTGCCTTTAACTTCTCTTCTTTTCTCAGCTATTTGTAATGCCCCCTCAGTCAATCGTTTTGCCTTTCTGCATTTCTTTTTCTTGGCTATGGTTTTGATCACCACCTCCTGTACAATATTATGAACTTCTGTCTGTAATTCTTTAGGCAGTCTGTCTATCAGATCTAATTCCTTGAATCTATTTATCACTTCCACTGTATAATCATAAGGAATCTGATTTAGTTCGTACCTGAATGATCTAGTGGTTTTCCCTACATTCTTCAATTTGTGTCTGAATATTGGAGTTAGGAGTTCATGATCTGAGTCACAGTCAGCTCCCAGTCTTTTTTTGCTGACTGTATAGAGCTTCTCCATCTTCGGCTGCAGGGAATACAATCAATCTGATTTTGGTATTGACTGTCGGGTGATGTCCATGTGCACAGGCATCTCTTATGTTGTTGAAAGAAGGAATAAACTCAAAAAAAAAAAAAAAAAAAGAAAACAAAAACAACTAGAGTTTGGGGTGTTTACCAGTTCTACTTTTTCCTAATATTTTCTCAAAACCAATATTTATCTCCTTAACGGTAAAACTGATAAGAGTTCTATTCAGGTTTTCAGCTATTTATTTATTTGGCTTCTTTGTCTTCTGTTTTATAAAGGTTGAAGATGAAAAGGCCTCTTAAGGAAGGCTGTCTCAAGAGAGCTGGGTTCACTTCTCTATTCCTCTGTCTCTTCAAGATCTTGGTTCCTGTATTTATAGCTACCTCAGCTGATATTAACCCTGATATTTTGTTGCCCTCACTGTTTGACACTGTGGAATGCTCTAGTAGCTTCTGTTGTTTGTAGTTTCTGCCTGATGCTGGTAACTACTTAACAATGAGCACATGTCCCAAAGTATATGAGTCTTACCTCCAGTCAGGTTTTCTCCTCTCCAAGTTCTTGGCCCTAAAATCTGAGCAGACTCAGAGCTCTGAAGTACTGTAAGAAGACAGCTTCTTGTCTATGTGTGTTTGTGGTTTTTCTAATAGTTTTAAGCAGGTTGTATTAAAAGCTACTCTGCAATGCCTAGATATAGAAACAATTTAACTTATAGTCTGATTGCTACCTCATTCCTTTCTTCACAATAATGTAATGACTAATAACCAAGAATCTGCAATCATGCAGAAATGAGAGCTCAGCTCTGTGGCCTATAACAAGCCACAATTATCCTCTTGGTGCTAGAGTTTCCTCTTCTGTAAAATGAAGATTGTAAGTGTACTTATGTTACATACTTGCAAATACTGATTAAAATAGTCGATACAAAGCTCTTAGTGTTGTGTTAAACCTAGTAAGTGCTTAGTAAATACTTACATATATTATTCTCAAGTAGGCAATTTAAATGTTTATTCTTAATTGTCAAAAGCTTCCATTATTCTTTCACATGCTCCACTCTTTTGTTTTGCTTTAACACTGGTGTCATTTCCTATACACCCCATCAGACATGTGCCAAGAATATCCCAGATGGCGGTTGGCCAGAGTCAAATCCTATTAACAGAAATACCAAGTGATCCATTTAACAATATAACTATTAACAATTGTGCTTTATGGATGTCTTCTTTTGGTTAGCATCATTTTCACCTTTAGGCTAGTTCAATGTTCACTATAAAATGATGTGACAAAATCTGTATTAAAAAGGACATTAAATCCCAAGTGGTATATTGTTAAACCAGAGGCATGGGTTTTATTCCTGTGCTCAGATTATCTTTTGTCCAGAACAAAGAATATGAAAACATTTTTGTGGCATTTGAAATTGGTAGTACCACAGGTGAAGCACACAATGTCATTTCAAGCAATTCAAGTTTTAGCTACTCATGTTCAGAACTATTTTATGGCTTATCCAGTCTTGGAGTCATTCTCCTGATTCCTAAAAGAAGGGGAGAGGAAATTATTGTATTATTATTGTTGCTATAACATTATTCCCATTTTATTATCTGTCTGTAACCTCTATAAAACTGACACTGACAAGGAAAATGTAATTATCTACCATGTAAGTATTATTTTTTTAAGAATGAAAGTGTTATTATTAAATAAAAATACTTTTTAAAGGTAGTATGTAAATGCTGGGCCATTGTGTATGGCTTTGGAGATTATGCCTGGGACAACCTTAGGCAATATTTATAAAGAGACAATTGTTCATTAAATATGGCAGTTTTCTGATATATGACAATAAAGTGAGGAAGTTATTCCTTTTTCAAACATGAACAGTTACTTGTATTATCAAATGTCAGTCTTAGCAAGGCATAAAACTGTGAAGAAATAGTACAATAATAAAATCACTGAGAAAAAAGTCACTGCCAAATATTAGTTACACGTGTCACAATGATATGAGTGTATTTGGAAGGGTATTTTGTTGTACAAATACATAGATAAAATCAATGCAATATGATATACTAACTTTTTCATCAATATGCCGTAGATATTTTTTCATGTCATAAATAGTGAGCTGCATTATAATTTTAGTGGTTATGTTGCATGTCATCATATGCATTCAGAGGTGTATACTTCATTTGGTCAGCCTCCATTGATAGATATTTGGTTGTTTCCAACTTCTAGTAATATAAATATCCTTACATTGAACATCACTGCATACATACATTTGCATAATTATATGATTCAGTTCAGTTCAGTCACTCAATGTCTGACACTTTGCGAACCCATGGACTGCAGCATGCCAGGCTTCCCTATCCATCACCAGCTCCTGGGGCTTGCTCAAACTCATGTCCATTGAGTTGGTGATGCCATCCAACCATATCATCTTCTGTCATCCCCTTCTCTTCTGCTTTCAATCTTTCCCAGCAGCAGGGTCTTTTCTAGTGAGTCAGTTCTTTGCATCAGGTGGCCAAAGGATTGGAGTTTCAGCTTCAGCATCAGTCCTTTAAATGAATATTCAGGACTGATTTCCTTAAGGATGGACTGGTTGGATATCCTTGCAGTCCAAGGGCCTCTCAAGAGTCTTCTCCAACGACACAGTTCAAAAGCATCAATTCTTCACCACTCAGCTTTCTTTATAATCCAACTCTCCCATCCATACTCAACAACTGGAAAATCTATAGCTTTGACTAAACAGAACTTTGTCAGCAAAGTGATGTCTCTTCTTTTTAATATTTTTTCTAGGTTTGTCATAGCTTTTCTTCCAAGGAGGCAGTCTTTTAATTTCCTAATAAATTTTTTTAGGTCTGAAGTTATTTACATATATTTCCAAGATTCCCTGTCAGTAATTTAAAATACAATGATAATGGTTTAGAAGTACTGTTTTAAGAGTCGTCACCAAACCATGAGAGAGCTTATCCTGATAGCAAATAGGGGATTTAGTCCTGGCTAGTTGCCCACAAAATTGAAATATCATTTCTTATTTTTAACAATGAAGAAATATGCTTTATACTAGAACACTTTATCAAATACTTTTTGGGTCACTCAGTAAAGTTAATTGTCCTGTAAACTAAAATAGTTCATAGATCTAAAAAGGATTAATTAATATTTTATGATATTTATATCAATAGTTGCAATTATTTTGTAAAATATTATTAAATAGTGATTAAATGCTTGGTCTCTTCTAGGTAAACATGGGTGAGGAGCATTTTACTACCTTTGAATCTTATATATCTAAATTCAGAATCTTTATTATAAGGTTTTGTAGTCATTAAACTCTATGACTTTGAAACCCCAATTTAAGCTGGTTATAGTCAATTTTTTTTCAGTAACAACCCTCCCTTACCATCAACATTTAAACATTACATATGAATATGTTTTATCTTTACTGAATCACCCACAATCAGGAATATTTTAATGCTATTTGGTGGTATTTACAAAGTTTTATGTTGACAAAGCAAAATGCTTTTTCTACCCATAAAACATTTTTCTTAAGATTAAATTTTATTGTTTCCTAGCTTTCAAATACAAACATCTCTGAACTTTTTTTTTTTTCTTACAGTCACCTTTATAAATTGTTCTTTGCTGTGAATGAATTCATCTGTGACAACAAGCTGTCATTTTACTTTCTGTGTTGATATGCATCTATCCATGAAAATGCCTTGGCAAATTCCAATAATTAATGCACTGGATTTTAGGGAGCTCCCTGAGCTTCCAGGTGGGTCACTGGTAAAGAATCGACCTACCGATGCAGGAGACACAGGAGTCATGGGTTCAGTCCCTGGATTGGGAAGATCCTCTGGAGGAGGAAATGGCAAGCCACTCCAGTATTCTTACCTGGAGAACCTCATGGACAGAAGGGCCTGGTGGGCTGTAGTCTCAAAAAGAATGAGACATGACTGAGCAGTTGATCTTCCAAGAGAAATTCCTGGTGATCTAGAAGTTAAGATTTAGTGCTTTCACTGCTGTAGCCTGGGATTAAGTCCCAACTGAGATCCCACACACTGCATGAACAAAAATAAATAAATAAATATAAGAAATTGAGTTTTATATTTGTTATACCACCAAAACCACAAAGCAAGATAGGATAATACACTCCTGTTATTAGTTTCTAAATGATATACACATCAATTTTTCCCCTGAAAAATCTACTCATTTCTAAGCAGCATTGAAGGATTCTTGAACCTTTCAAATTTTATAGGTCCAATTTTAAATTGATTTTTATTTCTGAAATAGATAATATTAATTTCACTTATTAAGAAGCTCAGAGCTAACTATTGATGTGTCATTAAAATAACTACAGAATTGGAGATCATAAACTATTTTTAAAAATCTGCTTCTATTTTACTGTTTAGGAATTGACAGATTAAATTTTAGAGATTTTTTAATTATCTGAATGTATTACTCATTTCTAAGGAGCTAAGTCTTCATTTTCAAGGTATATACCATGTTATAGATGGATAATAATGAAAATATTTGAGTAAATATACACATAATATATATTAGATATATGTATATTATATATGTGTATATATGTAGTATGTATATATATCAAATGTGTGTGAGATAAAGGGCCTTTCTTTAGAATTCATAAAGCTTTGCTCGCCCAGTTTTACAATAGAATCCTCTTGCAATATCCTCATAAGTGTGTTCTCATTAGATTTTTGCAGGAAACATTCCATAAAGTCAAGCCCTAATGCTCATTAATTGCTTAGCTAAAAAGTGTTTTTATTCTCCACCACATTTTCTCACTAACCAGAACAATCTTGCTCACAAGTAAAAGCCCAAATTAAATGGCTCTTCTGTCATATCTCCCTTTAAAAAAAATTGTGCACAGAATTAATAATTTCTTTCCCTGTATTCCTTCATTACTCTGGTTCAAACATACATTCATTATTACTAATCAAATTATAGACTTGATTTCACTTTGAGTCCTTAAAACCAAGGATTATATTTAATCCATATATGTACACCTTGCAAGTGGGTAAATGAATGAATAACTCAAGTATGCTTTGATGTAGGCCTTGATAACACATAGCCAAGAGGATAAGCACTATCTCATCTGTAATAGCATCCCTATTTTACATATAAGGAAATTGAGACAAAAAATAGCTAACTCTGAAAAGTTACATGGCTTAAAACTAGAAAATGTCTGATATTAACCTTGGTCAGACTCCACATTTATTAATGTCTTTCATTGAAGATTGATCTTCAGATAAATGCTCTATTGTTAAAAATAGAAACTGCAAAAGAAACTTGAACAGTTACACAACCAGAGGGCTATGTCTTATTTCCTCTAATATAGCTAGGTCTATACATATCTATCTCTGGCACAGATTCTCTTTAGACAAAACAATTATTATCTATGAATAATTATTAGGATGGCTAAATAGGAAATCCAGTCAGCTTTCCCAAGGGATGAATGAATACATTCAGCAATTCACTGTTGAGCTTTTTCTTTGTATATAGAGCTGAGCCCTGAAACAGGAAGCAACACAAGCACCATTCTGTTCTGAAGGGCTTGCAGACTGGATGCAAGTGGGAAGACTAACAAGCCTGGAAAGAACTTGAAAAGATTCACTTATAATAATTTAAAATATGATTTTTATTTGAGAGGGAGATAAGCAAAGGCTGTAGGTCTCAGAGAACTTTCATGGAGGAAAGTAATTAAAAAAAATTGATGGAGAGGAGGAAAAAGAAAAAAGTGTTTCTAGTAAGGCAGATGATTCAAATGACAATCAGAGAGAAGACCTAAGTGATTTTTTTCTTTTACCATTGGAAATAGAATTGAAAGATGTATGTCTCTTTTCCAGTGTGAAGTGATATCATGTTATTTTGATAGTATGTCTATGTTTAAAGTGTTTTTTCTTTTTTTTCTTTTTTTTTTGACTATTTCATTTTGGTGGGGGAGTGTGTAATTTCCTTGGTTCTGTCTCACTACAACAAACATCCGAAGCAGCAGACCAGTGTTACGGCTCAGTTACAGCTCAGTTTTATTTGGCAAGCAAAGGAAAATACATTCTCAAGGCAGGAGGGTGGGCCTACCCAAAAGACATGAAGAGAAGAGAAGAGAGCGGCTCAATTTTGGCTCCTCTTTTTATGTGCTTTTTCTCCTCCCTCTAAGCCTGCCCTATGTAAATTGGGCTAGCCAGGAAGGCCATTTGCTTCACCTGAGGGTTTTACTCTGGTCCTCGGACCTTCCTTTGTCCTATTTTTATGGGCTTTCCCCTTTCTTTGTCTTTTAGCCACTGCCATTTTGGACTCCTTTTTCCTATTCTAACTACCTAACATTCCCCACTCAAGAGATGGGAGGTCCAATTCTTTGGGAGTAGGGACATCAAGGTCTCTCTGGCTACTTCCTGCTGAGCTGGGACAGCGAGGTCATTGGGCCTGTCCCTCTTGCTAATCTCAAGCCTCAGAGTCCTTATAGTGGTGAGCATCTAAGGGTGAGTGATGTTTTCCTTGGTCAGGTGTAGTTTTATATGTCCTTGTTGAACTGGCACTGCATGTTGTTGCTTGTTGACCTGGGCAGAGACAAAACGGGTTAGATAATTGATGATACATGGAACAATCATAAGCAGCATCAATATGGTGGTAACAGGGATTAGTAGGGGCATTAGCCAACTCCAAACTCCCCCTTGCCAGGAGAAGGATCTGTTGGGAAGTGGATTGGTTACTTGCCATTTGAAAGATAGTGATGACAGGGAGGAAAAGAAAAAAGAAAAAAAAAAAAAAACCTAACAGGCCTCCTTCTATTTTATTGGTGGACTTCCTTATGGGTGAGTCTTTCTGAAGCTTTTCCTACCCAACACTGTTACAACTTGAGAGCCAGACATCCCCAGGTCAGGGTGCAGATCTCCAGGCAGGCTGAGACATGACAGCCTCCTGGAGATTGAAACCCTAGGCAGGTTGAGGCAGGTCGCCCTCCTGAGGTTTAGGTCCCTGGGCAGATCGAGGTATGTCGACCTCCTGGGACACCTGGCCTGGCAGATCTCCGAGCAGGTTGAGGCGTGACAACCTTCTGCAGACCAGATCCCTAGGTAGGTTGAGGCAGGTCGACCTCCTGGGACACCTGGATTGGAGTTGAGCATCCCTAAAGTCTCCAGCATGACTAGTGCTGGGTAGGATTAAGGAGTTGTAATCTTAACTTGTAATCTTAACATTGCCAATTTGTCCAGTGTGGATGGGAATACATACCATGATGTAAAGCAGTCCAAGCCTGTGCCAGGTTCCCGGTCTCAGGGCCTTATCCTCTTGTCACTCTGAGGGAATGTAAGTCGCTGATTTCCTCCCTTAGACTTCCATAAGAGCAGTTTAGAGTGTTTCCAATGGTGAACGTTTCATTGTCATATACCCACTCTAAGTAATAACAGAAGTAATGACAAAGGAGTGTGTTATCTGGTCCTGCTAGGAATATTAGAGTAATAATACGTGGGGTGGAGTGATGTTGCCTACGAGGGGGCAGGGTCCTGGCTGTAGGAGTTAGTAAGTGGCTTAAGAACAAATTGATAAGAGGCAACAGACCAGATCTTCCATGAAAGTGGAGTGGAGATTTGATACAGGGGTGTTTGTAACTTTAGGAGAAGGGTGGTAAGGGTTTGGTCCCAAATGCCTGCAGGGCTAACTCCCAAAGTGGCAAACATTATCCCTGGAAGCCCAATTGCTCTTGAGGGCAAGTCACCAAACAGATGGACTTCTAGCATGTATTGTGGGCCTGTCACCCACCCTAGCAGGTTCACTAAGTGATGCTGTTGTTGCACATGTTGTAGGAAACATGGGAGATGAAGGCCTGAATCTCTTGAGAGATTGGATATTATACAGTATTTCCCTCCCAAGGGCCAGCTATTCTCTGATTGTCCCTTCAGAAGATTGTACAGCCAATACTATGGGCCTGGATGGGGCTCAGGAAAAGGGCATGGAACAGGGGCAAAGGGGGCTGGGCACAACTTTTGAAAGAATGACGTAGCCTAAGGGCATAACCTAAACCAATTGAAATCAAATAGGTCCAGGATGGCAAATCAAATTCAACAAACCTTAATCCTCAACCTGTAAGCTAAATGACACACCCAGAGGTGCCTGGACAGTTCCAAGACCCTGTCAAAAGACCGAGGAGTGGGAACTTCCCCTATTGTTGAAATGATCCTCCCACTCATTAGCATATGAAGTCACCTAGCTCTCAAAAACTAACCACACCACATTCCATGGCCACCACACTCACCCTCTGTGATGGCCCACACTCTTGGAGTGTGCTTCTCTTTGAATCTGAAAAAAAAATTGCCTTTTACCTTTTGCTGTGTCTCTCACTGAATTTTTTCCCATGAGACATCAAGAACCTGAGCTTCATTAGGTCCTAAAACCAGGCACCATGGGTTTTGGCAGGGCTCAAGTCCCAGTTGGACACAACTGAGTAACAAGGCATAGCACAGAGTCCCTGCCACGTGGGTTTGAATCCCAATCTTAGGGAAACAGTTTCAAACACAACTTTCAGAAATGGAAAGATGATGACCTGCCCAATGCTTTGTAAGCAGTAATATAAATGGAGAGAGGAGCTAAAGGATGGGAGGAAAAAACAGTGGGAAAAATGAGGAGTCCCTTCATAACCTTCTGGAAAATCTGCTAAATACCTTACCTGTGCCCACAATTTTAATAGGTCTGACCCTTGGCACCAAGGAAATTAAAGACAGAGGAACCTTCACCTGCTTGGGCAATGGCTACTAGAGCACAGCAGACAGTGGAGCTTTGGGACACACTGGGGAGTAGCCCCTGCCAGAGTCCCTCAGTTGCATCCACTGCCACTCACCTGTTTGCAAGGGGTTGGAGGAAACAAGAAATGAGAGATTGTAAAGCAATAAAGATTTTGTTAGCCATATGTCCTTCCAGACATAGGGGCAAGGACCTCCTACCTTAACTGGAGGTCTTTTTGAATCCAAGACTGAGCCATGTAAGCTTTTTGTGGTGTCTGTTTTTGCTGTCCTGGATTCCAGCATGCTGGGCTTCTTGTCACTTCCACTTTATTGGGTTTTCTTTGTGTTCAGCTTCCACTGCAGGAGCTTTTGCTGAGCTGGGCTTCTGCTCCATATGGTGGAGGCCAAGCTGAGATTGTGTCAGAAATGATACCAAAGATGTTGAGGGAGTGTTTAATTTCCTCAGTTCTGTCTCACTGCAGCAAAAATTTGAAGCAGCAGACCAGTGTTACAGCTTGGTTACAGCTCTGTTTTATTTGGCAAGAAAGGGAAAATACATCCTTGAGGTGGGAGGGTGGGCCGACGCAAAAGACACAAGAGAAGAGACCGATCAATTTTGGGTCTTCTTTTTGTTTTTTCTACATCCCATGAGCCTGCCCTACATAAATTAGGCTAGCCAGGAGGGCTGTTTGCTTCACCTGAGGTTGCCACTCCTGTCCTCAGACCTTCCTTTGTTCTATTTTCTCAGGCTCTTTCCTTTCTTTGTCTTTTAGCCACCGCGATTTTGGACTCCTTTTTCCCATTGTCTCTACCTAATAATTTAATCCCCACAAAATTTTTGAAGAATAGACAAGGCTGACATTGTTGTTCCATTTTGCAGATGAGGAAATGAGTTTCACAGGTTAAATGACTTTCTAAATTCAGCTGTTTTCTAAGATAGAAAAGCATATTATATAGCACTATAAATATATGCCACTTTCAGATAGTTTTATGTGCTTTTAATCAAGTTTTGTAGTTATTATAATTTTTTTATCCAATTTTCCCTCAGGATTCTTTCGATTTTTTTCCTCCTTCTGTTAGTCTCTAATAGCAAACCACTTGTGATGCCTAATTAGAAAATATGAGCTGGATTTTTCCAGGAATGGAGGTATCAAAGCTTAATGGTGTCCTTCTTATTAAAAACACACAGCTGTTTTTCCAGATATCCAAAATAAATATGTTTTTGGTAGGATACAAACCTCTGAGGTTTTCACTTGAATCTGCTGTTTGCATGTAAAATTGAGATTGATTTTAACATAATGGAAAATTATTGATGTCTGTGGAATGAATCTATATCAATCTGAATTTACTTTAGCTCAGACTTTACGATTAAAACTTTAATTTTACCAAGATTAATTTCACCAGATTAGCATCCCATTAAAATTTTTGTATGTGACAGCTTTCCCTAAATGCCTTCAAAATGACGGTGCTTTTTATGGTTGAAACAAGTGCTACTTGAAAATGGCTGTCTCAGTTTCCCCCACAAAAGAGGGTAATAGACCCATGCATCCCCAAATTGAAGATTATTCTTGGTAGCTGTAGAGCATGTCAGATTTTTGCTCATTTACTTGTGTTCTGATTTTACTTGACATAAATAAGCTGTTGTGGAAACCCATGTTAATTCTCAATGAAGGGGAAAAGACAGGGAATTGAAAAGGCAGCAAACAAAGTACTGTATTGTATTTTTGGAACAATCTTGCCTTTGTTTTTTTTTTTCTTTTAAGTAAATATTTTCCCAGAGAATATCTGAAACTTGTGAGACAAAAAATACAGAGAGTAATGAGCACAGGATTTGTATGAATTCGAACTGATGCAGGGCTTTGTTCTGCTACTTACTATGTGACTTTGAAAAGTCATTGGACTAATCAGGATATGAGTCTTCATAGTTATCAAGTGGGAATGACTACAGTAGGTTGAAGAAATAAGACAAATAGGTAATGGAGTAGAAGCATTCCTGGGAGAAGGCCCAGCATGGAGAAAAGGGCAAGCATTCCATGTAGCTGAGTAGTATGGATGTGGACATGTAGAATAAGGCAAGAAATGACTCTAGAGAGAAAAAAAAAAAAGTCAGTTGATTTAGGGCCTTTAACACAACACAAAGGAATCTGACTACATCTTGACAACAATGACAGTTACTGGGTGTTCTCTGTGTTAACCCTGGTGTGTTGTCAGTTTGCATACAATGCTTTATTTAATTATCTGAGGTCCAGAATGCTAAAAAAAAAAAAAAAAAAAAGACACCTCTTTAATATAGGACAGCTGGTAAGTTGAAGAGGCAAGATTCAAACCCCATTCTGTCTGATTTCAGAATCAGGGCTTATCCATTCAAAACTCTGCTTTGAAAAATATCAAACACAAGAGTAGCATGGTCAGATTTTCTTTTAAGAAAGTGTGCTCTGACTAGGGGGAAGATAACTAATCTGGGGAAGAGGCCTAACCAGAGACAAACCAGTGCAGAAGCTGATGCAGTCATGTAGAAATGAAATGGTAGCCAGAAGTAAGGTAGAGAGGCATTGTATTCAAGACATACTTAAAAAATAGAATCAATAGGACTTAGCAATTTATTAGTGAAAATGAAAAGAAAAAAAATAAATAAGAGTGCACCCAGGTTTTTTTTTGTTTGTTTTTTAATGTTTTCCTCCATCCTTTCTATAATATAGCTTTACTTTTAAACATTATTTAATATTAATGCTCATGAGTATCCTACTTGCCTTCCGAGCCTTTACTCTGCCTGGTAAAGAAGCCTTGTTATAGGGAAAGTGAATTTTGACTCCATGTTGGATGTGTTTCTTTTTCTTTAACCTTTGCTTGCTATTGCTTTTGTTCACTAAAAGGATACTGTCTATACATAAGGCCTGCCTCAGGGAACCCTGCCCCTCTGTCTGAATGTTAATCAAAAATGCCTTTGTTCAGGAACCTGACCACCTGTGGATGGCTACAGGAAGGAAGAAATTAACACATCCTTAAAACATCTCTTACCAAGGCTGGCCATTCCAGGAGATACTTGCAAAATTAATGGCCTTTTTGTCACAACTCCTCACTTCCCCTCCATCTCTTTTCTATAACAGAATCTGGCATCCAGACCCTATAAGATGGTTATTTTGA
Organism: Antilocapra americana; assembly: GCA_007570785.1. Taxonomy (NCBI): domain Eukaryota; kingdom Metazoa; phylum Chordata; class Mammalia; order Artiodactyla; family Antilocapridae; genus Antilocapra; species Antilocapra americana. Next base: position 943,334 of record ML661343.1, read on the forward strand.
GTCACTGGTCTGCCATCTCACTTTGCCAGCTTTCAAAATAAAATCCTATTCCTAGCCTCAACATCTTGTCTCTTGGATTATTGGCCTGTTGTGTGGTGACCACAGGGAGCTTGTACTCTATAACGGTGCCTCACCTCACCTACCTTACTAACCGTGGCAAAGAAATCCTACCCTCATGTTTTAAAAGGTTTCACTTATTTTCCCAAACTTTGGTGATATTTTCCACTACGGGAATCCTCATATTTCTGATCATCTCTTGAAAAGCATAATGAGAACTCCCTGTGAACTTTGTTTTTTCACTTCAAATTTACTGGGGACAAAAACTGCATCCTACTATATTTTAAATAGTAATCTGATGTCTTCTTGTACAGAATAGGTGTTAAATTAGTACCTGTTGAGTTTGATTCAATACAATTTCATCTCGTTTGTGAGATTACTAATTTGGTAAATATTATAATTCATGGCCCATAAGTTATTTCCTGAGAAAGGCTTTCTTGGATTCCCATCTAAAGGAGTTTTGTAAATCATGACCCCTGTCTTTCTATATCTCATTATCTTATTTCCTTTATAAAACTTATTACTGTCTGAATAAGAATGGATACATAATTGGAAGAGTCTAGTACAAAATGAAAGTGCAGGCCTCTTGTTAAAAAATACTAAGAATTTCAAGAAAGCAATTGGCATTAATTAAACCAAGTTTGAAGCCCTTTTAAAGCAGGGCCTTGTGTGACTGCACAGGTTACATGCCCCTGAGGCCAGCCCTGGATCTGAAATTATCTTTTAATCTTTTTTTTTATTATTTCAAATCTTTCTCCTTTTTCATTAAACTTCAAGAAAGCAGGGATCATACCATTCTTTTACCCAGTGCCTATAGGAAAAAGGGAATTGGCAGATGGTACTGCCTAATAAGTATTTGTTTAATAAAAGAATGGCTTTAGATTGGCATTTCGAATTCTGAAACTTTTGATGGCATTTGTCTAGACAAAACCCTTTCCTCCATGTAATTTCACACAGTGGTTCTAATCTCTGCTACATAATGTATCAAAGAGATGATGGCAGTGATTTTTTTTTAATTAAAATCCAGCACTCGCCATTTTGAATAGCTCTAATTATCATCCGTAGAGTGTGTCCATGGACTGAATGGCCCAGGAAGACTCAATTACCATCACTCCCTTAAGGCAGTCCCTCTCTAAATGTATTTGAGTTTCTGTAATAGCCAACAATTTTAAGTATATTGCTACTCAATCTAGTCAGTGCCTATTTTGTGACGTAAAGACCTTAATTCTCATTCCTGCCAATCTTGCTTCTTTCAAAAGCATTAAATTAACTTTTATGGAGGAAAAGAAAGAACCTGACTGAAGGCAGTAAGAGGTTAATTTAAACTATTGTTTCTGTGACATGGAGCTACTTCACAAAGTGTGGTATCTTCATCAGATGGAATTCAAAACTTTAGGAATAAAGAATTATGGCCTTTCAGGCACTCAAAATACTTTCTGAGATGTATGTGAAAAAGGTAATTGAAGACTTTGGATTGTCCTTTGAGAAGATGTTGAAAGGTAGTTTGAATCCAATCAAACATTGTTTTAAATAATAGGAGATGAATTCTCAATAGAGTTATACAACATCCATTTCTAAAACAGGTGCAGAAAATTGTCTTAAGGGAAAATTCTATTATTTCTCCTAAAACTGTGTCTTTCAGTTTTATAGATATATGTTAGTCTCCTGGGGTCCAAAATCACATTGGTATTAGTGATTATATAACTACTTGTTAAAGGCAAACTTGTTACTAAAATATAATAAGAAAATCTATCATTTGTTAAGGTCCATCATGTGCCACACAATGTGCTTAACTACTTTGAAAATGTTCTCTAATTTAATCCTCATAACAGTCTTAAAGGTGGGTATCCTCCCTCTCTCCCTTACTTGAGATGTAAAGAAATCAAAGCTTAAAGATACTAAATACTTTGACCAAGGCCTCAAAGTATAAAAGAACAAAGCTAAGATTACCACCAAATTTGAGTTGAAAAACAAATGTGCTATGTCACATCACAGTTTTTATTGCACAGAAAATTTATATTCATGATAATTTCTATTTTTTCTTATTATTTTCAAAGTTCCAAATAGTCTTGCCATAACTAAAATTCTGACAGCTTAGTCAACTCGAAATTTCTTTTTTTTTTTAATTTGTGCAAATCATTTTCTTTTTTTCATATTAGTAGCCAGCTAAATGGAGAAACAGGAGTTAAAGTCAAGTACTTCAAGGCATTTTATAATTTTTTTACTCTTCCCCTTCTCAAATGGCTTCATTTGTAGCAGTGATATATCACTGCTGTGTCAGGATGGCATATCTGATGCAAGTTGGCATCATGTGAGATACATGTTAAGCCCCACTGCTACTGCTGAAATTGCATTCCTCAGCTGATCTTTCCTCTCCTGAAATACCCTCAGTGGGACTCACTCCTCTGAATGTATTATGTTCAGAAGGTTTAGAGAGAGTTCAAACATCAGAGATCGCTAACACTGTTGTGTGTCAGAACACATCAATTTATTAGATTATCTTATCAAAACCTTGAAAGTATGTTGCAAAATCCAAATTTTCTTGGGGATGGTAGATAAGAACAGGGATGTCTATAAGATTCTCTGAGAGGGATATCCCCCAGACTTTGGTCAAATTCATGTCTGTTAACTCAGGGACGGCTGTCTAATATATTCATCTTCCACCCGCTTCTCCTTTTGCCTTCAATCTTTCCCAGCATCAGATTTTTGCCAATGAGCCGACTCTTCACATCAGCTTTAACAATAGCCCTTTCTATGAAAATTCAGGGCTGATTTCTTTTAGGATTGACTGGTTTGACCTCCTTGTATTCAGTGTGACTCTCAAGAGTCTTCTCCAGCACCACAATTTGAAAGCATCAATTCTTTGGTGATCAGCCGTATTTATTGTCCAACTCTCACATCCATACATGACCAATGGAAAAACCATAGCTTTGATTACATGGATGTTTGTCAGCAAAATGATGTCTCGGCTTTTTAATATGCTGTCTAGGTTTGTCATAGCCGTCCTGCCAAGGAACAAGTGTGTTTTAATTTCATGACTGCAGTCACTATCCACAGTGATCTTGGAGCCCAAGAAAAGAAAATCTGTTGCTGCTTCTACTTTCCCCCTTCTATTTGCCATGAAATGATGGGACTGGATGCCATGATCTTAGTTTTTTATATGCTGTAATTCAAGACAACTTTTTCACTCTCCTCATTCACTCTCATCAAGAGGCTCTTTAGTCCCTCTTCATTTTCTGCCATTAGACTGGTATCATCTATATATCTGAGGTTATTGATATTTCTCCTGGCAGTCTTGATTCCAGCTTGTCATTCATCCAGCCTGCTGTTTTGTATGATGTACTCTGCATATAAGTTAAGCAAGCAGGGTGGCAATACCTGGCTTTCCATACTCCTTGCCCAATTTGGAACCAGTCAATTGTTTCATGTTCCATTCTAATTGTAGCTTCTTGATCCACACACAGGTTTCTCAGGATACAGATAAGGGGGTCAGTACTTCCATCTCTTTGTAAGAATTTTCCACAGTTTGTTGTGCTCCATATTAAAGTAAAACACTTTAGTATAGTCACTGAAGCAGAAGTAAATGTTTTTCTGGAACTCTTTTGCTTCCTCCAGGATCTAAAGAATGTTGGCAATTTGATCTCTGGTTCCTCTGCCTCTTGGGAACCTATCTTGCACATCAGGAAGTACTTGGTTCATGTTCTGCTGAATCCTACCTTGAAGGATTTTGAACAAAATCTTGCTAGGATATGACATAATTGCAACTGTATGGTAGTTTGAACATTTCTTGGGTTTGCTTTTATTTGAGATTAGAATGAAAGATGACCTATTCTCTCCTATGCCCAGTGCTGAGTTTTCCAAAATTTCCAAATTTGCTGACATATTGATTGCATCACTTTCAATTCAGTTCAGTTCAGTCACTCAGTCATGTCTGACTCTTTGCAACCCCATGAACCACAGCATGCCAGGCCTCCTTGTTCATCACCAACTCCTGGAGTCTACCCAAACTCATGTGCATTGAGTTGGTGATGCCATCAAACCATCTCATCCTCTGCTGTCCTCTTCTCCTCCTGCCCTCAATCTTTCCCACCATCAGGGTCTTTTCAAATGAATCAGCTCTTCGCATGAGATGGCCAAAGTATTGGAGTTTCAGCTTCAACATCAGTCCTTCCAATGAATACCCAGGACTGATCTCCTTTAGGATGAACTGGTTGGATCTCCTTGTAGTCCAAGAGACTCTCAAGAGTCTTCACCAACATCACAGTTAAAAAACATCAATTCTTTGGTGCTCAACTTTCTTCATAGTCCAACTTTTACATCCATACCTGAGTACTGGAAAACCCATAGCCTTGACTAGATGGAATTCTGTTGACAAAGTAATGCCTCTGCTTTTTAATATGCTGTATTGGTTTTTCATAACCTTCCTTCCAAGGAGTAAGTGTCTTTTAATTTCATGGCTGCAGTCAACATCTGCAGTAATTTTGGAGCCCCAAAATATAAAGTCTGCCACTGTTTCCACTGTTTCCCCATCTATTTGCCTTGAAGTGACCAGACCAGATGCCATGATCTTAGTTTTCTGAATGTTGAGCTTTAAGCCAACTTTTTTACTCTCCTCTTTTACTTTTATCACGAGGCTCTTTAGTTTTTCCTCACTTTCTGCCATAAGGGTAGTGTCATCTGCATATCTGAGGTTATTGATATTTCTTCCAGCAATTTTAATTCCAGCTTGTGCTTCTTCCAGCCCAGCGTTTCTCATGATGTACTCTGTATAGAAGTTAAATAAGCAGGGTGACAATATACAGCCTTGATGTACTCCTTTTCCTATTTGGAACCAGTCTGTTTTTCCATGTCCAGTTCTAACTGTTGCTTCCTGACCTGCATACAGGTTTCTTAAGAGGCAGATCAGATGGTCTGGTGTTCCCATCTCTTTCATAATTTTCCACAATTTATTATGATCTACACAGCCAAAGGTTTTGGCATAGTCAATAAAGCAGAAATAGTTGTTTTTCTGGAAATCTCTTGCTTTTTCGATGATCCAGCAGATGTGGTAATTTGATCTCTTGTTCCTCTGCCTTTTCTAAAATTAGCTTGAACATTCATCACTTTAACACATCATTTTTTTAAGATTTGAAATAGTTCAGCTGGATTTCATCATTTCCACTGCTTTGTTTGTAGTAATGCTTCCTGGGGTCCACTTGCCTTTACACACTCCAGGATATCTGGCTCTAGGTGTGTGACCACACCATTGTGTTTATCTGGGTCATTAAAACCTTTCTTGTATAGTTCTTCTGTGTATTCTTGCCACCTCTTCTTAATTGAGTGTGTATATGTGAATTCCAATCTCCCAATCTGTCCCACCTTCTTCCTCCCTTGGTATCCATAGGTTTGTTCTCTATGTTTGTCTGTCAGTTTCTTCTTTGCAAAGAAGCTCATTTACACTGTTTTTTCTAGATTCCATGTCTATCTATCCATTAGTATATTATATTTGTTTTCCCCTTTTGGACTTGCTTCACTGTGTACAACAGACTGTAAGTCCATCCACATGCTTGCCTGCATGCTTGCCTAGTCACTCAATCATGTCCAACTTTTTCTGACCCCATAGACCATAGTTTGTCAGGCTCTTCTGTCCATGGAATTCTCCAGGCTAGAATACGAAAGTAGGTTGTTGTTTCGTGCTGCAGAGATCTCCCCAACCCAGGGATCAAACAGTGTCTCCTGCATCTTCTGCATTTGCAGGCAGAACCTTTACCACTGAACCGCCTGGGGAGCTTTCACATGTATGCTCCTGGCACAAGTTTGTTCCTGCTTATGACCAAGGGATATTCTATTGGATGTATGTACAACATCTTCTTTATCTGTTCCTCTGTTGATGGACCTTTAGGTTGCTTCCATGTCCTGGCTATTGTAAATAATCCTGCAATGAGCATAAGAGGAATGAATGTTAGAAAACCATATTTAAGAGATTGAAGATGAGTGTGGATGAAGAGAAATTTGAAGGTGGAATGAGAGAGCCTAAACAGTCTTTATGAAGTGACAAGCAGGTAACAGGGACTTCAACAAGAGTGACTGGAAACTGTTGGGAGCATGAAAAGGAGTTGACCAAAGAAGGGTATAAATGGAAATAGTAAGAATTTCATTAGGGAGATGAAAGTCTCTGTATGTGCCCACATCTGTGAGGACTTAAAAGCTGAGAAAGGGGTTGAAATGACTGCAGTCTTGGCCAAAGTAAATAAAGTAATAGAAAGCTATATAGGTAGAAAATTAAGCAACAATTCAAATGGGTCAGGGTATTTGAGATGTTCAGTGATGTCATATGATCCTTTTCTCTTGCTTCATAGCCACAAATACCAAATTTAGAAAAAAAAATGAATGTCATAATATGATAAAATAAGATTTTATCAAAATAATATATATATATATATTTATTTATTTATTTATTAAAATACAAAGGGCTTCCCAGGTGGTGCTAGGGGTAAAGAACCTGCCTGCCAGTGCAGGAGAGATAAGAGTCGCAGGTTCAATCCCTGGACTGGAAATTGATCAGGTATCCTCCAGATACCCTGGAGGAGGGCATGGCAACCCATTCTAGTATTCTTGCCTGGAGAATCCCAGGAACAGAGGATCCTTGTGGGCTACAGTCTATGGGATCACAATGAGCTGGACATTTCTAAAGCAACTTAACATGCATGCATTGATACAAAAGTTAGCAAAAATATCTGTTTGTAAAACTGAAATAGATTTTAGGTAATTCTGGCCAAATAAATAAATAAATAAATGATACTTGAATGATTTGGGGATAAAATTGAGTTATATCTGAAGTTTGACTGTATAATCTTCCTCTGACTGTACTCTTCGCTTGATGGGACACTGAGGTGCAGCAGAACCACTGAATTGCGCTCAGAAAACATGGATTCACTAGGTAACCCTGTTGTAGTTCACTTACCTTCTTCTGGCCTCAGTTTCTTCATCTGTCCAATGACTAGATCGGTTTAAGACATTTCTTATGTCCATTTTCTGTGCAGTGACATCAGCTCATTATAAATTTATTATTTTATTTCCTTGACTAGAGAAGCTCTTCAAACACTCACATTTAATTCTGTTGGGGTCTCTTCCTTCATAGTGTTGACATTCTTTTGTGTATCTGCGAATTCTTTGGTTAATTTAAATGACTAAACATTGTCATTATAACACACAAGACTCTCACCCCTCTCCATTCAGATGGTAATGGCAGTTGCCCCATACTCCTTTCCTGAGTCATCAGAAGGCAAATACTCCCTTTCAAGTTGGCAGCATTTGAGAATTTTGTTCTTGTTTTAAAATCTTAGCAAAAAGCATTTCCACTTCAGGTTTAGTGATCTCAGTGATGCTTATGTAGTGAGTAGCATTACATGATATTCTACCTTACTTTAGAGAAATAGTATCCTTTGGCTGCTTTTGTTTATGCACCTCTAGATATTGATAGTGATATTTATGGGGATTATTTCTATACAAACTCACAGAAAATGGTCAAAATTCTGAACAACATGGCATATGTTTACTAGCGTTGAAGTTATTTGGTATTTGAGTGTTAATCTTAGAAGGCATAAATCCATGAGTTAAAGTCTTTGTTCCAAACCATGCCCTGATTATCAAGAAAAGGACAGTCAGTGCCACATAGCCTCAGGGATTTTATTATGTACCCTAATGCATTATTGGGAATTGAAAAGAAACACGAATGTGTCCCAGTCTGGAGTTTAATTTTTAATCCATTTCATGTCTATTTTGATAGAAATCCACCTATGGTTCATTTCTTTTTCAGGGTAATGGTTTATTTATTTTTACAGTCACATACTCATGCACACACGCACACACACAGAAAAAGAGGTTTCTTAGCTGTGGTTAAAAAAAAAAAAGGAAACACATAGATTTGGCCTACTTTTCATTTGATTAAGGCATGCACACACCTACAAATCTTCTAAGCTCCAATTTGGGTCACTGAACATCATCCAGTCAGTTCATCACAGCACTTTCCACTCATAGCATGCTTTTGGTATGAAGGCGCAGGAATATGCAGGCATGCATTTGGTTTTGGGGTGGGGGTTGTCCCTGATATGTGGAAATTGTAACTTTAACAGACAACAGCAAAATATTGGTAATGATTCAATCTAGAGAAATTATGTGTGTGTAGGTAGAGATAGATAGATAGATAGATAGATAGATGTAAAAGTGCAGTTAATAAGGATTGCTTATTTTATTGTGTCTTTCCCACAATCAGTGAATTCCTAGAGCTCCTTGTTTTCCACTTACCCTATCACTTCTGGCCTCTTATCTTTACCATTTAGGTCCTCTCCAACCCAGTTTCATCCTAACTTAATCCTACTTTTCCCACTATGTACCTGCAACTATGGTTACCCCATTCCAAAATACTCCTCTAGCAAGTCAAGTGTTTTCTTCTCCAGGTTCTGGTGAGTTTGGATTTTGTGATTCCTTTGTTTTTAATAAAGATCACTTGTGTGGGTTTCTTCCTAATGTGGGATTCTTGCATACTTTAAGGGTTGCCTGTGTAAGGAAAAAGAGGCATGAAAAAAATCCAACTTCAACTGGACACAGGAAGCAAAAATATGAGTTATGAATGGCAGTGACACAAATCATTTTTCTTTTGACATACATGTCTAAAAGCCTCCTATTTTTGGTACACATTTCAATTGATTTCTGAGTACAAATCACAGAACTAACTTTCCTTTAATATAATTTCTGCTTGTGATTTATAGCAATTCTGTGTACTGAATTTCAAGCAGCCATTACTGAAATACCATATGGACTGAATGCATATTTCAGTGTATTGATTTGTGCCAGTAACCCCTCTTCTGGAAGGTACTTCATTTATCTAAACAACTGATGCTGTCTCTAAAGAAATCTAGCACTTACTGAATTTGTATAAGGCCGCTTAGTGAACCTTACTGTAGTTTTTTCATTGTGCTATTCTTACACATGTGTCAGAAACGTGTTTGACAACAGATTTTTTAAAATTAGTTTTTATATTTTCATATTTTCCTCTTACAGGTAGCAAAAGATGGGAATCAGGGAGACCAAAACATTACATTTCAATCATTCATATACTTTTATATAAAATCTTTGATTTGGAGCCAATATTAGGTAGTTTTCCCTCTTTTTTGACTCTATCATATATGCCAAAAATAAAATAAACCTTAGATTTTTTTAACCTGAAATATATGTTTGTATATGGAATAAAATTATGAGAGCCAATCATCTGTTAAATTTGAAATTCAATTACATCTCTTGGAATCTATTAATGTTAGGATTTGAGATAATCTGTCCTGGGCTTTTCTCTTTTGCCTTGGAATGTAATTTTTTTTTTTTTTTTTTACTTTTACATCTACTGATTCTCCTTTATAGCTGATTCCTGTACTCCTTTGGTTTGCAATTTTTATATTCTGAGGTCATTTCTTCTTGGAAGGATGGTCTTCATAGAAGTGTTAATGTGCTCAATTTCCTTCTGTTAATTCAACAGATGTGTTAATGGTCTCGAATTTTTTTTTATGACTTTTTCTGACTTCTAAAAAAGATTATATCAATAGTGCCTCTATTTCTATAGGTAAAGGGTTTCAATCTTAGCTTCATGAATCATTGCTAGTAGTGTCTAAAGAACACAGACTTGGAGTAGCTCAAGTATGATTCAAATAAAAAATGAACTCAAGTCAAATAATGATAGCATTGAAAAAAAATTGCTATTGGATATTATAGATGATTATATATGTGGCAGGAGCAGACAGATACCTAAAATACCATTATAGGTAGAGAAATACTGACTTTGAAAAAATACTGTGGGGGTAATATACTGAGACAAGTTTACTATATAATATATAATCTTTGTCATAAAATCAGAAAGCCTAATATGATAATAATGTACACTTACCCTGTTACATAGGTGTATTCTAGAGTGAAGTAGAGACACATTTCAGAAAACTTATACTTAAAACAACTATGTCTAAGTTTTTGTCTAAGGAATTGTAGTCTCTGGCTCTCTTGATAAATACTGACTTTAAGGCCCTAATATATTTGGGATATAATGAGTAGTAAGTATCCAAAAAACCCAGTCAATCCTAAAGGAAATCAACCCTGAATATTCAATAGAAGGTCTTTTGCTATAGCTGAAGCTCCATTACTTTGGCCACCTGAAGAGAAGAGCTCACTCATTGGAGAAAGACCCTGAGGCAGGGAAAGATTGAAGGCAAAAGGAGAAGGGGACAGCAGAGGATGAGATGGTTAGATGGCATCACTGACTCAATGGACACGAATTTGACCACCCTCTGGGAGATAGTAGAGGACAGAGGAACCTGGTGCACTGTAGTCCATGATGCCACAAAGAATCAGACACGACTTAGTGACTGAAGAACAACAGTATTTAAAAAAAAGTCCCTAATGAATAAGATAAAAATACCAAAAATTGGGAAATTTCTTTTACTTAGAAGGAAATACATTCAAAAAAGAGTAATAAAGAATAGGAAACATAATATTCCATTAGACTTATTTTGTGTTAAGCTTGTGAGAACATTTTATGTTCTGCTTTTTTCTTTAACCGTTACAATTGTTTCTTTCTACACATGAGAGAATTAACCCAAAGTCAAATATCAATAAGCATTGGTGCTCTTTCCAAAACCCCAGATCTCTGTTTTTCCTTGGAAGAAGTAAAAGTGTTAGTCACTCAGTCGTGTCCGACTCTTTACAACCTCATGGAGTGTAGCCGGACAGTCTCCTCTGTCCATGGGATATCCCAGGCAACAATACTAAAGTGGGTTGCCATGCCCTTCTCCAGGAGAATCTTCCTGACCCAGGGATCAAACCCGGGTCTCCTGCATTGCATTCAGATTCTTTACTATTTTTCTTTCATTTTTTTAAATCTAATGTAGACGGTCCCCAAGTTATGATATTTGACTTATGATTTTTCCACTTTACAGTGGTATGGAAGTGATATGTAATCAAAAGAAACAGCTTCAGTTTTTATCTTCTGTTTTGTTAGCAATATGTGGTATGATATTCTCTCATGATTCTGGTCAGGGCAACCAGCCAGAACTCCCAGTCAACCACACAATCATGAGAGGAAACAACCAATACACTTAACTACCATTCTGTACCCATACAACCATTCTGTTTTTCTCTTTCAGTATAGCATTCAATAAGTTACCTGAGATACTCAACACTTTACTATAAAATGGGCTTTATGTTAGATAATTTTGTCCACCTGCAGGCTGATATTTCTGAGTATGTTTAAGGGACACTATGCTTAGCTTTGATGTTTGGAAGGCTAGGTGTAGTATATGTCTTTTTAATTTATGATATTTTCAATTTAAGGATAAGTTTATTGGTATGTAACCTCATATGTCTAAGAAGCCTTCTTCTAGTTTCGGAGTGGATTTGTGTGTGTTTTTAACAATTTATCACAACATTACAGAAAAATAAGCAGAAGATGATGAAAATTATTATTTTTAATTGGACTGAATCTCCAAATTGACAGTGATGTAAAATTACATTTTATTATAATTTTCTAGGATTCTGAACAGATAAGCAATTCAGGTATGAATCTCAATAGGAGGACATTTGTAACACAACAAATATATTTTAGAATCATAGATGAGCAATATGGGTTGAAAAAAATTGCTTATCATACATAGATTTTCTTAAGTGTTTGCTTGTAAATGGTGTTTTGTTTGTTTTAGATTTTGCTGGTTCAGTTGAGTATAGTTCCAGCTGATCTAAAATTTTAAGAAATACCCAATTTGCACATATAATAATTTCCTTTGATGTCATAATATTTATATACATGCAAAGAAACATGAGAAGCATCAGTAGTGTTTCAGTCAGTACACTGATACAGTAAATTCCTTTGATTCTACTGCCAGTGTCACTCTTACTGTTTTGGTTCCAAGATCTACAGCCCCACTTCTGGGTAGATTACAGATAGTTTGCTACCCTATACTTTGGTCAATAATAATAAATATTCTTCTGATTCCTCCACAACTACAAATTCTTCTAAGTGTCTGACCTAAATCTCACAAGCCAAAAATCATAAGAGACAAAGCAGTGTCCTCTTATTATAAATATAATGATACAATTCCAATGAATACTTACTGTTTGGTTAGTTTTTCTAGGAACTGAACTGGAATTTATATGGGATAGGCATTTTATTCCTTTCAACAGTGTTCAGATTTCCCAACTTTATAGATGAGCAAATGAAGATTCTGAACTTTAATAGGGTTAAGTAACTTAAAATAGTGGTGGTGATGGTGGTGAAGTCTCTAAGTTGTGTCCGACTCTTGTGTCCCCATAGACTATAGCCAGCCAGGCTCCTCTGTCCATGGGATTTGAATTGGGTTGCCATTTCCTTCTCCAGCAGATCTTCCCAACCCAGGGATCAAACCTAGGTCTCCTGCACTGCAAGCAGATTCTTTACTGACTGAACTACCAGGGAATTGCTATTAACATGTAAATAAGAAGAGATAGATAGTAGCACTGGTGTTTGAATTAGGCGGTGTTTTTTTTTTTTTTTTCATTTGCTAATGCATTAGTTATGGCATGGAAAAAATTTTTCCCCTGAATATACATTTCAGACTTTCTAGTTTATTTATTTATTTTAGATCTATTTTGGCTGCACTGGGTCTTCATTTCCTGTACTTGCTTGCTAACTGCCACATGAGGGCTTAGTTGTCCGACAGTACACAGGATCCTAATTCTGGACCAGGGAATCAAAACCGTGTCCCCTGTAATGGAAGGCAAATTCCTAACCATTAAACCACCAGGGAAGTCCCTGAATCCGGCTTTGTGATGCCACAACTCATATTCTAAATAAATTTGTTTACCAATTTCCAATTTCTTTACTGTAAAAAAAAAATAAAGCTTAGAATAAGACACAAAATTCTTTGAATCAAACCACCATTCAGAGGTGGCCACTCTTATTTCAACAAAATAAGAATTTCTTTACTGTGCATTGATGCTTATGCCTTCTATGTGTATCTATCCAACAGAATTGTGTGTGTATCACCACAAAACATGTTTAAGTGTGTTTATAGGACCATTATGTATAATCATTTAAAGTGGAAACTACCTAAATACCATCAATGGTTAAATGAATAAGTCATTGTATATTCATATATTGGAATCCTTCACGATAATGAAATAAACTGCTGCCATATATGTCATCATGGTTGATTCTCAAAAATAATATTGAGTAGAAAAAACCAGACACAAAATCAGACATCCTCTATGATTCATTTATTTAAATTCCAAAAATAAACAAGTCAATCTGTGGTGTTGAAGTCAGGTAATAAGGGTGTGGGGTTTGCTTGGTGGCTCAGCACTGAAGAATCTGCCTGCCAGTGCAGGAGATGGGGTTTGATCCTTGGGTCATGAAGATCCACTGGGGAAGGAAATGGCAACCTGACTTTAGTATTCTTGAGTGGGAAATCCCACAGACAGAGGAGCTGGCAGGCTACATTCCCTGAGGTCGCAAAGGGTAGAACATGACCTCGAGTATAAACAACAACAAAGAAGGGCATGAACTGAAATGGTTGTGGTGAGAATGAAACAGAGTAAAATTAAACAAGAACATGAAAATACTTGTGTATGTGGTGAAAAAAGAGAAAGAGAAGCTAAGATTAACTCTGCAGTTTTAAGTAGGCAGGAAGCAGGAGTGATAAAAGTTGGGAAAACCAGGAGAAGGGCTGCATATAGGGTATAAATATTGGCTTGAATGCTGTGACTCATTGCTGGCAATGGATGTCTAGATGGGAAACCCCCATGATGGCTGAAGCCACAATAATGGATTAAATTGACAAAGAAAAGGCTGTCAGAATAATAATAAAACAAATACAAGATCTTGGACAATTCTTGTTTTCTGAGTTGGGACGAATAAAGAAGTGAAAAATAGGGAATATAAGAGTTATTAGAGAAATATTGGACATAATAACTGGAAGAAAAAGAAAAAACAGGAGTGTTTGAGGAATGGCATTGTACAAGTTCATTACAATGTTCACAAGCTGACTCTGTGCCAAACCTCTCTGACCTGCACACAAATAATATTTTGTGGAATAAATACCATTATTATTCCCATTTACAGACGAGAGAACTGAGGTCCAGAGAGATTAAGTAATTTGCTACTTTTCTCAAGAATACATAGTTAGCTAGTGGCAAAGTCTTGATTTGTGTCCAATCTCTTTAGCTGTAGAACTCAAGTTTTTAGTTCACATTTCAATAAGAAAGAAGCAGAAAAATACGTTGAAGGCAGTAAGCAGTTTAATAAGAGAAAAGATTTTCAATCATTTAATAATTTCAAAATCAAGCCACATTAATTGAGACTTTGTAACCTTATACTTGATAATCATCAAATTGACCTCGGGCTCCCTTTGCAACAGATGTAAGAAAGAGAATAAGTGAACGATAATGGGAATACTTTGAGATGTAGAGGAAAGTGTTCATATCAGATATTTTATATGTATATTTACTATAGAGGAAATTTCAGCCTGTCCCCTCTTATCTCCACTAGAAGCTTATACATTAATTATTCCCCTCCCTGTACACTCCTTTCTTAAGTATTCAACTTTAGCAAAGTCTCTTTGATACTGAAACATTCTCTTGCAGTTCTAATATCCACTTCATGATCTCCCAGACTTGCTTTAATCCCCTTACTTCTGGGAATAGTATTCAAAACTCAAGCATATATCAAATTCTTCCCCTTCTCCTATCATGTTGAATTGCTGGGGCAAGGGAGGTGGGATCCATTGGAAAAATGAGTGAGTACTATGAATAGAAGTCTTGATTTTAGTAAAAGAGTAGAACTTTATGGACAAGTTGAGTTCATTCACAATAGAAAAGAGGATGTGCCAAGAAAATGAAGAAAATTTTATGGGGAACATTGTACTACATACTGGGATACTTGCCCTTGAGTAGAAATTAGGAAGAGAAGAGGTAAAGAGGACAGAATTTACTATAGAGGAAATTTCATGTTAATTGAGGGACTCAAGAGGGGAAATATATATATATATAATATATATATATATATATATTATATATATAATAGACAGAGATTGTAGTTGAAATTGAAATATTTATTTACATGTTAGTAACACTTTTTCAAACTCCTACCAAGCAGCCAGATTCTACAGCTCTAATAAGGGGAGACTGAGGAAAGAGACCCTTGAACAAAGCCAGGGATGCAGGACACCAGGAATATGTGTACTTGAAAAACATTATACATTATGGATTTTCTTGTTATATAGAATCACAATTTTCTTAATAATACTGAAAGGCTCATTTTTCAACCACAGAACTTTCTCCTTCCACCTCTTCCTACTGTTCATTCAGTTTATTTATTTCATTGAATGGTACCAAAGCTCAGTGTTTATTTAAGCTTGATGTTCTAAGACATCTACTTCAGAGTTAGAGACAATAAAATGTCCGGTTTCTGCTGTTCCAACCCCAAATCAAGGAAATAGTGTGAACAATGATTGATCCTTTCTTTGCAGTGGCAATTTTCAGAGAATAATACGTTTTTAAAATATCCATTTTCTTAAGTGTATGAACATTCTCCTTGAAATCCTGCTTTAGTTATTCACTCTTCTCAATATATTCCACTCCTCTAAATAAAATGCAAAGGTAAATTTTACATTAGCACTTCATATTTTGAACCAAAGTTAACCTAAGAGTGCATTTTTCAATGTACATGAAAAGAGTGGCAACATTAGATGGAAAATTTGCTAGATTTTTTTTAGAACAAATAGATTAAACAAGCAAAAATATGCAAAGCTGTAGTATTAGCAATATATTAGCAAATTAAGAATTATCTCAAGAAAGAGAAAAGCCAAAGAAAAAACATCAATACAGTTTTCAAAAGCTACATTAAAAACTGTTTCAGTATTGGAAGAAAAAACATTAGATCAAGACAATGATGGAAATGAGTGAAAATGCCTTTTTTATAGCAACTATCTCCCCAGAGTAATGGGATAAAAATTCAGTTTTGAACCAACCATATTGAAGTATTTCAGAGAGTATGGTAATTTATGGCTTTTTTTTGCTTTAGTTTAACATTGCATAAACTCAAACTGTAACTTTGCTAAAACACAGATTCTAAATTTACAGTTTTATTAATTGAAACTGAAGCATATTTACCCAGGCTAATGCTATAAAACATGCCCTGGAGCAAGACATTGCCTGTAAAATTTGTTTCAAGCCTTGTCTGTCTACGTAGTTTCTTCAAGGTTGAAGAAATTCTAAGATTTTCTTTATTTCTTCTACTGGTGTGTTAGATGCACATTGTTGCTTTGCCTGTGACTTCTCTAGTATTGGTAACACTCACAAAACCTGAGACTCTAACACCTTAATCATTCCTTTTGCAGAAATCTTTGCAATTTCCCATGTTGCACAGTTATAATCTTTGGGGAAAATAAGATCAAATAAAGTGAGTAGAATAATATTAAATTGCAAATACATTGCAAATCTGTTGTAGTATCTCCTTTTCTTGAAATGTATTGTTCAAGGAAAAACAATATCATAGAGCCATTTTTTTTTTTAAAGTGGTAATCTGTGGGTTTTAGATTTTGAAAGGAAGTGAAAAGAAATGAAAGGGAGTGGTTGTAAGAAATGCTTGACACTGGAATAATAAAGGGCTGGTTGAAGTTGAAAAATCTTAGAATGCCACTGGGATGTTTTTATGAATACAGAAATGCTGGAGAAACATTTTATGGACTCTAAAACAGGGGTCCCCAACCCCTGGTACTGATGAGTATGGTGTTAAGAACTGGGCTTACGCAGGAGGTGAGTGGCGATCAGTGAGTGAAGCTTCTTCACTTACAGCTGCTCCCCATCATTCATGTTACCACCTGAGCTCTTCCTCCTGTCAGGTCAGTGGCAGCATTAGATTCTCATAAGTGCCCAATCCCTACTGTGAACTGCATATGCAAGGGATCTAGGTTGCATGCTCCTTATGCGAATCTAATGCCTGATGATCTGAGGTGAACCTGAGGTGATGATGCTAGCACTGGGGAGCAGATGCAAATACAATTTATCATTAGCAGAGAAGTTGGACTGCACAAAGACCATGATAAATCAACTGCTTGTAGACTCGTTCAAAACTCTATTAGTGAGTGGCAAGTGACACTTGTTAAATTATTTAATTAGATATTGCAATGTAATAATAATAAAAATAAAGTACACAATGAAGTTAATGTGCTCAAATCATCCTAAAACCACCCCCACCCCAATCCGTGGAAAAACTGTCTGCCACAAATCCAGTCCCTGGTTCCAAAAATTGCTGGGGACCACTGCTCTAAAGCATATGGCAGATAAGATGGGAGTAAATTTTGTTCTTTTGGGGCATCTAGCACAGAATGTGGCATTAAGCAGAGACTTGATAAAGACCCAGTTAGATCTTCCTCTCTAGCTAAACCTTACCAAGTTCAGTTCAGTTCAGTTGCTCAGTCGTGTCTGACTCTTTGCGACCCTGTGAATTGCAGCACGCCAGGCCTCCCTATCCTTCACCAATTCCTGGAGTTTATTCCTGGAGTTTACAGAATTTGATTGTGATTTGTTTTCAGTTCTCACTCTTCATGTTGGGCTTCTTTAGGCTCTAGCCTAAACCTTCTACTCTTTGCTAATGACACACCGTCTAATTTCCATATCTTAGATACCATCTCTATGATTCCATTCCCAATGTGTGTTTCTGGCCCTAACCTTCCCACTGAACCATGGACTTCCACATTCAACTTCCTAGCTGATGTTTATACTCAGAAAACTAAGGAAAACCACAGCCTAATATGATTAAAATAGAGGTACCAGTTATTTATGGTTGAAATTAAATTTATTTGTATTTCAGAACAAAAAAGTAAAACCTAGTATTTATCCTTTATTTATTTATTTTTTTAACAAAATCTGTACTGGCCTTTGGCCCAGGGATGTTTCTGGGATGTATGTAGTGAGGCTCAGTCACACCAGTTCCATTTCACTCTTGGTTCCTTCCCCTGTTACCAGCATCTTCTGTCACTGAAGCTCAAGTCCTTCCCTTGCTCATTACTGATATGAGAAATATGAACTGGAGTTTTGGTAGGAAGGAAAGGAAATGCTAAGAGAAAATCTAATGAAACTAGAAAGGAGAATTGCTCTGACCACCTATGTGTATATCTGTATATGCATCTGTGTATGCATGTGTGTGTGTGCATGTGTATGTAAGATAAAGATACATATGTGTGTAGTATATAAGCATGCATGTGTTTCAGTGGTATTATTGGACTCAGGAATTTAACAGCTAAAATAATTTTCTATGCCTAGAGTGGGTACCTATTTGCATTTGTTTTCATAATTATTTGTATAATTGGTTCTACAAGTAAATATAGAAATAGCTGGCTTATTCCTATCTTCTGTTTAGTATGGATATACAGAGAAGGCAATAATACATATTTAATTTATTCTTCACTTCATTTTTTTAACAAATCATATGATTACAATATTGGAATGATATCTAGTTTAGTATTCTGTTCCTGTACTCAAACACTGGGGTTCTTTCATAGAAAATAGATACCTTTTATGAGAATGAAATGGTCAAATATAGAGAGGTAGATGCTAATTGTAAATGCTATTTGAATAAATTTACATATGGAAAATCTTCAGAAAACTTCTTTTAAGCTATAAAAAGCACATAGATGCATGTTCTATCCATAAGCCACTTTATTTGGAATGACTCCATTTTCATACTTACACCAGCAACTCCAGATTCAAAGCAAAAGTTCTAAAGTTTTTGACCGGATAGTTTGTCTTCTTCATCAGTTGGTTATACACTTAGTAAGTTATCTGTTTTATCTGGAAGGATTCCTATAATTTGTGAATGCCATTCTCAGGACCTGATCAAAATGCAGAAAAAAGAGAGAGGGAAATGGAAAATACATTTGGGGAAAAAAAAAAAAAGAAATGTAGAAAATATGGATCAATAAAGGTAGTGAATTAATTACAAGAACATGTTAGAAAATATAGGTCATTGAAAATATAATTTGCTACTAGAATTAGAGCTTTTGATTTGTCCTATTCCTTGGCAATTCTAGTCATGTGAAAGAATATATTTGTTTAAATATCCCTGGGACAGATATCAGTTAAACATTCCCTAATAAACATTTATTTTAATGGGATTTTCTTTGTTAAGTTTGGTTGCCTTTTGAGTGAAATAGGAGACTACCATCAGATCATTGTTCTCAGGAAGCTGTTTGTCCCTGCAGTCTCTAGTCCAGCTATGTTTGTATTACATCTGGCACAGGAGAACAATGCGACAATAAATTCCAGGCTGCTTACCAATGACATTAAATTAAAATATATATATATATTTTGGCTGTACTGAATCTTTGTTGCTGTATGGACCTTTTTCTAGTTGCAGAGAATGGGGTGTACTCTCTAGTTGCGGTGTGCATGATGCTCATTGGGTGGCTTCTCTTGTTTCGAAGCATGGGCCCTAGGGCACATGAGCGTCAGTAGCTGCATTGTGAGGGCTCAGTTGTGGGTTTGGGGCTCTAGAGCATAGGTTCAGTAGTTGTAGGACACGGGCTTAGTTGTTCCTCAGCATATGGGTTCTTCCTGGATCAGAGATTGAACCTGTGTCTCCTGCTTTGGTAGATGGATTTCTCATTGCTGAGCCACCAGGGAAGCCCACCACTGACATTTCTCTGTTTCTTTATCTACTGGTGATAGGCCTAACCAATCAGTGTGTAAAGTCCACACTCTTATTTTTTAAGAAAATCAAAGTCATAGGATGATGGACATTAATAATTATATCTAAACTCAATTAAATGAAATTTTTAAAATAATATTAAATTTATTAATATTTCTAAAGTTGCTCCCAAAGTGATATCTAATTTACTCATGTTAAAACACTTTGGTAACTTTGACTCTTATAGGGGACTGTGTCTACTATTGACCTGGTGGTAGACTCAGACTATCAATACATGTTCAATCACTGAGTATTATTCTACTTTAGGAGCTTTGCTGAATCACAAATTTAAATATATACATATATATATATATATATATATATTTCTTAATTATGTGTTATACCATTGTTCTTCCTGTGAGAAGAACTGTAGAGGGTTGAAATAACACATAATTATGAAGATGATATATCACATTCTAGATTTAGGTACAAACAATCTAATATAGTTCTTCCTCTTACCAAATTAAGAAACATTACTCTTATTTTGGGAGAAGGGAATGGCAGCCCACTCCAGTATTCTTGCTTGGAGAATCCCGTGGACAGAGGAGCCTGGTGGGCTGCTGTCCGTAGGGTCGCACAGAGTCAGACATGACTGAAGCAGCTTAGCAGCAGCAGCTCTTCTTTTAAATATACACATTAAAATATTTACATTGATAATTTAAAGTGTAATTACTCAACTCAATTTTTTTTGTGGATATTTAATATAAGAAAGCAATAAGAAAACTGTTAATAGGACAGATGGGTAGCCAAGTTATAATTATCTAGGAAGGAAAAAAAAATCTGATAGGAACAGTTGCATGGAATTGTTTGTCAACATTTTGTAACTGAAAGTAATTATGGATCCAGAAGGAGAATAAAGAACAAGACACTGCGAATGTGTAGAGGTGACGTTGCTCAGTCGTGTGCAACTCTTTGCAATTCCATGGACTGTAGCTTACCAGGCTCCCCTGTCTATGAAATCTTCCAGGCAAGAGTACTGGAGTGGGTTGACATTTCCTTCTCCAAGGAATCTTCGTGACCCACGAATCAAACCTGGGTCTCCCACGTTACAGGCAGACGCTTTACCCTTGGAGCCACCGGGGAAGCCCCTGCAATTACACAATCTGATCTGACATAATTAACTTGGCCAGGAGTAAAAAATTACCAACAAAGTAATGTCATTCCATTCTATGTAAAGAGATTTTTTTTTTCTCTCTAAGAGTCTGCTACTAATGTCAGTCTTGCTCTTGCTGCGGGGGTCACCATATTAATGGTTCAAGGCAAATGTGTCACTGTTCTTTAATATATTAATTTCAAACATATACTGTGCTAATAGAGGTCCAGTAGTATAATCACCTTTCTGTACAAAATTCAAACCTTCAAATAAGATGTTTTTAAATTTTAAAAAAGAGAAAATATTCCCATATGGTACAAAAGGAATTTAACAACTTGCCTAAAATGTCATTTATCGATAGAGGAAATTTCCTTCAACCTCAATTCCTTAATTTGTTTTTTCATTAAACTAAAGTGTTTAATTCATAATGGTATCACTATTCTTTAAAATTAAAAATTTATTAGCAGAAACAGGTGCAATACAACTAGTCTTTTAAATGATGGGAGATGGTCATAAATTACAAAATATGGTGGGAACACTTAGATTAATTCCTTCTCTGGGCTTTGAGACAAGCTTCATAGAGGAGATGCTGATTGAAGTGGAACTGAAGAATGAATAGAAAGAATATTGAGGCAGAGGAAAAAGGAAAAATTAAAGTGTTGTTAAAGAAAACGTTTGTGTTTAAGATAGGGTGTGAAGATATGGCATAAGTGTCTGTGATAAATAAACTTGAAAAAGAGAATGAGGGTACATAGAAGAGTTTGGGGGGGAAATTTTTAGGTAGAATAAGAGCAACTGGTGGAACCCTGCTAGACACTGGGACAAATACTTTTATCTTTTTTTTTTTTTTTTTCTGTATAGACAATAGAAAGTATTTTTGAGCTCAGCAAAGGGATTCATATGGCAGTCTCAGAGCTGTATATAGGATGTGTGTCATGACTGTATTCATGCCAGAACTAAGGTTTATTATTCAATAGACTCTGTATTTCCGCCTACTTTTAAATCTGAATACCAGAAGAAAACACTGTGAAATATACATATGCCAGTATGCATATGCAAAAGATATTGAAAGCAAGCAATTATCTAATTTGGACATAGAATAGTAAGGATGCAATGCTTTCATCTGAAATAGCTAAATGATTTAGATCAGACCAGGTATTTTCATTGCTTATTTAATTTTGATTCTGTAGATGAATTCACAATATGTGTTTTAAGACAATTTGAACGTTTTTGGCAGTTTTTATGATTGCAATATCAAAATATGTTTTTGTTGTTTCAGATGATGGTGCCTGTCAATTAACTAAACTACTGTGGTAAGTTGGTTTTTCTCTTTTCAAATCTACAGTGAATGTTTTTCATTCTAAGATTCAAAAGGATTTATGTCACATATAAAACCTATAAATATGTGAACACTTAAATGGACTGAAAGGCATGTTATAGAGTAGGCCACATTGTTTTTTCCAGGGATGTAATCCTTCCCTTTTTTCTTCTGATTTTATCCAAAATTGAAACTCAAAGAACCTCTTGTACACTTATACCAGGAGCCTGGGAAAGGCTACTATTTTCCAAATGTTTTCCATTTTACTTTTGCCATCTGTTTGCCCAGGATGATCCTGAAAAAACATGCTAATATTCATGCTATGAAAGGCAGTACAATGTCTTTTAAAGACATAATTCTTAAGAGAAACTTAAAATTACATAGAAATTTGATAAGAAGAACCAGATGTTTCTTTTTTTCACCCTGTATTTCATGGAGGTGTTAATGAATTTAGTCATGATGTGCAGGCTGATCCTCACTTTTCCAGTTTCATAGCTGATTAAATCCAACTTTGTTTTAGTTGAATCATTGTATTGGAAAGCAGAATTTTTCTTTGCTACAAATGTACTGTGGCTCCTTTTGGGGGTTTCTCCTGGGTAATGCTAAATGTGGCAGAAGGAAACATGGTACTAAATGTTGTGCAAAATAAGAGTAATAATAAAATGTAGGCTCCAGTGGTGTGCTCTCAAGAAACAAAAGTTAGAGTTTTTCCCTGCAGTATATTAGGTTTTTTAAGATGTTTTGTTTCTTCTCTTCTTCTCCAATTAAACCGAAGAATTTAGTTTTCAATTGTATTATGTCAATGGAGAGGTTTGTTTTCATAGATACTTCACTTATTCACGCTCTCGTTAAAAATCTCTCAATCAAATTAGAAAAGTAGTAAGTACCCTGTTAGTGTCTAAATATTTAGAAGGAATACTATAGTGTTTCTATTGAAAATGAAGCACTCAATCATTACTGCACAGATAATTATTTTTGTTTTTGCTACTATTCTTAAAAGATGTAAGTACTGAAAAAAGAATTAATACCTTAACTTCCATAATTGCCTTGGATTATTATCATTGTTCATTGAAAACTAAGATGAGTGGGTGTGGTTTGCATCAATCTAATTCATCTCTGAGAAATTAGTATCCTTTTATTTCTGTCTTGGAAGAACAAACTCAGTATGTTTGTGTGTTTTTACAATACTGAGGAGCTAGTATTTTCATGGACTCTCTGCATTGTCAGCCTTATAGGAAGATTTTGCATCAGGTCATTACCTATTTTACTTCTTAGAGAGTTTATTAGTTTAGAGTTGATGGGGAAGTTTCACTATTTGTTTTTTTCTCTTCATAAATTGCAATAAATAAAATAAAATAAAAGAGAACCTTTGTATCACATTCTGCCCCTACCCATAGACTCGACTTCTTGGTAAATTAAGACTTAGTCAAAGAGCCAAGTGGTTGGGAGGGGGATAATAAGAAGTTTGGAGTTGCAAGAAATGTTTACAAAGATTTTGGATAAAAAAGAGGAATGGGCAACTGTATGGGATGCTATATGGGGTGGGATTTAGGGAAGAACAAATATTGGAGGAAAAAATGTGTGAGTCCTACTGTATGATATATCAATGTCTCTCAACTTGGATGTGCCTAGGAACCACTTGGGCTATCTTGTTAAAATGTAAATTCTAATCCAGTAGATCTACACTAAAGCTCAAAAATTTGCATTTCTGTAAATTCCCAGGTAATGCTAAAGCTGCCAGTTTAAGAACTAGCAACTATTGTATAAAGAATTCTCTTTGTTTACTCCTTATTCAAGAATTTCAGTCAAAACATTACTTTTCAAGTTTTTTATTTGGATTTATTAGTGCTCTTATTTCACTGTTTAAAGATCAATTTTAAGATTATAGGGGGAAATGCCAGTTTTTAGTTGAGTCACACACAAAGAGGACTGGCTCTTGCTTGCTCTCAAGGTCTACTTTCCCTCTCACTAACTGTTGAATCCACAGTAAACTGTGAAGGATTCAAGAAAGTCAATTTGTTTGAGTTGAATAGTTTTCAAGTGCATGAGATGTAAGATTTTATCCAAAAAAGGCATTTTTAAAAATACAGAAGTATATTCAGAGACAATCATATCATCATCCTGCAATAGTAAAATTATAAAAAGCAACAATGGCCATGGGGGTTGGAGTCCTAACCGTAATGTAAGTAAGCATTATCATCATTGTAGTGCTTAAAAGTGCTTGACATTTTTATTGAAAGCATAGTTCTGTGTCCTATTGATACTATGAAAGTTATGCATCTAGTTAAGTTTATTCAGATTCCAAGGAGATTATCAAGAAGGTAGGATAGAAATCAGACTAGGCAGGGTAGGTCAAGAAACCCAAATAATAAGCCAAGAGTTCCTTGTCCAGTGGTATAAAAAAATCTAAAGGAATTTCTGGAACCAAGATTTCTCTAAGAGCCTAGAGAAAGCCATGGAAGGAGAAGTAGTAAAATCAGTCTGAAATTTCATGCTCTCTTGAGATGAGTGTGTCTCCATGCAAACTACAAGAATTTAAGGAAATTCTTATATACCCACCCAAGAATTTAAGGAAAAAAAAAAAGTTACCTACTGAGCCCACTCAGAGTCTCTTGGGTGGTCCCTGGCACCCAAAAGTTAATGCTCTGGCTTCCTAGTGATTCTATGGGGGACTGGAATGGAGAACCACTGCCCTGTTATCAGGGCTGAAATTTGCATTTTTGACACACTGTAGATGTTACTGCTCCATGAACCACACTTTGATTAGGAAGGGCCTGTTGTTTTTGTTGGTTAGTAGCTGAGTTGACTATCAACAACTGCTTTGCAACCCCATGGACTGTAGCCTACCAGGCCCTTCTGTCTGTGAGATCTTCCAGGCAAGAATACTGGAATAGGTTGCCATTTCCTTCTCCATGGGATCTTCCCTACCCAGGGATCAAACCCACATCTCCTGCATTGACAGGAGGATTCCTTACCACTGAGCCACCAGGGAATACCAGCAAAGGCCTACCAACCCCATAAGTTTTCCCTCATATTTCAAGAGAATCAGTATCACTTAGGAGTACTTACCTTCTCTCTACATATGAGGGGAGAGAAAGAAGTAGAAAGAAGAGAAGAGACAATGAAATTGTACATGGTAGGCCCTGGATAGAATATTCAACTCCCCACCTGATTGGATTTGAAGAGCAATAGAAAAATCCCTCTACTCCAAAAAATGTAATCAAATCATAAGGTATCTGAATTTGCATTTTTAAAATTAATCTGATTTTAATGCTTTCCTCACCTGACTATGCAAATATTATCCTTTGGTACAATTGCTATAAACAGAGGATTGAGAGAGAAGACTGAAGTGGGCAGGAATCTGAATTTCATTAATCATCCCAGATATTTCTAATCAAGAATAGAGCTTGGATGCCATTGTTTTAGACCACACACTACATTCTTTCCTGGCCTTCATTCAATATGTATAAATATTCCTCTTCTCAGGCTAATATGTTATTTTATGTCCTTGTATACAAAGTACACAATAAAATCTATTCCTTTGTGAAAACTCCTTTTTCATGGGAGACACAGGCTTTTTTTTTTTTTTAAATAGCCAGATTTTTTTTTTTAAAGACTTAGTATTCATGACAAGAAGACAAAGATTCAAGTAGGACTATTAAATTTACTTTAGTGATTTTGCCAAATCTCTTTAGTAAACTAATGAAATAATGTGAAAGGCTACCTAAATGAGTCATTTTCATTACTTTACATTATCACTGACCTTAAAGAAAGAAATTTTGCCTGTACATGAGGCATTAAAAATGCCTCAGTTAAAAAGGATTGTTTTTCATTATAAACCAGAGACATAAAGGGCATCATGAAAGCATTAGATAATCAGGAAAGTGTTTCTGGCAGTGTTCATATGGGCATTGGTGTTAGTGGTGATGATTATTGTAATGGTGGTGATGGCTGAGGTGATGAAACTGATGGTAAAAATTATTGTTCACTGGCTTCCCTTGTGACTCAGCTGGTAACGAATCCACCTGCCATGCGGGAGACCTGGGTTTGATCCTGAGTTGGGAAAATCCCTTGGGGAAGGGAAAGGCTACCCACTCCAGTATTCTGGCCTAGAGAATTCCATGGACTGTATAAAATATGGGGTCGCAAAGAATCGGACATGACTAAGCAACTTTCACTAAGCCCTTAAAATGGCTCAGGTATTGCACTAAATTATTTATATTTATTACTTTGTTCTATTTCACAGTCCTATGATGTACTGCAATTATTACCTGTAATACAGCGCTGAAAGATGTAAGAATTAGAAAGCTTAAACAACTAGCCAAATCTGCATGGCCAGACAAGTAATGGAACCTGAACTTGATCCAAGATATATCAATTATCTATTTTTGTGTAACAAACTACCCTAAATCTCAGTGGCTTAAATTAACCACTTGGTAGGCGTCATGATTCTGTAGGTTTACTGGGCAGTTATTCTGCTCCACCTGAAGTTGGCTGGGGCCACTTATGAGTTTACATTCAAGTAGGAGCTTAACTGGTGGTCTCAATTCTTCATATGTCCCCTCTTCCTACATGATGAGTCATTCTCCACAGCTTTCCACAGTAGAATAGCTTAAAGTTTCCCATACCATGCAGTTCAGCTCCAGGGACGAGGCCCCATTGCAAGTGCCTCACAGTGCAGCATGTTTGTTAATGGCTCATTGGTCAAAATAAAATTGAAACTCAAAGTTAGTGTGGAAAGGAATAAAACCAGCACACAAATGCATAGAGGCATGGTTCAGTCTCCCATACCAGACATGGCTAACTCTTAAGACCCCCCTGTGTTTTAATTACTACAATATGTTCCCTTCCAGGAAATAATGAAAGTGAACATTGGAAGCAAACAGGCTATATAGTATTAGTGAAGATTCACTATAGATAGACTTGATCTGAGTTTAAACCAACAGTAATGAATATGTTTATGTATTTGAGAGGAAATTTATTATATATACACCATTCAATATTGAACTGGATGACAGGGTTCAAAGTTCAAGAATTCAGAATGCTTGAAAGGATCTCTCTGTAGTCTGAGTACCAAGATGAATCAATACGTAGTTGGCAAAACTGTGAATATTCCCACACTGAATTTCTACTCTTGCTCTAATATAGAATCTGCTTGTTACAAGTACACATCTGCATTTGGGTAAATAGTAAAAGAAACAGCGATGATGTTTAATGTCTATTTAGGTTACTAAATTGGATCTTAGTTGGATTCTCAAGGCTGATCCCAAAAGCATGTGGAAAAGACTTGTGTCTGAAAGATTCAAATGTTAACAATGACCCATCGGTAATATAGAGCAACCTCTTAATATGAGTTTGTGAATAATTTTGGATTTTCAACAGGCTTGTGTCCTAATGGGCTTCAGAATAAATTAGTTGGAAAATAGACTTCTTGCTTATCTAGAACTTTGTTATTGTAGTCATCAGTTTTCCCAGCCTATGATGTATCATATCACCCTCACTTAGGGCCTTACTAGAATCTCGATTGTCCAGCAAATCCATAATAATATAGAGAGTTTTGCCTCACTGCTTTCAAGCTATTTTGTTCTTGTTGTTTAGAAACTCCATAGAGAGCTTCTGTCTATAAGACTATAAATTTGGTACTTTTTACCAGCTCTAAATTTTCCCTAATGCCTAAGAGTAGTTGGATCAACAGCCTACTCCTGTCATTTAGAGACTAACAATGTGGAAAATTGAGTGAACTCATTATGATCACCATTCAAGGCTTCTCCCTGTGAACTAAAGTCTTCTTTAAATTTTGAAATAACTTCTAAATAAGAAGGCAAAAAGCAAAAGTGTATGTGAAAAAATGTTTTTTAAAATTTTTTTCTTGGCACAAAATGCAAGTATAGTAGCATTCCTCTCTGTCAGGATTGGAACCAAGATCCATTCCCATACTCTTCAAGGAGTTCTGTCATAGTAGTCAATAAAAACTGAATCCAGCTTGCTATAAATGAAAGATAACTAACACCCTAATGTATTAAACAGGGATTTTAAGTTGCACCAACAAAATAATTGGGTGCATGTACAAATGAAGATTTACGTGTACAGAATTCAAATTTTGTGTATGCAAGACAGATAATTGTGCAATCAACTAGGTGTCTTTGATTAAAATTATTTTATATGCAAATTCACTACTTGCTGAAGCAGTCATATTTTGGCACATGCATACATAATTTGTGGTTTGTAATTTAAGGTAGTTTGATGGCAGAAATAGTCTTACCTATTGGATCTTATGTTTTAAGGGTTAACCAAATACTACCTTTTCCTTTTTTTATTCCATTTTTGGTAATCATTTTACTATCATTTTAAAGATGACATTTCTCCTTGTGCCAGTAACATTTTAACGAATATGAAATTAGATGGATTTAAAAATCAATTAGAACATTTAGTCTCTTATTTAGGCTTATTGTACACCTTAATGGTGCATTTTAACATAAAAAAGATATTTTCATAAGTACCATCTTGCAACCAATACTACCTTATTACAAATCTCATGTTGTTTTAGAAAATAGTAGCAAAATATACTGACCCTTGCATATTCTATGTCAGACACTTACATTTCACAGCCAGCCTGGGATGAAGATTTCCCCCATTTTAAGGATGAGAAAAAAGACAAAAATCATGTGACTCTGCTAGGGTCACGAAGCAACTACATGGAAAAGTGGTCAGAGTGTGGCTGCTGTCCTCCTTAGGAGCAGCACAAACTCTGCTTCCGTTGTTCCCTTCAGACAGTTGTAACTGTCTGATAAGTTGTAATGAGACCTATTTGTACACTTCTTGCTCTTCTCTCTCTCTGCTTGTCTTTTCTCCCACGTTCTTACTCATCTTTCATGTATCCCTTAAAGGCGGGATCTAGGACACTAGAAAACAGGTTCGAGAGCCTGGAGAACTGGAGGATGAACTCTTTCGTTCACAGTTGTGGACCAGTGTATCGAGGATCTCAGAATTCATTTCCCTGTGTCTCTTGTTCACCATATTAAAAGCAAAATCTAAGCACACCGTATTCCAGTTTCACACGATCTTTGCTTAAAACTCTCCAACTGCTCCTTAATCTTACTCAGGTTGAAAACTAAAGTTCTTACTATGGACTTGAAGGTTACTCATGATCTGGCCTGCTCTCTGACCTGGTCTTCTGTCTCCATCCCCCACTGTCACTTGCTCAGTCTAATCCAGTGGCCCTGTTCGTCCTGGAATCTTGTTAGCAGCCTCAGGCCTGAGGTGCTGGGTACATGCTTCTCTTCTTAGAATGCTTTCCCAGTGTAACAGCAGTTGGTTTCCGCTTGTGACTGTCAAGTTTTTCCTTGAGTGTCACCTTATCACCGTGCTCTTTTCTCCCACCTCTGCCTCTTCTTATACCACTTAATCTATTTTCTCTTGCCTCCAGAACACTTACATACCGCATCTATTATAAAGGTGTTTATTTGTCTAACTGTTCCTTCTGCAATCTGTAGAAAGTATAAAAAGACAGTGGCTTTGAATAGAACATTCCCTGTATATCCTGACTCTGGTACAGAGGACATACTCCGTAACTAACTGTTGCACAAATTAATTGTTGCATAGGTTTCTTTTGTTTTGTTTTAGTTAATTTATTTTTAGTTAGAGGATCCTTGCTTTACAATGTTGTATCGGTTTCTGACATATGCCAACATGAATAGCTATAGGTATACATGTGTTCTTATGCAACTTATTCCCTACTTAGCTGTTGTCAGAATGATTGAGTGTGTGGTACAACACAAAATTATTTTCTTTACAGCAGTAATACACATAAAAACGTGTTTGTCAATGGCTACTGTGTCATGTTACATGAGACAAGCAAAAGGAGATGGAACAGAAAGTTACTGCACATCATGATAAACAGTAATAAAATATGATCAGTTTTATTATTTTAGGGAACCCAGTTAAAGTCAATGGGCTTTCCAGGTGGCTCAGTGATAAAGAACCCACTTGCCAACGCAGGAGACACAGGTTCAGTCCCTGGGTTGGGCATATCCCCTGAAGAAGGCACTGGCTACCCATTCCAGTATTCTTGCCTGGGATCCCATGGACACAGGAGCCTGGTGTGCTATACAGAGGGGTCACAAAAGAGTGGGACATGGCTGAGAGACTAAACGACAACAACAAATAGAATCAATAGCTGGACATTATACTGTTCACTATTTATCATCCCTTTGTACATGTTAGACATGTATAATTTAATCCCCACAACAACCTTATAATAGAAATACTATTATTATATCCATTTCATAGACAAGAAAACTGATGTACTGAGATTTTAAGTAAATTTCCCAAAGTCATTCAGTTCTATAGCCTCTCATAACAGTATTTTCACACTGTGATTTATTGCTCAGTACTAACTTTCACTAAAAATCTTGATTAAATTTCCCATTTTAAGATATTTTTATCCACCAAGAGTAGCAATATAATTGCATCCCTTTGCACCCTGTATCTAAGAAAGCTGTCTTTAATTTATTCTTTCTAATGTCTCAAAATTACCTTAGAGATATTAACAAATGCATTAATATACACATGCTGCACACTTTTCCAGATTAATGCCTATGATTACAGGAATAAAAATTTCCTTTTATTTTTCTCTCATGGCAGTTTTAGCCTGAGTATTTAAGCCTTTCATGTTAAGATGCAGTTTTGGAATCCTATTTCTTCATAAACCTATAAATGAGAAAAAGTCTATGATTGAAAACTAACTTTATAGTGAAGTCATAGAATTGTTTATAGTCACCTGTCTTAATACCTGATTGGATTAATGCTTAAAACTAAGGAAACTTTATGTTCTAGATTGTTTGAACCATTCCAATTGGTGTCTGTTTTCCAAGTGTAAACATATATATATAAATAATTATTGATAATTATATGTACTTTCATTTTTGAAGGTGTCTAGCATGTCTAACAAAATGTCTAGCATGGGCAACAGATTTAAAGCGGATATGAGATACTACCAAAAGACTTAACCCTAGAGGTAAAAAAAAAAAAGGAAGATTAAGTATCATCAATAAATTTATTTAATTTCAAAAGTAATCACTAAATTAAAATACAGAGGTGGGGAAAATAGCATATGTTCACCAAAATGAGACACACTAGGCAGGTCTGAATTATTCTTCTGCTTGCTTAGTAAAAATTCCCTCAACAAATCTGATAAACCAAGTTGAATTATTAAAAGAATTAATCTTTGCTAGAAAGAATTAAGCCTTAGCTTTATTACTCTAGGTCTTTACTAGAATTCACATAAACACACAGACTGAAAGCATTAAAGAAGAATTGGCTAAAATACTGTGTTCCATTTACTATTCCACAGAATTCAATCAAATGTGAGCCTCTTCTTTGGCCATGCTGCCTCCAATGAAGGAAAAATCACACTTCCAATCGTCCTTGGCCCCTGGACTCACAGCCAAACTCTCGTTAGCACTTCCTGGCATTGAACTAGCGTATAGCCAGCAATGGTCTTCTGCTTGAGCTCTGCTGAAACACAGGTTCCTGGGAGGCCCCGCCTGTAGATTTCACATGAAGAGTTGTTTGGGTTTTTCCCCCTTCTCCTTTTAGAAGGAAATCTTTACTGTACTGGGGCTCAGGATCCTGAGACCGCCACTCATTTCTCTTATATTCCATAATACTCATATATTCCATAGTATTCTGAAGAATAAAGCCAACTGTCCCAAAGTCGCAGATCTATAATCTACTTCCTGTCTTTTTTTCCCCTTTAATTCAAGCGCCTAATTAAGACATTAACACAGAAACATTAATCACAATATTTGTGAATTTTTTACATGCAACTATTTTAATTGTATGGAAAAGAAAAGGCTTTATTTTTTCTTAATATTTTGCTATTACTATTACTACATTTTACTGTTACTCTTTTCTCTGTTACTCCCCAGATTCTTGCTCTATCCACTGCTATAAAATGTTTATTTGTCTTCACATTAGTTAATTGCTTTCTCAGATGATGGAATCATCTTTAAGAATCTCATCACAACCTCTGTGAAGCCCCTAGTAAGGCTACTGAA
Source organism: Antilocapra americana (assembly GCA_007570785.1). NCBI lineage: Eukaryota > Metazoa > Chordata > Mammalia > Artiodactyla > Antilocapridae > Antilocapra > Antilocapra americana. The sequence goes on from ML661343.1 coordinate 975,598, forward strand.
ATCCTAATTCATTTCTCTCACACACACCTCAGTCAGTTTTATGTATGGGGTCTTTTTTCAGGTGGCTCAGACAGTAAAGAATTTACCTGCAATGCAGTAGACCAGACCTGGGTTCCATCCCTCAGTCAGGAAGATCCCCTGGAGGAAGGAATAGCTACACATTCCAATATTCTTGCCTGGAGAAATCCATGGACAGAGGAGCCTGGCTGGCTGCAGTCCATGTGGTCACAAAGAGTTAGACACGACTGAGTGACTAACACTTTCACTTCACTTCTTTTCTACTAAAATTTATTGCTGGATCTGCCAGAGAGACTTGGAGACCTTTACTAAGTGTTATACCTCTTTGTTTCACTGTGAGACAGACTAGCAGTTCAGCAACCCTACGTGGTAAGTTCGCGCATGGTTCCTGAGCCTCTAAGGTGCCTGCCAAAGGTACCCAGACTTCATATTGGTCACTTAGGGAAGTCTAGAAGGTGCCTGACATTACAGATGTACAGTGGAAGCTATCTTTGTAATTACACCTACACACTAGGGCCTATGTAAGTTAATTACAAAAAAGCTCAAAGTAGAAAAATATTTTCCAATTTTTTTAGCTGAAAGTCTAAATTTTCCTGAGGTAAATATTTTTTATACATCGAAGAAGGCCACATTGGGCTTCTGAAATTTCTTTAGACACATGTCACGGAAGGAAATGGATGTGCATGCAAATGTGGCCCTAGTGGGTAATCATAATTGTTTTATGAAACAGTGTGTTTTAAAAGAATATGTGACTGGAATTATAGGTTCATACTGTCCCTCTGCCATTTGCTTTCTGTGTATCTCTGGACTATTCACTTTAATTATGCAGCTGTGTCTTTAAATGAAATATGCAAATCACAAGTGGCATTCATGCCAGATTTGCGTAGATTAAATTGGTTAATATAAAGAGTATGAATAGGAAGGTGCTTGGTTTATTAACTGCTCCCTCACTCAACATATTGGGAATAATCATTTTTCTTTCCTTTATTCATTTTCACTAAGTTTTGTGAAGTCTAAGCATACACACACACACACACACACACACACACACACACACACACACAGTCATGCTACAGAGTAACTTGCAGCCTTCTGGGGTGAAATATGTGCTCACTGAAACAACCAGTAATCTTATTTCACTTCTTTCTTGAAAATATATGTGAAAGGATTGGTTTACTGTAATTACTGACCTAGGTTAGGCTTAGAGCAAAGGCAGAATCTGTAAGCATTTTGAGCTAGTTGTATAAGATTGTCTAGAACTTCACTTTTCTCTCATTTATCTTACTCTCTGGGCCTATGTCTGAAGGCTGTTTATCAAAGAGAGGGAAAAAAATCCATATCCTGGGGAAAAAATTGTGGAGAATAGATATTTGACTGAGCCTCTGACTGGCTTTGCAGTGCTTCTGAGTCCAAATGAAAATCAGTGAAAACACCAAACAATTTTAAAGGCTTTTAAACATGAGGGTGCTTGTTAAATGAAGACAAAACATGTAGATTCATTATTCTTTTTTATGTCAATATTATGTCTACATTATGGCATTATGTTTGGAGGCCTGTATTTGTTCAACCTATGAAACAGCTAGAGTCAGGAAATAAAATTCCTATCACTCAGAAAGCACATTAGAGAAAAAAAAAATGTAAATGCCTCACACTTTGAAATACTTTGCTCAGAAAAAACTATATATGGAATGCACACATGTTCAATAAATTCTAAAGGATACTGCTTTTAAATTATTTGAGAGTTTCAGGATGCACAGTTGTTTCAGAGGAACTGTATTGTTTTTTTTTAATTTTGTATATATATTTTTCTTTACATTATTGTGTTGGTTTTGCCATACATTGACATTTATCCGCCATGGGTATACATGTGTTCCCCTTCCAGAACCCCCTCCCGCCTCCCTCCCTATTCCATCCCTCTGGGTCATCCCGGTGCACCAGCCCTGAGCACCCTGTATCAAGCATCAAACCTGGGCTGGCGATTCATTTCACATATGATAATTTACATGTTTCAATTCCATTCTCCCATATCATCCCACCCTCGCCCTCTCCCATAGAGTCCAAAAGACTGTTCTATACATCTGCGTCTCTTTTGCTGTCTCACATACAAAGTTATCATTACCATCTTTCTAAATTCCATATATATGCATTAATATAGAACTGTATTTTTGAATGTCATATCCAATGTGGAAATTTAGAAACAATATTGAGAATCTTGGTAACAATAGTGAAGCATGAACCAATGATGCTTCAGTGACGAGAAAACATACCACACTGGAAAGTCCCAATAGTAACACTTAGTGATCAAGGAGTTCATTGTATTGTATAGTATGGCAAACAAACCACCCCTATAAGTTAAAAGAAATAGCAACAACCAGGGTGAAAAAGCAATCAATTTCAAAATGCCAAGAAGTCTACTATTTGTTTTCTGGGAGCTAATTTAGTTAGAAAAGTTGTTACAAGTGCCAAAACCCTGAAAGGGACATATTTTACAAATTAAATGGAAATACACTGGATTCCTATTGCGAGGACACAAAGACTAGCTTCAACATACCAGGTGATCTGTACTGGAGTCATACAAGATGATGTTTCTACACTGAATAAGCTCTTTGACTGGAGCTGTTTGACCCACAGAAATTCTCAGTCTTTTATTCAAATATTATCTTTTCATACATAAAGTAAATGGGACATAGTTTTTTATAATCTGCAGCATGAAAGTTGAAAATCCTGATAAATCTAGATTTAGTTATCATCTTCTATGCCAATGATATAAATGACCATAGACAAGTAAACTACTTAGATATGTATTCTTTATCTGTAAAATATATATGTCTTTGATCAAAGGAATGTATAGAAAAAGTTGATAAAGTGTCTCATACTTTGAATTCAGTGTGCTCTGACTAAAATGTGGTTGTTTGCCAAATATTTCCAGTATGGTTTGTACTTATTAAACTTTTTGTAAGAGAATAGCACTTTGAGATTAGTTCTGGCCGATACATTATGACCAGGTGGCACTGGTAGTAAAGAATTCACCTAACAATGCAGAAGACACGAGAAATGCGAGTTTGATCCCTGGGTAGGGAAGGTTCCCTGGAGTCAGAAATGGTGACCCACTCCACTATTCTTGCCTGGAGAATCCCATGGAGAGAGGAGCCTCAGGGCTACAGTCCGTGGGGTCACAAAGAGTCGAACACAACTGAGTGACTGAGTGCAGCCCAGCACAACACACTGTGAATAGAGTGGAACATCCCCTTGGGAACAAATATTTAAATGCTGTTGCTTTCCTCTCTTTGGAATGTGACTGTCAAGTCATTGACAGCAGCTAATCTCTATCATTCTTGGGCCTTGAGTGGCCATGGTGAGCCAAATACCTTTAACTCTGAAATTGTAGCACCAAGGAGAAATAAATGTTTGCAATTTGGACCTGATTTTTACTGTAGCATAAGTTAGCCGATCCTTAGAAATACAATAAGATCCCTCTTAAAATTCTCTAACTTATTCACGGAAGAAGGCCCCATACACTCACAAAAGTTTGATAAGTATGAATAAATTTAATAAATAAAGGCATAAGTATAAAATGTGTTAATATCTGAATTTGCAATTTCTCCTTGGCCAAGTCATTTGATTTAAATAATGCATTAAGAAACTCTCAAGCTTGGCAATGCCTTCTTCAAATACTCATGATGATTAAGAACAAGTTTTTTAAGTTCTTTCCTCTCCTTTGCCTAAATTTGCCTAGTTGTATTGTGTGAGTGTGTGTGTGTGTGTGTCTGACTCTTTGTGACCCACTAGACTATAGCTCACCAGGCTCCTCTGCCTATGAAATTTTCCAGACAACAATCTGGAAGTGGATTGTCATTTCCTACTCCAGGGGGTCTTCTAGACACAGGGAATGAACCCACATCTCCTGTACTGGTAGGTAGTTTCTTTACCACTGTGCCACCTGAGAAGCTCATTAATTGTGTTGCTGTTGTTCAGTCAGTAAGTTGTGCCCTACTCATTGTGACTGCAACTAGGCTTGCCTGTCCTTCCCTGTCTCTTGAAGTTCACTCAAACTCTGGCCATTGAGACAGTGATGCCACCCAACCATCTCATCCTCAGTCGATCCTTTCTCCTCTTGCCCTCAATCTTTCCCAGCATCAGGGTTTTTCCAATAAGTCAGCTATTCACATCAGGTGGTCAAAGTACTGGAGCTTTAGCTTCAGCACCAGTCCTTCTGATGAATATTCAGGGTTGATTTCTATTAGGACTGGTTTGTCTGATCTCCTTGCTGTCCAAGGGACTCTCGAAAGTCTTCTCCTGCACCACAGTTCAAAAGCATCAATTCTTTGGCGCTCAACCTTCTCTATGGTCCTACTCTCACATCCATACATGACAACTGGAAAAGCCATAGCTTTGACTACATGAACTTTGTTGGCAAAGTGATGTCTCTGGTTTTATTTATTTATTTTTAATTTTATATTTGGTGTCTCTCTCTCTCTCTCTCTTTTTTTTTTTTTGGTTTGCTGTCTAAGTTTGTCATAGCTATTCTTCCGAGGAGCAAATGTCTTTTAATTTCACAGCTGCAGTCACCATCCTCATTGATTCTGGATCCCAAAATTAGTTAGTTGTATTAATATCTTTTAAATCATTTCATCCAAGTTGCTTTGAGGGTATAAAATGGTAAACTTGTATCTTCAGTGTGCACACTCATATTTGAAAAGCATTCTTGGGCTCTTGTAACTTTATTTCTGTTTGTTCAATTATTTTGTAATCAAAATGTCAAATATTTATGTGGTGCTTAATGTGTGTAAAGTATTAGGTTCACTCGGAAATAAGTCAGCCTTCAAATAACATGGAAATTAAGAGTGCTCACCCTCCACACAGTTGGGTATAAGTTATCGTCTGCTCTCTTTATAAGGATTTCCTCCTAATCTGTGGTACTGGACCCATGAATTCAATCAACTGCAAATCATGTGTAACACATATTACTGAAGAAATTCAAGGGCAAATGGACCCATGCAGCTCAAACCCATGTTATTCAAGGGCCAACTCTACCTTGAACATAAGACATTTGCCTTGTCTTCAGGGAGTGTATAATATAGTTGGGGAATCATTCCAGAAGTATATGAAAGTTACAATAGCACAAGAATCTGAATCATGCCAAACCACAAAAGAAAATATTGTCATTGCAAAAAAGTTCTTTGATCTGAAAATACAGTTCTCTGATTATGGAAATATAAAAACACTCTGGTGATGATACGGCAGGGAAATTTAAGAATATATTCAACAATTAGAAGGGGTACTTTTCATGTGACTTCTGAGCACATTTCTATTTCAAATCAAGAAGGCACACTGTGAAGGTTAAAATAGTATTTTAAAAACTGTTTAAAACAGTATTTTAAAAATAGTAGTTTAAAAACACTCATCTATAACCACTTTTCTCACTTGTAATTAGTTTCATCTCTTTCTCTTCTATTTTACCTTCTCCTAATATTTGTTCCTATAAGTCTATTGCTGTTAATCAGTGGTGAGGTAGTATTGGAAGATATTTTGTGATATATAGTGATCCATCCAAAGGCTCTGGAATTGTAGAAAGCTGGAATTTGAAAATGACTCTGTTGACCATGTGACTGTGAGCAAGCATTGTGATATCTTTGAACTTCTGTTTCCGTATAAATGTAATAGGATCAATAAAGTGCCATGCTTATGAAGTTGTATTTTGAAACAACAAAATACAATTATTAGCACATAATAAGTACTCAGTAAATTAGCTTACATTATTATAATTTTTTTCTCTGATCTTCACTAGATGACAGATATATACATTTTGATTTACCATTCTTGCTTGATGAAAATAATTTGTTGAGAATGACAGGAAAACATCTGTGGCATTTTTGATACCAGGAAAAATTAACAAGAAGAGTATTTTTCTTTCATGGAGGATTGTTCTTTATTATTCATACAGCACTTGCATCATCTATAATGAATGGCAGAGACACTGATTGTATGTATTTGTGCATATAGAAGTGTATCTTATGTGTGCATAATTACTCATTAAAAAATGTATCATTGGGTCAGACTTCTATATGCTCTATCTCCTTTTGAAATTAAAGAACCATGTCCACATAACACAGCTTCAACATTGTGGCCAAACTGTTTCTTTGCTTGAGATTTAAGGGGAAAAATTTGTATTTGGTTCCTTCTAGTTTGTAAACCTGAAACTTGATCTCCTTGCCCATGTCTTGACATGTTCTTGGTGTCTGGTTGAGATAAGATTGTTCCGATCATTACTGAATACTAAAAAATGTATATTCTGCACATTATATTCTGTGTATAACGTGATGTTTTACTGGTGCCAGGCTTTCTTTTTCAATCCCTGAGTCTATGTGCAAAATGTTATGCTGCTTCATAATGAGAGACCCAAGGGGTTCTATTTCAATCTTATAGACCTATTAAAGGCTTTTTGAACATGACTCTATTAATTTTTCTTCCTTTTAAGACTAGGTTCATCTTTAAGACATAGACTATTTCATTTCATATCTCTAAGCTCTTTAGTATTTAGAAAATGTTTCTCTTTATTAAATACCAATTTCAGTAGGATATCAGCAATTAAATACCTACTGTCGAATTTCTTTTAAGCTGAGTTAATGGATTTGGGCTCATAGGTGAAATTTAATTCATAGTCCTAAACACTATTTCATTCAATACATTTCATGAAATAATTGGTTACATTTTGTATTTTAAAAGATAATTTGATTAATGGAGGAAGTTTTGCTTTTTAGTAATCACAGATTAAGTTGTCTGTAACTGAAGTTAAATTTTACAACAGGGTAAAACTGAGGAAGTTCAAACCTCAGCAAATTTTCCTGCAAAATGGTTATCTAGCCATTTGATTGCTGGTAAGAAAACGGTCTTAAATACCTTATATATATAAATTATGTTAGAAAAATAATTTTGAGTGTAGATTTTTTCCAAGTATGTGCACTCAGTAAAGATTATTTTAAATAATCTTTAACAGTGAAATATGAATTACAGGTTTTTAACAGTTAAATATGAGTTACAATCAAGAGGAATCACAGTATAATCAAACATTAAGGTATAATAATAAAATATTCTTTGAACATTTTTTCTTCCGCATGTGTTACATTATGAAAATGATTTAATACCACTTCCTTTACAAGAAGAATCTCTTCTCAATTCTCACAGACATTTAATATTTTTTATTGTGATAAAATATATATAACATACAAGTTCCTATTTTTTCCATTTTCAAATGTATAATAAATAGCATTATATATATGCACACTGTTGTGCAGTTTTCATCACTATGCATTCCCATAGCTTTTTCATCATCCCAAACTGAATTCCATGCATGTGAAACAACTCCCCAGTCATTAATCCCTCCTCCCAACTCCCACTAATATTCTTTCTTCTTCTGTGAATTTGAGTATTCCAGTTATGGCAAATAAGTGGAATCATGTCTGGCTTATTCCACTTTGCATGATGTTTTAAAGGTCCATCTATGTTGTATCAGAATTTTGTCTATTTATTTTTAAAACTTGATAACATTCCACATCTATTAATCCATCAGTGGACATTTTTTTCCCCAGTATTCCTCATAACATCTGTTTCTTTGAGAAATATTTTCTATCATGGCAGAGTACATTTTGTTTGTCTCCCTTATCAATTTATTTTTTATGATAGCCAGTCAGCATATCCATAACATTATTTTTTTTTCACAATTGGTCTTAAGATACTGAAAGCATTTAGTACACTTGAAGAAATGATGATACGTAAGCCCATGCCCAAAGTAAGATGAAAAGTACCCCGACTGTACTCTCAAGCATGTGTCTTGTGTTTTGTTTGCTTGTTTTTAATGCATGTGTTGTCCTATTGTCTTAAAATAACTTAGGTAAATTCGACTGTATTCCCAGTGGTCAGTGACTGTCTACTAGTGACTGTGCTTTGAGGTTCCTATCCTGGGAAGAATAAATCTAAACTCTCTCATATTAAAACCTTCTAAGATTTGATCCAAATGAAACATTTTATCATTATTTCTTCTTACTTAATTTCCTTATTACCTTCCATATTAGTCTGGATTCTCTGTAGAAAGGAATAAGGAATATATATATATATATATATATATATATATATATATATATATATATATTTTTTAATATATCTCATATATATATATATGAGATTTATTATTAAATTAGCTCATATGGTAATGGAAACCTAGCAGTCCCACCATCTGTAAGCCAGAGAATCAGGAAAGCCTGTGGTATGATTCTGTCTGAGTCCTAACACCTGAGAACCAGAGGGACTGCTAAGGCATATCTCAGAAACTGAGGGCAGAGAACCAGGGGCTGCCTTGCCCAAGAGCAAAGATGACTATCCCAGCTAAAGAAGAGAGAAAATGTGCCCTTCCTCCACCTTTCTGTTCTGTTCAGTCCCTCAACATATTGGATGATGCCTGCCCACATTGTTGAGGGTAAATCTTTACTCAGTCTACTGATTCATATGCTTTCTGCAACACCCTCACAGACACATTCAGAAACAGCATTTCACTAGCTATCTGGGCATCCTTTAGTCCAGTCAACACATGAAATTAACCATCACAGCCTCACTCAATTTTGCTCCTATTAAAGTAACCTTCTAAAACACATTATTAATCCATGCTGTGTAGTCAAATCTGTTTTCTCTTTCTCAAATGTTGCCTCTAGGACATAAGTAATTATCTCCTTCCTCTGAAATTCTATAACAATTTAAATGTACTTCTTTTTGAACTTTAATATTCTCATTTCAGATTTTATTATAGAAATATAGCTATATTTATTGTTGAACAATTTAAACAGAATTAATATTAACTAAAATTTATGAGCTGGGAAAGATTGAAGGCAGGAGGAGAAGGGGATGACAGAGGATGAATTGGTTGAATAGCATTACCAACTCTATGGACATGAGTTTGAGCAATCTTCTGGAGTTGGTGATGGACAAGGAAGCCTGATTTGCTGCAGTCCATGGGGTCACAAAGAGCTGGACACAACTGAGTCACTGAACTGAACTGAAAATTTGTTTACCTTACCTCCTAATCCTGTTCCCTTAACAGTTGCTAAGAAGTTCAGAGTGTTCATTCAGAACATTTTGTATGTAAAATGGAATTATACTTTCCATAAAATCTATTACCATCTTTTATCAGTTAGAAATATTTATGAGATATTTTTCTAGGTTAATATATAGATCCACTTATTTTTTTCAGTGTTCACATACCATTCTATATTATGGATGTGACAGTTTTTTAAAAAAATTCTTTCTGACATAAATGTTAAAAGTCATAAATTATATGTTCATTAAAACTCCTGTATTATGAAAGTTTTCATGAATAAAGTTAAAAGGCAAAAGACAGACTCGTGGACTTTGTGGATGAGGGTAAGGGTGGGATGATATGGGAGAAGGGCATTGAAGCATGTTAATTATCATATGTCTAATCAATCGCAGCCCAGGATTGATGCTCGGGGCTGGTGCAGTGAGATTTCCCGGGGGGGAGGGAGGAGGGAGGGAGGTTCCAGAGGGGAAGCATATGTAAACCCATGGTGATATCATGACAATGTATGGCAAAAACAATTAAAAAAAAAAAAGGCAAAAGACAAATTGGGAGAAAATATTTATATTCTGTCTAACTGATAAAATATAGCATCCAAAATAGATGTAGAGTCAACAAATAGATAATAAATATGCAAGCATTTCAATATAAACCTTTAAAAAAAAAAAGTAGTGTGCTAAGCTAAATAACCCCCCCCAAAATCATCCAAGTTTTAATCCCTGAAATCTGTAAATGTTACCTTATATGGACAAAGAATCTTTGTATTTGTGATTCAAGTTAAAGATCTCGATATGGAAGGGTTACGGTCATCACTCTAGTGGGCTCTACATGAGCATGCATCCTCACAGGTGTCAGGCAGAGAGTCTGACTGCAGAGAAGGCACTGTGGCAACGGAAGCAGAGACTGCACTGCTGCGGCCTTAAACTAGGGATGCTGGCAGTCATCTGAGCTTGGAAGAGGTGAAAATCATTTTCTCTCTTAGAGTCTCTGGGAGGAACTAGCCCTGCTGACACCTTGGTTTAGCCCTCCTGGACTCACTTTCTTCTTCTGGCCCCCAGAACTGCAAGAGTACGTTTCTACTGTTTTAAGCCACTGAATGTGAGTGTTCAGTCACTCTGTCGTGTCTGACTCCATGTGACCCCAGGGACTGTAGCCTGCCTGGCTCCTCTGTCCGTGGAGTGGATTGTTATTTCCTCCTCCAAGTGTTCTTCACCAGGGGTCAGACCTGTGTCTCTTTGCATCTCTTGCATTGTCAGGTGGATTCTTTGCCTTTGTGCCACCTGGGAAGTCTCTTTAAGCCACTTAATTGTGTGGTACTCTGTTACAGCAAAAATAGGAAGCTAATATAGAGATTATTAATAAGCATTTCTATAATTACTTCTAGGTCTTAGGCACTCTTCTATATATTCAAACTATGTAAAATGATTTAAAATAAAGTGATTATCACACCAATTTTAGCAGGATTCTGAGGCACTAGAGAGTTAAATGTCTTGTTTAAGTTCATACATATACTGAAATAAGTGGTAACATAGGGATTGGAACTGAGGCAAGTCCTGAGACCATATTTTTAACCACTGTACTATGCAGCCTTTTTAGAGACTATCAATTCCAGAAATAAAGAGTTGATGGTCAAGGACATAAATGGGTGATTGAGATAGGGTGGGTAGTAGTATTTTAAAGATTGATAACACTGAGTGTTGGCAAAATGTAGAAGGCAAAAAGTCTTGATATCATGTGGACATGGCTGTAAGTGGGTATTCCTTTTGGTGGTAGTAATAGTACTGGTGGGCAAATTTTAGGTTTGTCAAAATGAATAGTATGTATTACTCTTTAGTCAAGCAAGTTAATATACAAATAACTTCACCGGGGTATTATTTGTAATACTCTAAACATAGGATTTCTATTTTTTTTTAGCTAACATTAATTATACTTAATTTATGTTATTTCCTTGCACTTAAACTAGTCCCCTGGTATTATTTTTAGTACTGACATCCCAAGTGGGACATGTAAACTTAGAGGATTTTTCAAAATTCCATTTTTGTTTGTCCAACTACCCTGACTCCAAGACTCATATTTCTCATCTGAAATGTGAGTTCTATACTCTCACTGTGAGAATTTCTGCTACAGTAAGTTTCTCCAGTCTAGGTGGGAAATGCTACATCCTTTAGAGAGTTTTAGTAGATGAAAGGATTGTCAAGAAGGAACAAAAGGAGTAATATTTATTATCTGGTGTGACTTTTCTATGTGTGCCATATTTGTGCTATTACATTTCACACATTAGGATATTTAAGTTTCATAAAATCCCAGGAAGTTGAAGCTCTATTTTATTCTATAAACTTGAGGATGCTAAGACTCCATAATATTAAATAAAGTTACAAGGGTCACACAGTTAGTACATGGAAGAGGTAAGACATAAATATAGCTGTGGCTTTTTTACTGCATGAACCTTGATCAGTTTTTGAAAAATATGAAAGTCAAAACTGGCAAAAACTTTTGCAAATAAAATGCACAAATGAAACAGGATCCATACTGAATAGATTTCAAGTCCTAAATGAAGACCACTAATAAATGCTCTTAAGGCAGCTTAGTTTCAAGTTTTTAAACAAATCCCGGACAGGAGTTGGTGATGGACAGGGAAGCCTGGTGTGTTGCAGTCCATGGGGTCGCAGAGTCAGACACGACTGAGCAACTGAACTGAATAAATGCTCAGTGGTATAATCATGCCAGGCTGAGCTCTCCATAGGTCAACATGAATGACCAATGAATCGGTGCACATTCAGGCACACTAATACTTAGAACAGAGGTTAGAGAGACAGAAAGTGGACTTCTATTATCCTACTCCAGGAATGGAATACATAATAAAACTGTGATGTGATACAACTGCCACGTTTTCTTTCTACTGCAATTTGTTGTTTCTCAGATGGCTTTGTCAGTTAGAGTTAGCTTGTGATATGTGAATCTGTGATATCCTCTCTGTACCTGAGAAATCAGAGCTATTCTTTTTGTTTTAACCCTTCTCAGGACATTTAGAAACAGCTCACATCTGTTTGCTAAGGAAAGTCTAGGGATTCGACTTCTCACTAACTACTCTGTCCTCCTAATGCCAAAAGTTTCAGTGACAGTCACTCGCTCAAAAATACTAAATGTTAGACTTTCACTGAGTGATATACAACCTGTAGCAGGTAATACAATGTAGACATTTTTAAAATTGCTATCAAAATTGTCTAAAGTTGCTGTTTCATAAGTAACTTATTTACAGTTGAGTGTGAGGATAAAATTTTAGGTTAAAATGTCTATGAAGTTAAATATGGCTATTTTCCTTTCTTGCCCTTTAGCAGTCTTGAACATTTTTCCAAACATCTTTGCATCATTTTCATTTACTAAAAGATATTAAAATATAGTGTCCTTGAAATTATTTATTTTTTGCCTGTAGTTAAATTTGTTTTCCTTCTTGTGAACTTATCCCCATTAAAATTATACAAACTCTTTCTAGTTTTCACTTGTGGAAACTCTCAAAATATTATCAGAAAATACATTTTATATAAAGAAACATGAAAAAGCAAAACATCACAGTAAAGTTGCTTATGTGTTGGTTTAGTCGTTAAGTCATGTCCTACTCTTGCAACCCCATGGACAACCCCTTGCAACTGCCAGGCTCCTCTGTCCATGAGATTCTTCAGGCAAGAATACTGGAGTGGATTGCCATTTCCTTCTCCAGGGGATCTTCCTGACCCAGGAACCGAACCTAGGTCTCCTGCATTATTGGCAAATTCTTTACCAACTGAGCTACAAGGCAAGATCAAAGTTGGTTATATCAATTTTCTATTCATTTATAAGGCAAAAATCATTCTCTGTTGCATGAAGTCTTATTTTTTCAAAGATATGTTTTCATAAAATTTATTGTTTAATGTGTTATGCTATCCTGAGCTTTATTTTCTTTGGTAAATTCTTGTGAGGGATAGTTTATTGATAATATTTCTAAGGAGACTGATATATTATTGATATATGATATATATAATACATATTATGGTATATTATTAAATAAACTTTTGAACAAATTCTGGATCTGGCCTTTATTTTTAAAGTATCCAGATTCTCTTCTCATCATTTATAATAACGATCAAGAGATAAATTTGAGAAATACACAAAGTAAAAATTATAAATATCATGCTATCCAAAGATCTGTTGGCCTTTGTGTTGCCTTTTATATACTTAGCAATATACATTTTTATTACATGTGTATTTACCAAAAACGAAGACTTTACTTTTGTCCTTTTTGTAATCTGTTTTTTACTCACTTAGAAGAAATCTTTCCATGTCCTTAGTGATTCATTATTTTAAATTGTGTATTTCATTTGTTTAGTCATTACTGAATAAGAAATGTAGCTCATATGATCATAGATGAAATATCTCTATTTCATAGAATTTTTTTTCAATGTTCTGAACATGGTTCATTTTGCAATATTTCTGACTGATTAAAACAGAGCCAAGCTATTGCTTCTGAGCCTTTTGGCTGGTATCAAGTGAAAACAGAACCAGGCTACTTGTTTCAGTTCAGAAGTTAGTGCTTTCTCATACTCTGTACAGCATAAATTCCTACATGCTTAATTTCAGTAATTTCATGTGGCAATATAAATTAAGCTTCCTCTTGCTTTTGTTTTCTCTTTAATAAAATCTACATCTAGGAAATAAAAATCATTTGCTGTCCATAGGTGACCTACTCTCAGTGATTCAGGAATACATAGATAGTATCATTTATTTAGGAGGCTTTCAAAACCAATACTCTTCAAGGAGAAAATATCTCATAAATCTTCACCAAAAAACTTCTTGTTCTAAAAAAATCCCAAAATTTGAGATTTAAACCATTGTGTCAGTTGCATAGCAAATGAAATCTAAGTTATTTTTTAGTTTGATAAAATCATTTATTTGCTAATTGTTTTTGAGTAATGCATTCCATAAATATGTTCCTGATTAATATAAAGATAAGGTATCTACTTGAATTCTCATGCTTATTCCTGGGAGTTAGTATATCCTCAGGATATTCATAACTTCATTGGCAGAACTTTATGTAGAATTCATTTCAAAGACTTATAAGATTATATTTTAATATCTTCACAGATCAATAATGTGTTTATACCAATTATAACTATTTTATGATTTTAACTATTTTCGTTTATCATGGTTCAAATGAATGAATACATTTGGCTATATTAATTACTTTAAAAATACTGTATTATTTGTCTCCAAAGTTTAAGCATTCTAAGAAGTATAAGCTTGGGAATGCAACCTCTCAAAGTGTCTGTCTGATAAACTCACAGCAAGACAGGGTTATAATTATAGGTCATCATCACACAAGGAAAGAGGTAAAGTATTGGCTCATCCTTTCCTAGACTATTTAAACCCATGCACTAGTTTATAATCTTTGTTTTGAGCTTTTGATTATAGTGTTCTTTAACCCAGTGTGAACAGCTGTCTATTTGGTTATCTTGGCCATACTACATTTTAATAAATGGAATTTTATAGAGTTGCCTCAACTAAAGATAGAAAGCAGGCAAACATCCTTAACAGGAAAGGGCACTTAGGGAGGTCATGAATTGGACAGCTCTTTATTTTCATAATATTATGAAGACATTGTTTCTTTGGTTGTATAAAACAAAATCACCAGTCCTTGTTAAAGCTAATGCCAACTGTGTGTGAATGATGATGTATTTGAATTTATGCATTTAAAATAATGGACATAATCTTCAGTCAGTACCTACAGTCGTGTAGTAGAGACACATGATTTAAACTTGAGTGGCAACTGCTGTCTATCATAAAACTATAAATAAAACTGTGCTTCAATAGTTTTTTTTTTTTAATTTGTTCTCTCTACTGTGGGTAGAACCTCTGTCTCAGCTTTAGCCTATGTTATATAGCGTTCTCTAACTCTATATATGGCATTGACATTTAAAGTTTCTCTACCCAGATAGGAGTCCTCCTTGATTGCTCTGCCTTTTGTGCTCTTATCTAATCTATCAGTGAATCCTGTGAGTTATACATTCAAAATATACCCAGAGCTGCTTCTTACTCCCTCACTACTGCTGCTCTGGTCTAAGCCACCATGAGGCTCACCTGGATTATTGAAAGTGTGTTCTTCCTAATCTTTCTGCTTTTGTCTCTGTATCATCCACGCTGTGTGATACTCCCAGCACAGACTAAACCTTTGGGAATGAAGTCAAATCACATGACTTCTCATCTCAAACCCTCTGCTTCACACCTCACTGAGGATAAAGCCTCGCGCACTCCATAAGCACAGCCTTTCTCCCTTATTCTTCCTTCCTCCCATCCTCTTCTCCTTTTCTACTCCTCTCACAACAATGACTTGGCTCCTTCCCTTTGCTCCAACCATCCTCCTCAATGTGCCCTGCCTTCCAGATGGTCTCTGAACCTAGAGTTTTTCCTCTTCCATATGCCAAGATGTTCCTCCTCTTTTTATATACATGATAGGCTCTCTCACCTCTTTTGGGAATTTGCTAAAATTTCATCATACAGTGTGGCTTACCCAACTATCTGCTTTAAAATGGTGACTGCCCATGGCCAAAAATCACTTTCTATTCCAACACTGATCGGTATCTGACATATCTCCTTAACGTTTGTGTATGCATCTGATTCCTTCCATTAGAAGGTAATCACCTTTGGGGAAAGTTTATGTTTTTGTTTTAATTTGTTTACTGTTGTAGCCCAGTGCATAAAACTATGCCTGGTATATGAATTGTCAATGATATGTACTTCTACACAGACTTTATATGCATATAGAAGTATGTTAGGCAGCTGATTTCACAACAACTTGTTAGTTTAGGATATATATTTCTATTCTCAAAGTTAATTGTACACAATTTAGGAGAGACCATGGGCCTTTATCCAAAGTTCAGCACATGAAAATGTTATAGAAATCATATTGATGAGAATTAAGACATGAAGTGAAATCAACTGTTGATGAAAAATTATTACAGAAGGCCCTATGCTAGACAGTCTTGGGATATAATGAACTACCAAGGATGAATTCTCTTCATGATTTAATTAAAAATACAGAAAAAATGTTGAAAACTGTAGTCAATAATAATTAATTATTGACACCAGACAATTCATTTATTCTCACTGAACCTTGATTCCCTCAGCTGTCAAGTGAATTTGAGAGAAAAAAAATCATTTTTTTTTTAAGATTTTGCTTGTTTTATGGGCCCTTAAAGACGATCACTTTAAAATTCCCTTAAACTTCTTAGAGTGGTCACCTTCATGAAAGGCTTCTGAATACCTGAGCCTAAGTTCTCAGACCTTGTCTATGTGCTAATAACACCCCCTTCAACTAGAAAATTTCTATATCTGTGAGTTTTACCTATTGTATTGATGCATACGATTTTGTTTGAGCAAAGAGAGCCAAGTTTCGCTTTCCAAAAAGTTAGTTGAAACTACACCAATGCTCTAGCAATCTATAATTGGCATGGTCCTCCTTCCACAACCCTTAAAAATGAAAATCTGTAACTATAAGAAAAATAAAATAGCCTCCTAAGCATAATTGGAACTTTTGAGAGTTCATTTGCTCCATGTGTCCTAATTTGTGATTCTGTTCAAGTATAAGAGATATAAGATCAGCTGTTACACGAGGATTTCTAAGTCCAGGCCCATTATCTTTGTGGACAATGTCAAGACTTGTTATGGTTTGCAAAGGTATCTATGATGCCTTTTTGAAGTATTGACTAGTAGTTGCTATTATGGCCTTGTCAGTTCCCATTTTGGATGACAAAAAACAAGAAAGAAACAAAAGATACATGTTTTATATCTAGTTTGAATGTGGCTTCAGCTTAGTAACAAAGAAAATGTTACAGATGATTATTTTCCCTACAGTCCAAAAGTGCCAAGGAAAGGGGAGTTAATTTAGGAGCTTGAATAACATTTAGTAAATGAGAGTTATTGCTTCTTAATTTGATAACTTCTTGAAGCTTTGACTAAAAAGACATACAAGAATATACTTTACAACACTGACCACTTTTCCCTCATAGAAATTTGAGGTGGTTTTTACCATCTGTTTTAAAATATAGTGTGTCAAGCCTGATAATTTGTTACTATTATACTATCAAGAAAGTCCTAATTTATAGTTATCAAAAGTATCATAGATTTTCAAAATAATGAATGGAGATGATATTGACATGCTGTGAGCCCATACCAACCCACTGGGATTCAGCTAAAAACTGCTCCTGGGGAAAGATGGTGGAGGAAGAAGATCGGGAGACCACTTTCTCCCTCATAAATTCATTGAAAGATCATTTGAATGCTGAACAAATACCACAAAATAACTTCTGAATGCTGGCAGAGGACACCAGGCACCCAGAAAGGCAGTCCATTGTTTTCGAAAGGATGTAGGATAAAATATAAAAGATAAAAAGAGAGACAAAACAGTTAGGGACAGAGACTTGTTCCGGGGAGGGAGTCTTAAAAGAAGAGACCTTTCCAAACACCAGGAAACCCTCTTACCAGGGGGTCTGTGGGGAGTTTTGGAATCTCAGATGGCAACATAACCAGGAGAAAAAAAGAAATTACCTGCCTAACAGCAATTCCCAGTGGAAAAGTAGCCGGGATGCTAGCGTCCACCACCAGCAAGCGGGGGCTGAACAGGGAGGAGTGGGCTGCATTGCTTAGGGTTAGGACCGAGCCTGAATGCCCTGAGGGCAATCTGAGGGAGCTAATGTGAGATAGCAACCCAAACCGTGGGATAGCCGGAGAGGAAAAAAAAAAAAAAAGAGGCAAGAGAGAGAGAGAGGGAGAGAACTTTCCCACCAAAAGCTCTAACCTAAGGCACTGCCAGGCCACTCACAGAATAAAGGATTGAGTGAATACCAGAGAAGAGATAGCTGGCAATGGACTGGCCCATCCCCCGCTGGAGGCAGGGAGGCAGACAGGCGACAGCCAGAGTCGGAAAAGGGGGCAAACTTGGCCCCAGAGATGGCATCCCCTACCAAACTCTGAGCAGGCTTCCAGCTGCTAACCAAATCTTCCTGGGATCCTGGACAATTGACCTCCATCAGGAAGGTCATAGGCAGAGATCAGCACCCCAGAAGAGACACATGGCACACTTGAGATGGCGCTCCCGCTGTGCACCCAGGAAACTGAGGGGCTGGGACTGGGGAGGTGATAAGATGCACACAGCCCAGCTGGGAAGAGTGCTCTCACCAAGCACCTGGTTGCCTGAGCTGCTCAGACCTGGGGAGGGCACAAAATACAGGCCCAACTGAGTCTGTGCCTTGTGGAGTACCCAAGAACCTGAATCTGAGAGGCATAGATCTGGGAAGTGCAAGCAACCCAGGGCCCACCTTAAACAGTTCCCGGGCAGAGCAACCTGGAGCCTGAGCAGTGTAGACCTGGAAAGTGCACATGCCATGAGCGGGGGCAAACCCAGTGTGGCCCAGACACTGCAAGCACTCCCCACACGTGGCAGTGATATTAGTTTGCAGTGTTCCTCCCTCCCCACAGCACAGTTGAACAAGTGAGCCTAAGTAAATGATGACCTTCACCCTCCTGTGTCAGGGAGGAAGTTAGATACTGAAGAGACTTGCAAAAAGAGGAAGCCAAAATAAACAAAGAAGAAAGAAGTGACAGGTGACTCACTGACAGGTGAATTGCAGCTGAGCTTTGGAAGTGACACGTGCAACAGGTTAAAACCCTGTAGTTAGCACTGGCTACATTGGAAGGGACCTTTAGACCTTGAGAAGAAGTATAAGGTGGAATAAGGAACTATCTGAAACTGAACTGACCACCCACTGCCCTCAACAGCTCCAGAGAAATTCCTAGATATATTTCACAATTATCATTTTTTAATTTTTAAAATTTTTCTAGGCTCTTTATTACTCCTGTAATTTTCATTTTTAAAACCTACTATTACCTTGGGGAAAAAAGACCCTATTTTTTAAAGCAAATTTCATATATTTTTATATAACATTTGTGATTTTGTTTTGTATTTTTAATATTGTATTTTTGAGAGTCTAACCTCTACTCTAGATTTTTAATCTTTGCTTTTTGGTATTTGCTATCGATTCTGTACCTTTAAGAATCCAATCTTCAGTACCCAGTTTTACTTAGGAGTGTCATTACAGGCTTGATTGCTCTCTCCCCTTTTGACTCTCCTTTTTCTCCCCTCGGTCACCTCTATCTCCTCCCTCCCCCTTCTCTTCTCTACTTAACTCTGTGAATCTCTTTGGGTGTTCCAGGCTGTGGAGAAAACTTAGGGAACTGACCACAGACTAGATTGGTCTCTCTCCTTTTGACTCCCCCTCCTCTCCTCCTGGTCACCTCTATCTCCTTCCTCCCTTTTCTCTTCTCTATAGAACTCCGTGAACCTCTCGGAGTGGTCCAGACTGTGGAGAGCAAATAAGGAATTGATTACTGGCTAGACTGCTCTCTCCCCTTTTGATTCCCCCTCTTCTCCTGGTCACCTCTACCTCCCTCTTCTTTTCTTCATGTAACTCTGTGAACCTCTCTGGGTATCCCTCACTGTGGATAATAATTTCACTATTAACCTAGATGTTTTATCAATGGAGCTGTATGGATAGAGAAGTCTTGAGGCTACTATAAGAATAAGACTGAAAACCAGAGGCAAGAGGCCTAAATCCCAAACTTGAGAACACCAGAAAACTCCTGACTCCAAGGACCATTAATCAACAAAAGTTCACCCAAAGGCCACCATACCTATACTGAAACTAAGCTCCACCCAAGAGACAACAAGTTGCAGAGCAAGACATACCAAGCTAGTTCTCAAAAAAGCAGGAACACAACCCTGAGCACAAAAATACAGGAGGCCGAAAGTCACACCAAACCCATAGACACCTCAAAACTCACTACAGGACACTTCATGGCAGTCCAGAGAGAAGAAACCCAGCTCCACCCACCAGAACACCGATGCAAGTTTCCCTAACCAGGAAAGTTGACAAGCCACTTGTCCAACCCCATCCACAGGGAGGAACCTCCACAATAAAGAGGAACCACAAACTTCCAGCATACAGAAAGGTCACCCCAAACACAGCAACCTAAACAAGATGAAAAGGCAGAGAAATATTCAGCAGGTAAAGGAACATGATAAAAGCCCACCAAACCAAACCAAAGAGGAGGAGATAGGGAGTCTAAGTGAAAAAGAATTCAGAATAATGATAGTAAAAATGATCCAAAATTTTGAAAACAAACTGGAGTTACAGATAAATAGCCTAGAGACAAGAATTGAGAAGATGTAAGAAATGTTTAACAAGGACCTGGAAGAAATAAAAAGGAGTCAGTCAATAATGAATAATGCAATAACTGAGATCAAAAGCAACTGGGGGAACCAACAGTAGAACGTCTGAGGCAGAAGACAGGATAAGTGAGGTGGAAGATAGAATGGTGGAAATAAATGAAGCAGAGAGGAAAAAAGAATTAAAAGAAGAGGACAACCTCAGAGACCTCTGGGACAATGTTAAACCTCCCAACATTCAAATCATGGGAGTCCCAGAAGAAGAAGACAACAACAACAACAAAAAGGCCTTGAGAAAATACTTCAAGAGATAATAGTTGAAAATTTCCCTAAGATGGGAAAGGAAAGAGCCACCGAAGTCCAAGAAATCCAGAGAGTCCCAAATAGGATAAACCCAAAGCAAAACACCCCAAGACACATATTAATCAAATTAACAAAGATCAAACACAAAGAACAACTATTAAAAGCAGCAAGGGAAAAACAACAAATAACCCGCAAGGGGATCCCCATAAGGATAACAGCTGATCTTTCAATAAAAACTCTTCAGGGCAGAAGGGAATGGCAGGACATGCTTAAAATGATTAAAGAGAAAAATCTACAACCCAGATTACTGTACCCAGCAAAGATCTCATTCAAATATGAAGGAGAAATCAAAAGCTTTACAGACAAGCAAAAGCTCAGAGAATTCAGCATCACCAAACCAGCTCTCCAACAAATGCTAAGAAACTTCTCTAGACAGGAAACACAGAAAAGGTTTATAAACTCAAACCCAAAACAACAAAGTAAATGGTAATGGGATCATACTTATCAATAATTACCTTAAATGTAAATTGTTGAATGTGCCAACCAAAAGACAGAGACTGGCTGAATGGATACAAAAACAAGACCTCTATATATGCTGTCCATAGGAGACCCACCTCAAACCTAGGAACACATACAGATTGAAAGTGAAGGACTGGAAAGAGATATTTCCCTCAAATAGAGACCAAAAGAAAGCAGGAGTAGCAATATGATATGAAATATCATATAAAATAGACTTGAAAATAAAGACCATGAAAAGAGACAAAGAAGGACATTACATAATGATCAAAGGATCAATCCGAGAAGAAGATAAAACAGTTATAAATATATATGCACCAAACATAGGAGAACCACAACATGTAAGGCAAATGCCTACAAATATGAAAGAGGAAATTAACAGTAACACAATAATAGTGGGAGAATTTAATACCCCACTCACACCTATGGATAGATCAACTAAACAGAAAATTAGCAAGAAAACACAAACTTTAAATGATACAATGGACCAGTTAGACCTAACTGATATCTATAGTACATTTCACCCTAAAACAATGAATTTCACTTTTTTCTCAAGTGCACATAGATAGAACCTTCTCCAGAATAGATCACATCCTGAACCATAAATCTAGTCTTGACATGGTTGTTCCTGTCTACCAGTTTCTATAAGAAAGTCTCATACATGGTAGGCACTCAGTAAATCAGTGTGTTAACATACATAGTTGACAAAGCCATTATTATGTAAATAAAATATTAATACCAATCTTCCATGCAGATATGGGAAAATGTCATAGTTAAACTCAACCTTAAGACATCGACACTGGAATTGAATACAACATTGAAGAAATTAGGTTCATTTTAAAAAATAGTATGAAAAAAAAAAGTAATTGGTTATCAAACTGAGAAATGACAGGAAGGGGCACAATATAGGGCCTATAAAAGAGTATTAAGTGAAAGTGAAAGTCGCTCAGTCATGTCTGACTCTTTTAAACTCCATGGACTATAGCCCACCAGGCTCCTCTGTCCATGGAAGTCTCCAGGCCTGAATACTGGAGAGAGTAGCCATTTCCTTCTCCAGGGGATCTTCGCAACCCAGGGATCAAATCCAGGTCTCCCACATTGTAGGTGGATTCTTTGCCACCTAAGCCACTGGGGAAGCCCAAAAGAGTATTAGTGCAGGATCAAATTATAAGTGGCTCTAAATATTATAATTAGAAATCACTGAATGTTAATAAGCAGCAACAGTGTGACTTGATCAAATGAATATTTTTGAAAGATATTGTTGCTAAGTGCAAGCTTGCTCTGCTCACCACATGACAGGCCAATAAATACAATAGACTAGGTGTTGAGGCAAGTAATGTGACTTGACTTGGAAAACTGAATGAATGAGAAGATGGCAGATTAATATCTCAAATAATCATCTTCTCTGGGTCTGGATGCCAGGTTCTTTTATAGAACAGAGATGGGGGGAGGTAAAAAAAGAAAATAAAAATACTGTTGATCTTATAAATATCTTCTAGAATGGCAAGCTTTGAGCAGGGGATGCGTTAATTTCTTCCTACCAACCATATGTGGACAAAGGTGCCTTGAACAAAAGCACTTGTCAGGCAAAGGGGAAGATTCTCTGAGTTAGAACATTATGTGTGATTATAATCATAAAGCAAGTCAAAGAGACAGCTCCAACAAGTAGTCAGAATTGGTACTTCCCTGCAACAATATCTCTGGTGATAATACGGAGGATAAATGGAAAGGAAGGAAAACCGGGCATTTTCAAGTATAAATATTATATGAAAAAAGGATGCTATAAGCATTTAAGTTTCCACCAAAATTTAGCTATAAACCTTTGACACACATTGTAACTCTCAAATGATCTGGCCTTCCAGTGAAAGAGAATGAAATGTTTGTAAACATACCATAATTTGCTATTTTTACACTTGGAAAGTGATGACTTTGCATAAAATAGATTAAGCACCTCAGATGTTCAAGCTGATTTTAGAAAAGGCAGAGGAACCAGAGATCAAATTGCCAGCCTCTGATGGATCATAGAAAAAGCAAAAGAGTACCAGAAAAACATCTATTTCTGCTTTATTGACTATGCCAAAGACTTTGACTGTGTGGATCACAACAAACTGTGGAAAATTCTTAAAGAGACGGGCATGCCAGACCACCTGACTTGCCTCTTGAGAAATCTGTATACAGGTCTGGAAGCAACAGTTAGAAATGGACATGGAACAACAGACAGGTTCCAAATAGGAAAAGGAGTACGTCAAGGCTGTATATTGTCACCCTGCTTATTTAACGTATATGCAGAGTACATCATGAGAAACACTGGGCTGGAAGAAAAACAAGCAGGAATCAAGATTGCCAGGAGAAATATCAATAACCTCAGATATAAAGATGACACCACCCTTATTTCAGAAAGTGAAGAGGAACTAAAAAACCTCTTGATGAAATTGAAAGAGGAGAGTGAAAAAGTTAGCTTAAAGCTCAGCATTCAGAAAACGAAGATCATGGCATCTGGTCCCATCACTTCATGGCAGATAAATGGGAAAACAGTGGCTAGCTTTATTTTTCTGGGCTCCAAAATCATTGCAGATGGTGATTGCAGCCATGAAATTAAAAGACACTTACTCCTTGGAAGGAAAGTTATGACCAACCTGGACAGCATATTAAAAAGCAGAGACATTACTTTGCCAACAGAGGTCCATCTAGTCAAGGCTATGGTTTTTCCAGTATTCATGTATGGATGTGAGAGTTGGACTGTAAAGAAAGCTGAGCACCGAAGAATTTCTGCTTTGGAACTGTGGTGTTGAAGAAGACTCTTGAGAGTCCCTTGGACTGCAAGGAGATCCAACGTGTCCATCCTAAAGGAGACCAGTCCTGGGTGTTCATTGGAAGGACTGATGTTGAAGCTGAAACTCCAGTATTCTGGCCACCTGATGTGAAGAGCTGACTCATTGGATAAGACCCTGATGCTGGGAAAGATTGAGGGCAGGAGGAGAATGGGACAGCAGCAGATGAGATGGCTGGATGGCATCACCGACTCGATGGACATGGGTTTCGGTGGACTCAGGGAGTTGGTGATGGACAGGGAGGCCTAGCCAGCTGCTATTCATGGGGTCACAAAGAGTCGGACATGACTGAGTGACTGAACTGAACTAAAAATAATATTTGGTCGTGTATTACAATAGCATGCAGCTCTTCTTATCTTATATTGTCATTCTTTATGGTTACTTCATTTTAGTAGAATTTCTAGCAATGATTTATACATCTGACTTCAGCACTACTTTGTAGTAATTTGTATTTCTCTGCAACTACATAAAAGATATTAATGAGTAATAGCTTAACAAGTCTACTTTCTCACATAGCATAACTAAGGATCTTTCCCTATTATTTATCTATTATTAAAAATTATAAATATATCCTTGATCAAGCAGAAATTTAACATTATTTATAAAGAATGTACAGGCAAATAAAAGGGACCTGTGATTGCTAAATAATATTTACCTTTTTATGCTAGCCAGATTTTTTTGTGCTTTCCTAGAAGTTTATTCCATTGTGCTTATTTCACATCTTTATATTCAAATTGAGAATTTTAAAACATTTTTCCCATTATTGACTTAACTTTCAAGATTATTTTCATATTGACCTGTTTCATCGTATTTGCATCCACCCCCCACCCCACTCCCCACTGTCCCAAATCCAATCTTGACTTTGTCAAATCAATGATTAGTCCCTCAAATACTCATTTTTTAAGAAAAAAAAAAAAAAAGAAAGTTTACTATACGTTTTCCAAAACCTTTCTCAGGAAAGTAAAGTTTTGTTTGCTCAGTGTGTGTAATTTGAAGCAAACATTTTTCATAGATTCAGGTATTTTTATTTGTACTTGTTACAAGGAGACAAAGACCACCTGTTTTTACCTTTTTTCTTATGGCTTTTCAAATCAACTCTCCTCCATGCCCCCAATCATATATTCACTTCATTCTTTGGGAAATAGTCTTTTTCAACTGTCTAATGCCCAAAATGAAAAATATCAAACTGTCAGATTTTTAGGATCACTTCCATTTAAGTGCAATTTAAGATATAAACAGTATACCTACTATAAATATTAAATTTGAAAACATAATGATTTTGTTATGAAAATTGATTCCTGCAAGGAAAGCATATAGAATTTTTAGTTCATATAATGTACTTAGTGTCTTTGCTTGAGATTATCTGCAAAGATAGGAAAAATGTTTTTTGAAAGTTATGCTACATTTTGTTGAATGGATTTCTTGTCTGTATTTGCCCTGGTCTGTGAGAACTGTGAAACTTGGGTCTGTGATTCTTTTCACTATTTGACCAGAGCCCAGCTTCCTGCCTCTGCATTGTGGGCACTCAGTACACTTACTGAATAAATGAATGAACGGATATGTGAAAATTAAACTGAGTCAAATGCCATTTAAGCCATTATCATCATCAAATGGAGTCTGATTAGGAAAGTCATACAAAGAAAATGAACTTAGAAGCAAGTATGAAGATAGGCTATAATTCCAAAAAAAACCTAAGTGGGCTCAGGAATTCATAGCACATTTCCACCTCAATAGTGACTAGGTTTAGTGGATTTCAAGTTCAATTTAATTTGCAGAAGTAATAATTGCTGCATCCATCTCTACTGCAGAACTGTTCTTTAGCTATGTCTTTGCCAATTTAACTACATATTTACAAACAGTGTTTTTATGAAGATCAGAACGAAAATGAAAAGGGGGGATATTGTTAAAAATATTCACAACCTCTTATGAAAAGCCATTTTTATAGAAATTGAATGTGAAGTCATGCATACCATTAAATCAATTTCTTTGTATTCCCCAAAGTGTCCTTTCCTCTCCTTTAGAGAAATCATAAATAGCTTCTGCTAATACAAATAGCCCAAAGCCACATTTAGCCTAATGCAACTTAAATGAGATTTTAACCCTAGACCTTTCTTTTTAAAAAGCTTACTTTCTAATTGGATAGTGCATTTTATAGAAAACTGAAGGATGTAATGTTGATTGAGTTCATGGAATGAAGGAAAAGTTGTCACCCTAAAGTCAACATCTGTTGACTCTGAAAATGACAACCAGTATTCACAGTTTGAGATAATGACTGTCTCTGACAGAGGTCATTAACAATTCTATCTCATAATTTCCAGAAAATTCATAATAAATGCAAGTGTAGCAAAATCTGAAGGAGACAGTTTTTCTCCCAAAGTGCTTTTTGTAAGTCCTATCCACACTGCTTGTAGGTTAATAGAGGTGCAACAGTAAGGTTAGACGCAATCAACTTTGATTGTGGGCTTCTCAGAGCTGGTTCATTTTTGCCTTGAGTCTTATACTAGAATGCAATTAAGAAACAAGCAGCTTAATGACGTTAACGATTAGTACTCAGAACATATAGGTGTTGGATTAATCAGAAGTCTGAATCTGATTCAGGCACAGGCCCTTCTCAATATGTACTTTTTATTTCTTCAAGTCTCACTAGGTCTTTGCAGTGACTCCTGAGATAGAGAATGACTGAGCTTGTGGGCAAATTGTTTTCTGGAGCTTAGGAGCTAATCAGTTCTTTTGTGACCATTGGCATGCTTAAAAGTGTATACTCGATACAACTGAATAGGTTTACTGTGCAGGCCAAAACATCGACATTTATTTTATTTCTGAACTCCTTAGAAGCTGTCTTTCCAAATTCTTTCTGGATGAACTGAAGCTAAACTGTTTTTAACAATATTTATAAAAATATTATAGATACACAATACGTGCACTTCCCTGGTGGCTCAGAGGTAAAGAACCAGCCTGCAATACAGGAGTTGAGGAGATGCAGATTTGATCCCTGGCTTGGGAAGATGCCCTGGAGAAGGCCATGGCAACCCACTCCAGTATTCTTGCCTGGAGAATTCCATGGACAGAGAAGCCTGGCAGGCTACAGTCCATAGAGTTGCAAAGAGTCAGACATGACTGAAGGGTCTTAGCATGCGCACACACATACACACATACATGCACATATAAACAAGTCTGTATACACTGATATGATTTCATTATTTCAAGCAAATATATTTTAACCATAGAAAATAACACATACTATTTGAAATAAAATTATTTTAATACCTGGAAAAGTAATAAGCACAAGGTAAAATATAGGTGATTTTGATCTGCCTTTATTTCTCAATAGACAAACTGAATATAACCAGTTCAAAACTAAGTGGAAAAACAAGTAAACATGCCTACTTAATGTATTTTTCAAAATGTTACAAATGCCTTAGAATGACAGTGCAAAGAACAGTAGCACATGGGGTATTCTAGTAGATGTAATTTAATTAAATATGTTTAGTGCCTTATTTATAAGATGGCAAATATATATCCTTATATAAAAGCTTATTCTTCTCTGTCTAGTCTGTTCACAAGATGAAGAAAGAAATCAGTTCAGCTGAACACTGAAGCAGTAGTTTATCTATTAGGAATAAAGTGAAATTTCAGAGAATCACATAATAGAAATTTAGCAGCAAAGAGAAGAGACAAATAGTTGTGGTAGGTAAAGATGTCATCTGAAAAAAAAATGAGAAAGGCATAAATTTCAAATTCAATCATCAATAAATATATTTATAATACTTTTATAATGTCAACTACGTATTTTTTGAGACAGGATCTTCTTAAAATAGTCTGCACTACTGCCCTCTTAAGTGTGTAAACATTTTTCTTTTTTTAAAGCTATTGAGCAGCATACCATCTGATTTACTTGTGACACTGCAGTATCTTTGAACTATACTAAACTAACAAAAGAACTATATTAAACTACTTTTTTTCTTTGCCTTATTCATTTGCTACTTAAAACTATTCTATGGTTCTTCTTTAAAGATAATTCGTTGCATTTTAGATCTTCTGGAAACTGCAAAGAGACCCATATATGATCCCCAGGCATGAGACCTTAAACTATTTGAAGCTTTCACCAGGCCCTAAATCTTGCTTCATTTTAAATCTAATGATAGCCTGTATATTTTTTCTCTCTGTAACATAAGGTTGATGGAAGTCCACAAACTTCTAGGAAAAAAAAAAAATGTCTAAACCGAAATTCATTTTATCTGGTCTAAATTCGGATCTGCAAGAACTTAAATTTCAATGTAGATTAATATCTAACATCACATAAATTCCCACAAAAAGAAAACACTTAATCCACATCAGCTTCTATTCCAGTTACCCATATATTCTCACAGCATTTATGGAACCAGATTTGGCTTGTGTCTAAATCAGCCATTTGTTGGAAAACTGTTAAAATAAGAGACTTCCTAATTCCAAAACTCTCAAATATATAATCAGAAAGGAATCTGGTCACAAAAGAATTGAGTCTACTGATGAGTTAGCAAATGAGGAAGAGAAATGAGAGGGTTCATATGAGTGTTTATTGCGTTTGAGAGCCAGATTCCCTTGGGATGCCTCATACTGGTTACTTGGCTTTATTTTATAGATTTATTTGCCTCTCCCTTTCTGTTAGTTCACTGTAACTCCATCTTCATCACTCACGGTAAAAAGCCAGCTTTATATCTTAACTTGTGTGCATAATAGAAATTCAGGAAATGTTTTTGTATTAGATTTATTAAAATGGACCTAAGAGATCATCTAGCACAATGCATTTATTTTTAAAGTAATGAAATGTAAATCTACAGGGAGATTGTCTTTGCAGATGTAACTGAGCTGGTCAGTGTTATTTGGGGTCCAAAACTGAGTCTTCTGACTCTTAAACTGTGTTTCTTTGATACGCATGCACTGATTAACCTGATTAGTTCTACTAATATTCATACTTTTTCCCCCTAATTACTTTCAATATAACTCAATTTCTTTAAATGTGACAGAAACAAAGAAAATGGTATCTTGAATCAGCAGTGTTTAGTAAAAACTATGTGCTAAATGTGATCATCACCCATATGATTCATAATAGAAATGCTCTGAGGATTTTAAATGTGCTCATATTTAAGTTCGTTTATTATGACATAGGCTATGATAGTTTTGGTAGACATGAAAAACAATGAGGCCATTGTTATTATCAAATAAGAATAATCTACATTAGATTTTCCTTGACCACGTGGATAAAGACATCTAATGCTCTAACAATTCTCCTCTCTGTCCTATATCAATTTTTATTTCCATATTACTAGGTTGTAGAAAAGTAACCAAGATTTTAAAAAAGAAGTACAAACTTTTCATTGATTCATTTGCTCTGCCAAATACACCCTTCCTGATTCTTGTCTCCTTTTTTGCAATAAAATTCCCTGAAATTGCTATGTTTGTTTTCTGCAACCCTCTTCTTACATTCTCTCTTAAAACTGCCCCAATAGGTTTTTTACTGTATCACTTGATCAAAACTTGCAGTGTCACCAATGTTCTCCAGATTGCTAAATCCAGTTATCCAGTCTCAGAGCCCACTTCATTTAATTTTACTTGTGGCATTTGATGCAGTTGATCACTGTTCCTTGATTCATTTTTTCTTGACTTTTTTGATACTGCATGCTTTGGCTTTCCTTGCTTTTTTCTGGTTTCTCTTTTGTCATCTCCTTTGCTTGTTTTTCTCCTTCTGACCTCTTAATGTTGATATACTCCAGGACTTAGTCAGTTTTCTTTATTGTCTGCCTTGACTCATCCCCTTGTGTTTTTATCCTGTCTCTTGGCTTTAAAATACATTCGTTGGGAGTCTTCTAACTGACTTCTGAATTTGTATCTTCAAGCTAGATCTCTCTCATGAACTCCAAAGTTATGTATCCAACTGCCTACTTACCCACTAGGATATCAGCTTGAATATCTCAAATGCAATATGTCTAAAAAGGTAGTTCCTGACATTTCTCAACTACTCCATCATCTTATTCAAATGATGACAATTCCATACCTATTTCCTCCTTCATTCCCCAAATCCTTCTTACCCTGATCACTTTTGCTTTTTCTCTATAGCAGTTTCACATATATTAGATGATTTACTTACTAATTATAAGCATTATTTATTATCTGTCTCTTCTCATTAGAATATAAGTTCTGCAGGGGTAGAAATCTTTGCTTTATTCATGGATGAACCCCAAGCTACAAGAGAGCCTACTGTGACAAATGTGTATATTTTAAAATTCATTAGAAAATTTAATAAATTTCTAAAATTTAATAGGGTCCTATAATATTAAAGAGTATATCGTAATATTATAGGACTTTGTTAGTGTATAACCTCTGTTGGAATTATACATTGAGGTGGTGGAAGAATCATGACCACTGCAAAAGTAAAATCTCTTATATGAGGCATGTCTGAATATGAAAGCTTTATTTTGTTGTGACAGGCAGAATTCCAAGATAACCCTCAAGATCCATGCACCAATACATGCTCTATTTAGTCCCAGGACGTGTGAATATGATAGGGTAATTGTTACCATGATTAGATTGTTATTCCTTTAAGAAGGAAAAATGGTGAGTAATACTGGCTTACACATAGTCCCATGAACATAAACAAGCTTCTTAAAAGGAACCAGGTACCTCCTAAAGATGAGAGTTGAAATGTGAGAAGGATTCAGCAAGGGGATTCTCTATTGCTTACTTTCTAAAAAGAGGGGGCCATGTTGCAAGGAGTGAAGTATAGCCTCTAGGAGCTGAAAGCAACCTGTTGACCACAATTAGCAAACAAGAATGACTTCAGTCCTACAATCATGAGAATGAATCTCTATGAACAAGCTGGATGAGCTTGAAAGGAGATTCCTGCCCACAGCCTCCATAAGACCAAAGCCCAACCAACACCTTTATTTCAGTCCTGAGATATTCTGAGTAGAGAACCCAACCAAGTCTGTTCCTGAACTTCTGATGTGTAGAATGTGAGCTTAACATTATTATTAAACCAATAATGAATATTGGTTTAAGCTGCTGAATTAGTGATATTATATTGCACAACACTAGAAAACTGATATATTTCTTGTTTTGTTTCTGCTTTTCCTTTCTCTACTTTACTTTTAAATTGCAAATCACTTGATGTTTATGTCTTAACCTGGAAATATTTCCCCAAGCAAGAACTTTTCTTGAAAATAATAAACAAGATTAAAATAATTATAAGTAAAAATCTCATGTAAAGAGTAGAAACAGTTTGAAAGAAAGTTAAATGACCACATGTTTTCCAAAGCACTTGATGCTGCAACATATAGAAATGGCTAACTCCAGAAAGGTTAACTCAGAACTCCCAGTAATTACTCCATGCCATATATGCAAGGCATTTAACCTACCTTGACCTTATTTTCCTTATTCGTTAGATGAGGGAATTTCACTAAATTAACTCTAAAATTTATTCCATTCCTACTATAAAATTTGATGACTCTATAATTCTGTGACTCTAAGATAAACTGATTCCCTTTATTCTAATAGAAATATTATATTTTTCCATACAACTTAAATATTGAACCTGTACATGAAATATTACTTTATGAGGTTGGGTAAAGGTATTAAAATATGTTAGCGATTTTTAACCTATAAATTGAATCAATATAATATAAATATGAATATATTTTCATATATTCAATATGCTGCTGCTCCTGCTGCTAAGTCGCTTCAGTCATGTCTGACTCTGTGAGACCCCATAGATGGCAGCCCACCGGGCTTCCCCATCTTGCCTGGGATTCTCCAGGCAAGAACACTGGAGTGGGTTGCCTTCCTTCTCCATTGCATGAAAATGAAAGGTGAAAGTGAAGTTTCTCAGTCATGTCCGACTCTTTGCAACCCCATGGACTGCAGCCTACCAGGCTCCTCCGTTCTTGGGATTTTCCAGGCAAGAGTACTGGAGTGGGGTGCCACTGCCTTCTATTCTATTCAATATGAAGTAGATTCAAAATAAAGTTTTAGAAATTTCCAAGAGAATCTTTTATTCACCAACCCTGAACTTTTCTAGTGAAAATATAATAGGATTGTTTTGGCCACCAGAGGGCCACCACATGATTATCCTTGAATTAAAATTTTGAAGAATTATTTAAATTTTATAGTTAGAATACTGAGAATACAATAATGTATCACCAAGCAATACAAATAACAAGTAGAATTTTCTTTTTTCGAATACATTATAATTATTTCTTATTTTGTATAAAATCATTGAGTAAAGACTCAAATCATAAAGCAACTGAGAATCACTTCTACCCTTGGCACATATGATTTATTTTCAATCTCTTCCCTACAAATTTAAAGGGAGATTCTTCTCCTAGACATTTACAGTTATTAAAACATGGAGGAAAGTCAAGATATTCTATAGAATATGGTGCTTTAATATGATATATATAGGCATGATTCATAGTAGCCATTAATCTGCCATACTCATAAGAAAATCCCTACATTTACACTTGGTAAATTATCCCAAGTTGGCTATACTTTTTTCTCTGAACGTATTAGAAGCCCACTGAGATTTACAAATAAAAACTAAGCAGCTAGTTTGTATGAAGGCAACTGAGTGAAGAGTTTGATTCCTGACTGATTTCAGAGACTGAAAGAGAACAGAATTTCATGAAAACAAATTACTTCCTTTTTTTAATTTCTAGGAGAAAAAAATCAGTAGATTTGCCTTGAATGTATTAAGATAGATTCCTAGGGAAATTTAATGGACAACCTCAAATTTGAGAAATCTGTTCCATCCATTGAAAGAGACACATAAAGTATCACTTGCACGTGTAATGACGTGCATCTTACATTTGTGATGGCTGAATGGCAAACTTGTGGTTGAGCTTTACTAGATCCTTTATCTGTTAGGTCTCTTTTAAACAATAGCTCTAGTGGTGAAGTGCCCTGAAGTAGCTGTGTTCTGTTTCTTAATAGTAGAGAGCTTCCAGGGTGTCTCTCTGTGTGCACTTATGTGACTGTGTCTCTCTGTGTGTATAATAACCCTGTAAAGAAAGAAATACTTTGAAAATGAGAGAAAGAGAGATGTTTCTGCATTCAGGATGCTAATAATTCTTGTTCACAAAAATTTCATAGAAGAATAGTATTTAAAATCTTGCATTAGGTGAAACAAAACACTTGGTGTAATAGTAACTACTATTTTTACTATGATTGTATTTTTTATAAAAATGACAAGAACACAGCATGTTTTATAATCAATGCATTGTTTTCTCTTAACTAGCATAGAAAAAAATCAAGTTAGAATGTTCATCATCCTTTATTAAACACTAACATACCCAGATTGGCAAAATTTAAAGTTTAGACAATTTCCAGGGCAAGACTGCACAGAGTTGACAGTGAAACTGAGGAATTAATTTATACTAACTCTTTGGAGGGCATTTTCAAGATGTCAGATATTAAGTTCATATTCTTGATCTGGAAATTCTATTTCTAGGAATATGCCTAATAATTTTTTTTCAAAGAAACACTCTAAGTAATTTATGAATGTATATTATAGATATTTTTGCAACATTATTAGTTTTTAATTAGGTACCAAAATGACCTAAATTTCCAAAAATAGTGTTGGTTAAATTATTTTACGTCTGTAATATGGAATACTATGCAACTGATAAAAAGTGAGAGTGCGCTGTGTGTACTGATAGGGGAAGTTCTAATACATATTATTATGTGGGGGACAAACAAAAAGACAAAGTGCAGAAAAATATGTATAATGGGAAGCATGATCACTTTTGTATAAATAATTTAAAAGATGTGTAATAGCTATTTATATTTTTTTTCTGAAATACCTTGTAAGAAACTCTTGACAAAAGAGGTAAAAGATAAAAAGATATATTTCACTTTCCCTATTCATTTAACAGTATTGGCTTGCAATTTTATGCTGTGTATATATTAGAGGTTTTTTTAGTGTTTGATTGTTTCAGTTGTGTTTTTAGTTATTATCAAGTATTATCTTGCTAATAGATTTATTCTGTTTTCCTTTTTTTGTATATTAACATTAGTGTAGTATTTTTTTGTATATTAGCATTAGTATAGTATTGTGATATAAAAGATGTGGCACTCATCAATTGAACTCTTATTATATGCTAGGCTAACTCATTTAATCTTCACATAGCCTCATTGGGCTATGTGACCTACTCCATCACTTACACCTTTATTCATTACAATCTATGCACATAGAGGCATAAGAACATATTTTTGAGATATTAGCAGCCCACAGATCATCTTTAACTTGAAAAGAGAAAATAGGACAAGCTCTTCAGTGCTCTTTAATCTCCAGCTAACATATGTCTCTAAAGGGGCTTGGTTTGCTCTGCTAATATTTTCTGTTCCAATGCTCTTAGGCAATATATTTTGTCTTGCTAATTGATGATGTTTCTTCCCTAGTAAGGGTCACCTGAACACCTGAAAGGTTGAAATAGTGAGTCCTTCGGGATTTGAAGATGTAGACTACATAGAAGGCATTGTCACAGTTATCTTTGCTAAATGCTATTTTCTCTTCCTCCTTTCTTTTGAGACAAGCTCAACAAATGTTTATTTATCAATTTGTATATTTCTAGTGCATGTCCCAGTGCAAGCTATACTCAGAAATTCAAGAGCCAGTTATTCAGTGTCTGGTTTACCTTTATTTCCTCTCTTCATATTCTGTTTTCTATAAGATATCTTTAGAAATTTATTTCCTCTGTAAGTTTGCAAAGATGAAACAAGGTGCAACTCAGATGTATACATTTTGCTTCGTCTTTGTGGACCTTCTCAGAAAAGCTTGGAGATACTAAGAGAACTGTGATTGAGGGATGTTTGGAAGTTGTCAACAAATGTCCATATAATCTT
The DNA here is from genome assembly GCA_007570785.1 of Antilocapra americana. Taxonomy (NCBI): domain Eukaryota; kingdom Metazoa; phylum Chordata; class Mammalia; order Artiodactyla; family Antilocapridae; genus Antilocapra; species Antilocapra americana. The sequence goes on from ML661343.1 coordinate 1,010,480, forward strand.
ATCTTCCATGCCCAAAGTAATTGAGAATTGACTTCAGGGTGCCAGTTGTCCTGTAAGCTTTCACAAAAATAGCTTTGCAAAAAAAAAAAAAAAGGTACAGAGCACTGAAATTGAAAGATCATCAGCGTTCATTTTTGATGACAGCTGGACACTGAGTTAGGAAAGAGGATTTTGAAAGATTGAAATTAGCTAACCTAATCTTCTGAAGGATAAGTTACTTTTGCTTTTTTAATATAACTTTTATTATTGTGAAGTTGATGATTTCTTCTGACTTAGATGATATGATAGTGTTTCATGTTTCTTTTTAAATCTCATATTTTCAAAGTAAAAGAGTAGTAGAGTGAAGCACAGTGCAGATACATTTCTGGTCCTTCTCTGGGGAAAATATATTTTAGAAAAATGTGACAGTTTTTTTTTAATCACCAGAGGCATTTATGATCAATTTATATTGAAATTAAAATAGAAAAATGAGAGATAATTTAAGAAGAAATTAGACTTGACATGAAGGAAGAAGAAAAGAATTTGGGGTTATCTTGTTTATTTGAATTCCAGGTGATTATGCAAAAGAATTCATACAGTAAAAAAGAATTATAAAACTACTGAATAAGTCAGTGTACAAGGCCATAAAGTACAAAAATAAAGTCAGAAATAAAAGTAGTATATAGAAATCCATTTAATATACCTCAGCATTTTAAGAGTTAGCTTGCTCCTTTGCTTCTGAACTTTCTAATTGTCCAAAGAAACATCAGAACATCTTAGATATCAGGCTGAGATTTATTCTTTTCATTTAAAAATAACTACTTATTTAGGAAAAGTACATCTTTCATTATGCTGAGACCAAAAATGCAGTTTCCCAAGGGTTCTTGTGCCCAAGTGGCTAAATCTTATATTTCAGTATAAGTCTATATTTTGGAGAACAGTATTCTCTCTTTTATAATGATGGCTATGAATACTTTCATCATAACATGGCTTCATGTATCCTTGTACCACCAAGAGTTTTCAAATAAAATAATATTAGCCATTTGTATGCCCAACCTTAGTCTACTAATTCCCTACACTGAATTGTCTACAACACCAGGGCTGTTAGCTTACACCTGAGAACGCACAACTTTGGTTTTGCTTCTCACTTAGTTTCTCAAAGTATTTCTGTAATGACCTGTCCTCGAAATATGGAAGCCTGAGTACAACGATCATGACTATAAGGATGAATATGGATTTTGTTTGATCAACACAGTATCCATATCCACTCTGCAGCATAACTGCTGGTCCCCTTTCCATCCCTACCTTCTATGCATTTGTATGGCTGAAAGGAGTCTGCTGAAAAAGGGATTGCAAGGACTAGGGTGACACCTGCACTGACGCTGTATAGCTTTGACATTGGGGTATGCTTATAGTTTGAATGGTGAACATAGCAAGTACTACCATGTTATTTTTCTGTGATTGTGAGATGGCTTTCTATAATATGCCAAACTCCAAGCTGAGTACTGAAGAGATGGTAATACATAAGAGATACAGAACCCATCTCCAAAGGTGATCAAACATGTTTGCAAATAACTGAAGCACAGAGAAGGACGGGGCAGGTGTCACTTAAGTGGTATAAACAAATTGATATAGACATTGGGAAGGGAAAGATCAATGTGACTGAGATTGATGTATTGGCTCCATGAAGGAGAAGGGGTTTAACAGAGCCATGAGCAGTTATTCAAACTTTAGTATGCAAAAAAAAAAAAAAAAAATTAACTATGGAAATGGAAAAAAGAAAAATCCAATTTCAATTTTCTTCTCACAGAAAGTCAGGCTTACTATACTTGAAATGAGTTTCCAAAGTCACAAATATAAGTAAGATAGGTGACACTTTTATGCCGCTCTAACAGTGGCAGCAGTCATATGGGAAGGCAAGGGGACTTGTCTTAAAGCTTATTTACAATGTTAACTATGTAAGACAGAAAAGGCATCAGTCTGTGATCTATGTCCAAAATGAGGGGTGAGAGTATAGGGACTTATAGTTTGATGATACTTTGCCATAGGAGTATACTGATAAATCTAAGCTAGTCCTTGACACTTCTTATTCTTTGTTAAGCCTCTTGCCATTCTTTATTCAAAGAGTTAAGAAGCTGTTTCACAAATGACAGAGTGTTTATTAAAGTAAAATATTTAAACAGAGGAGTGATGTTATCAGATCTGTATCCAGTTTTTTTTTTTTTCCTAAATGTACCCACTGATGTATTGATTTTTCAGATTAGAATCCTTCTCAAGGGTACTGTGAAGCACTGCCCCCATCCCCACCCCCACCACCATGCACACACACACTGTAATAGTGGTGATCGGTTATAAAATACAGGCAATAAAACTGATAATGAATTTAGACACTGGTCACCTCAAAAACTGCTTCCTATCAAAATCTGTGTAGCCTCCCGAATTGATTAAAATTCTGGGAAACCAAAGTCTTCACTGACAATTGGAAGAAGGGAAACCACACACAGGCTTGTCATCTTACAGAGGGACCTTCACAAAACCAGACCTTAAGTAGGCTAAGCCTGAATCTTCAGAACTGCTACAAACCATGCGAACCTCCACTACACACAAATGCTCAAGAGAGACCATGTAAACCAGTCATATCAGAGATTCAATTATATGAGAGATGTCATTTAATCTAGAAAATGTTGGAATGTTCATTTTGTAGGCTACCTTGGTCAAAATCTTTACCACAAGACCAAAAAGGTGTATCTGAAGAGAAGGAATCTGTGCTTTTTCTACTTCAAATGACTATTAAAGTGGTGATTTTCACCCACAGTATTTGTTCACCCACCCAGCATACTAACATACTCTTTCAATAAGTGAGTCTTTTATTCTTGACGTTACTGTTTTACTTAAGAGATAATATCAAAGGAATTGAATGTTGTGACTGGATAATGGTCTCCTGCTGCAAGATAAATGCTCAGACATTTATTGAAAATAAATGTTGGAATGAAGCCAAGACATTTAGTTTTAAAGTAGAAAACTATTTTCCAGTCACAACTTTCAATGCCAGAAACATTATAGCTATCTTGCCAAATGGTTTTTTAAGTAAATTGAGATCACGCAAAGAGAGCAACAGAATACCTAATTTGTTCTCACCTGTATAACAGGTAACATTCTGGTTTCTTTTCTATAGATACCAAATCAAATTCAAATATGCTATTTGTTTGGGGAACATTGCAAGAGTGCATTAACAATACATTCAATCAGCTCTCCAGCTTGATTGTACAGACTTGGATTTTGCTTCTTAAAACCAAGTAGATTTGAATATGCATGCTGAAACAGAAGTATGAAATTTTGAGATGCATTATTGAAAAATGTTTTGCCACTTTTTAGGCAGGAATAGTTACTGATATCCTTATCATGTTTGAAAAGCACATAAGCAGTAATTTAGGGATATTTGAGCAGCAATGCTAATGAACTGGGATCCAAGGTGATGATGATTTTGATTCAAGTCACTATGGAGTACCTTCGTAGAGTCAGAGAATGATAAGTAAATTTCAACAAGTGCTACTCACATTGTACTCAGTGTTAAAGTCCAAAAGAATACCACTAACCTGCCCAGTTATTAATGGAATTTAGATAGACCATCTTCACCCTCTTCCCTAATACCTTATGCTGTATATTTAACTTTTTGTTTTAGTCTAGTGGTATAAAGTAACTCAATAGATAGTGCTTTTTTTTTCTTTCTTTCTCTGTTATAGCTAAAGAAAAATGAAAATTTATAGCTTAAATGGGCTTAACAGAAATATACCCTCCTGGGAATTCCCTGGTGTTTCAGTGGTTAGGTCTTGGTGCCTTCATTGCCAGCAGTCCAGTTTTGATCTTTAATTGGGGAACTAAGATCTTGCAAATCATGAAGCCTGGCCAGACAAATAAATGAAAAAAACACAACCTCTGCATCAGTATAAACAATAAGGGCCACTTGACAAATGTTTTTACCCTGAGGGATAAAAAAGAAAATAAAAGCATCATTTAATATAATGTTGAAGCAGCAGAAACAGTTATTCTTCATTTTGAAGACTATGTTAAGAGAATGCCATCTAAGATAAATACACATACATGTACAACATGAATATATATAAAACACATATATATGAAGAGAAATTAAATTCCTCCGAAGTATATAAAGTGTAAAGCTTACAGAGAGACAGATATATGCATAACCTATGTTATAAGAGTTCATTTGTAAAATAAAATCACAACCATATTTTGACCCATCATGAAGGATACTCACGTAGATTAAAGGGTGATAACACAAATCATAAAATATAAATAAAGAACATAAGGAGACACAGAAAGCATAGAATTCTTTGTGTACATATATATTTAACAACTAGAGGATTACACCCTTAAACTGTGCATTTAAACTGACTTTAAAAAGTCTTCCATCTTTTCAAATTTTAGAAATAAGCATCACTAAATAATAATACTTATATTATAGACTTTTTTAATGGTGTTAGTAATTATTTCTTGTAATTATTATGGTAATGACTTTGTGTGGTTTTTATACCTCTTTCTAATTAATTTTCAGTTCCTTTTCTTTAAATTACTTCTCAAGATCGAACTTTATTATACATGAGTCATGTGATTATTGACTCTCCTATATTGCCATTTTATTATAAGCTCATGTCTACTGTGTAATATCCTTTCTTGAATATGTGGAGGAATCTTTTCCTTCATTAAAAATGTCATATATGTGTGTGTGTATATATATATATCTGAATCACTTTATTGTACACCTGACACTAACAACATTGTATATCAACTATACTTCACTTTTTTTTTTAATTATTATTGTTTTTGCCATACATTGTCATGATATCACCATGGGTTTACATATGCTTCCCCTCCGGGTCCCCCCTCCCTCCTCCCTCCCCCCCGGGAAATCTCGCTGCACCAGTCCCGAGCATCAATCCTGGGCTGGCGATTGATTAGACACATGACAATTAACATGCTTCAATGCCCTTCTCCCATATCATCCCACCCTTACCCTCATTCACAAAGTCCACAAGTCTATTCTATACATCTGCTTTTTAAAAAAAGCATAGTCGGTTCTGGAAGGGGAACACATGTATACTATACCCATGGCAGATTCATGTCAGTGTTTGTCAAAACCAACATGATAATGTAAAGAAAATAAATAGAGAAGGAAATAAATAAAGCATAGTCACCATGGTTAATAGAACATTGAATGCCTTTAGTCCTCTCAGGAGATTATAGCTAAGGAGATAAGAGTCTTTATTTCTGATTCATTTTTAAGAAATTTATTTTTTACCTTTACTGTGGGCAATTAGAGTATCCTGTGTCAATACACAAGGTAACTTCCAGAACATAGTCCCTATTCTAGCCTTTTTAAGACCAGAACTTTCTTTGCATGCTGAAACTTTCACCTAAAATTATATTAATACTTCAAGAAAGTGTTCCATTGGTAATATTATGGATATATTAATGAATAAAGAAATACACTGAAATATTATAAAGCCTCTTCTTAGAAAAATAGTAGAAAATACTTATGTAATGTTTTATGTACCAGATACTTTATATTTATTAACTCAACTTAAACCTTACAAGAACTTTCAGAGGTTAGTATGATTACTGTTACCATTTTAGAAGGGAAAACAGAGGGCGAGAGAGTTTAAGTAACCTACAAAGATCCTTCATCTGAGAAGTATTGGGTTGGCCAAAACATACATTTGGATTTTTCCATAAGTTATATTTTTGGCCAACTCAGCATCAGGATTGGGATTTGCATCTAGACAATTGGCCTCCAGAATTTATCATTATTTTAGCCTCGGTACTGATCTAGGATGGAATAACCTGGGGATGATAAGTGATAGTGCAAATTCCAAAATAGAGTTGCAGCTTCTAAATGAAACGTTTAAAGAAAATCATATAATGAAAGTATTCAAATTAAATTTTGTGAGGAAATTTGGAAGTCAGCATTGTAGTACACGGTGCAATGCTGGTGAACGACCTCCTGGCCATGACTTGAACGTGAGCATTTCCCTCCATATTGTCCTGCCCAGGCTCGTACTGCTCAGCTTCTCAAAGAACTAGAGAGGATATGACCTAAGGAGGGAGGCTGAGCTCAGGGAGTTTGCTTTGGTTTAGATGATGTGTGAAAGTGAAAGTCGCTCAGTGGTGTCTCTGACTCTTTGCAACCCCATGGACTATAGCCCGCCAGGCTCCTCTGTCCATGGAATTCTCCAGGCCAGAATTCTGGAGTGGGTAGTCATTTCCTTCTCTAGGGGATCTTCCCAACCCAGGGATCAAACCCAGATCTCCCACATTGCAGGTGGATTCTTTATTCTCTGAGCCACCAGGGAAGCCCAGAGATGATATATTCTTACTGAAATAACTAAATTCAGTTTTTAAAACTTTAAGAAAAAAATGTATCTCTAAATGCAAGCTCTTATCATTGCTGAAAAAATATCCACTTGTTTGGCCACACAATTGACCTGAAATTAGCTGTTGTAAAACTCCACTTTGTAAGTCAAAGTCTCAGGAGACTTTCTTGATGAACCACTTTCCTCTCTGGGAAATCAGTAGATGCTTGTAATTCCTAGTGGGTGGCTACTCAATTTACCACCTTCAAATATGTGAGTCCAAGAATATAATTATGTCCCTTATCATGTATTCCCCACCAGTATCCCAACTACTCTTACTAGTAATAAAGTAATTTCTACACACTACCCATTGGCTTTCTTGATAATTCTTACAAAGATTTTTCTCATTGATAAAATTAACAAATATATTCATTATCCCTTATAAATAATAATCATATGTGCACCTTATTTTTTGCGAGTTAGGGTGTGCTTTAAATTTTTTTGTCAAATAGTATTTTGCTTCTTGAATAAAAGGTAAAATTTTATCAGTTTAGAAAATATTGGATATGTTCAGATCATTTGCCCTATTTTGCATTGTGTCTACTGTATGAAATGTTTAACTTCATTTTTTAAAAGTCAAGCTGATTTTCAGGATGTAAAAGCTTTGTATGTAGACTATCAGATATCTTCTTCACTCTACTTTTGTGACTCTTAGGTGTAGGAATGAATCCAGTGAAACACAAGCATCACAATGCACTTGCTCTCATTCTCTCCATCTCTTTCTCTCTCTATATATACACATACATGTATGTATGTATGTATATGTGCGCCAAGTTGCTTCAGTTGTGCTTGACTCTGCGACCCTATGGACTGTAGCCCACCAGTCTCCTCTGTCCATGGGATCCTCCTGGCAAGAAGACTGGAGTGGGTTGCTGTGCCCTCCTCCAGGGGAATCTTCCCAACCCAGGAATCGAATGCATGATTCTTGTGTCTCCTGCGATAGCAGGTGGGTTCTTTACCACTAGTGCCACCTGGGAAGCCTATGTATATGTGTACATGTATGTGTACACACACACACACACACACACACACACACTCTCCCATCAGCAAGTGAAGTACCAGAAAACTGATGAATAAAGTTTATGTGTATGTGTAGGTACATGTGTATATATACACAAATATTTATACATATGATATATGCAATTAAATGCATATACATATTTTATTTCTTAAAGTGAGTTAACTTTCTTTACATAAGTTGTTCACATCTGTTGTCAATGTGATAAAATATTCTTCATAAAATTAATACATTTGTTTACTGAAAGGCGGGCATTTTCATGCTTGGTTATCTAGGAGTTATTTATAACCCATTAAGATACATATCATTGATGTGCTTAAGCTCAGTTAGAAAGAAAGGTAAGAAGTTTAACTTCCAAGAGAAATTTGGGATACTCTCCCAGGAATTTAGATAACCTGTCTCTTCTCATTGGTACTAGGCCATAAATAACACAGGAAATAAGCATTAGCTGGAAATTTGAAGAAAAATGGAACATCCCTCCCCCTTTAATTTCATCTCTATTTTTAAAGGGAACACCTCCAAAAAAAGTTCCCTGTTCATGATCTTCCACTGGAATTTTTTTTTCCTAACATTACTTGTTTAAGGTAATATTTTATGTGATGTTGCCAACTCTGGAAAAAAATAGATTCTTCATTGCATTAAACTTCCATATTTCCAAGTATTTATTAAATTGTGTTAGACTCAAACATCACTTGGAGAAAAGTCAGAAACATGCAGTTTGTGAGAGCTACTTTAGTGGATACTAAGGGGACCAAAATTTGTTTCATAATAAACACTACATCAAGATTCCTGAAGTGTTTTCCATAGGACTCAGTTTTTTTAAAAGCGGTGCCTCTTCCTTGTCCAACACATTTAATATTTCCTTCTGGATACATGTAATAAATAATGCAACTTCCATTTCTTTGACTAAATTAAAAAGCACAGAGCTAAACTATGCATCAAACTTCCCTGAGATGGAATTTCTTTATTGATATTATTCCTGTTTGCATTTTTCTCCCTACTTTTACTTTCAACCAATTTAGTCATCTTTCTTATGCATCTTTTGTATGCAAACTTATTTTAACTATCTTCCCCCTATCTTTCTAAATTTCAAATAAAATGGCATAATATACATAGAAATAGATTACAATAAACTAAGTGTCTGAGTTCTAAAAGGCAATGTGGTACTCCTTGACTATCTCTTGACCATGGTATCCTTCAATTGTTTCATTATTAACCAGAATATTGTTCAATATTCCTTTCATCTTTGTGCTATTGAAAGACTGGCTTTCTTGAATTTTTTTAATGTTTCCTTGAGAATTCTGAGAGTATAATAATAAGTTATTATTATTATTATTATTATTATTATTATTATTTTATAAAAGCAAGACGCTATCCCTTAATCCAGAATGGGATATAGCTAACGATCATTTTAAAAATCAGTTGTGAAGTCAGTTCAGCCCTAAGTCACGTTGGGCACAAGTACTATTATCCAAGGTTTAAACTCAAAGTGTAAAGCCAGAATGTCAATTCAAGTGGGTCAGCAGAGCAGTAAACCTCTGAAATTGACAAATGCCCATCTGACATCAACAGACCAAGTACCAGAAAACCAGTCTGCTAGTGGCTGTTCTGAAGCATAGACACTGAATTGAAATGCAGTCAGTGGGAATTGGATTTCACAAGGGAGATGAGATACTAGCTGATGCCTGGGCCCTGGAGAGAGACTGAGGTCAGAGTGGAGCAGCAACTAAGTCTAGGGTTTCTGACAAATGGCTTCTTTCAGAGCCCATCTGCCTAAAGCAACACTCATCTCAGGTCCTTGGGTCAAGCCAAACACCCAGAGGAGGTTAAATGGAACAGTTGCAAGGGTGAAATATCTGTGGGGCCAGGAAGAAAGCCAGAAACACCATCATTTCCTGAAATGGCTATAGCCTACAACTGTAATATATATTTTGTGAATTTTATTTACTATAATTGTATTGTCCCTTTCTTCATTTAAAAAATAACAAACAAAATATTTTTATTTTAAAAGCATGTTTATACACTTCTATCAATATGAAAATTGATATGTATGTACCTTATTTTTTATTGAACATAAGGGAACTTCTAAACTATATGTTTCTAGAAGAGTTGAATGCATTTAGTCTCAAAATTTTCTCCTAATATCACCATTTGTATCACTAGTGTTTACTTTTACGATTAACTAGTAAAGGAACTGCTTTTCTTGCCCAGAAATGTACTAGCTCAAGAAAAATCATTTACTAAAGAAATTGATGTTTATATTTATTATTTTCCTTTCTACTTTGAATTCTGTTGGTATTAATTCTTGCTGGTAAGGAAGTATAATTGTTTTCCCATGGTATGTCTAGCAGCTTTCCAGCTGAGATCAACCTGCCTTAATTTACAGCTCTTTGGATCTTACAGGTTTTGAATTCTATAATATATATTCACTCACAGTGTGATCAGACACCCACCAAGTTTCTATCAGTAATTAATAGATTACAAGAGGATAGATCCTATTAAGTGAACAACTCTGCATAATGTATTTCAAGTTAACTACTACTTGCAGCATCATGTGGCATTCCTGCATTTGAATCATTTTTCTGTGATGCATGATGAGTATAATTGAAAGGTTAAAAGAGATTTATACAGTCACACACTAATATCACACCCACAACAATCCTCAATATTCTGAGAAAATAGTTTCTTATGTTTTTTTGACTTTCCATTCTTTATCTTAGTTAAGTGTTATATCATAGGCTCTCTTCTCTAACATAAGTTTCCTCTCATGAATGGGAAGCTGTTGATTATTGATTATTGGCTGTTAATTTTTCTTCATCTTCATCAATCATCCAATTTAGTCAGTATCACTTTACTATCTTTAGTGATTCTTCAGTGTTTTAGCTCAAATGAAATCTGTTTCTCTTTCCTCCTTCCTAAGTGCTGTTTATCTATTTTTCTTACTGAGTCTTTGTATTATTAATGACTTCTCACAGATACGTTCATTTTGAAATAAATTTTCATAGTTCACTTAATTAATATATGTTAGGTGGTAAATGATAAAATGCTTTCCAAATAGATTAGCGGTTTTTTTAAGTGTTCATACTTATGAATTATATATATAGATAGATATAAATTGACCTAAAACAAATGATGCTATATGTTTGCTCTACTTCATTTTAATACTGAAAGCTTCCATGAAGATATTCCATTGATTGTGCCTCAAAGGGTTAGCATTTTTCATTCTGAAGTAATTAATTGGAGTGACAATGATCTTAATGATCTTAAGATTTGAGGGAACCATCATGTAATTACTAAAATAAGCAAATATTAAATGTCTAAAGTATTTCCTATAAATCCAGTTGATATAAATAATTGAGGAAAACTTCTATATTCTTTGATACATATTATTTATTCAATTAACATGCATTAAGCAATAACTGTGTGCCAGGGCTATACTGAGCATTTACTGTAGGATGTAGAAATGTGTAATACACAGTGCTATTCCTCAAGTTAATTCCAGCTTAAGTAAAGGAAAAGCATATGTTCAAAAGAAGAAGAATGTGGAGGAGAATTTGGTGGTGGTGGATAAATGATTGCTTCTTTTCTTAGCTATACATGAAAAATACACTTTAGTTCTGCCAATTCACCACTGCCATAGGTACTTTTCCATAGGCAGAAACACATGACAACCTGCTGCTGAAAATAAATAAAAAGTAGGCATTTTGCTAATGCAGGCAACATATCAAGAGTTAGATATCAATGGTTAAATGTACATATCTCAAAAGAAGAGGTGATCATCTGTAGTTAACTTTTTAATCATAATTTGTATCTCATTTTTTTCCCCCTTTTGGAAGTATGAAACTGAAAGTGTTAGTCACTCATTCATGTCCGACTCTTTGCAACCCCATGGAAGATAGCCTGCCAGGCTCCTTTGTCCATGGTATTCTCCAGGTAAGAATACTGGAGTGGGTTGCCATTCCCCTCTCTGGGAGATCTTTCCAACCCAAGGATTGAACCAGGGTCTCCTGCATTGCAGACAGATTCTTTTCCATCTGAGCCTCCAGGAAGCCCATTTTTTGAAGTATAGTTGACTTAAAATGTTATTAGTTTCAGGTTTATGACATTGTAATTCAATATATTTATAGATTATGTTCCATATAAAGTCATTATAAAATATTAACTATATTGCCTGTGTCATACATTCCATCCTTGTAACTTACTTATTTTATAACTGGTAGTTTGTACCTCTTAACCCACATCATGCATTTTGCCCATCCCTTCCATATGTCTCCCCCATGGTAACCAATAGTTTATTCTCTGTGTCTTTGAGTCTGTTTCTATTTTGTTAATTTGATCATTTGTGTTTTGGGAGTCCACATATGAAGTAACAGGTATCAAAATTTTTTTCAAATTTAATATCTTTAACAGAGCACTTTTGAATAGGAAGTTTTGAAACAAATATTCAACTAATAAGGAAATTTCATAAAACTTGGAAATTTAACTTTATACCAACAATTTTGCTGGGAATCTTTGGATAATTTCATTTTTCCTATATGTTCTGTAAAGTTTCTGTCAAAAGGAAAATATCTTGCAAAATTATGTGAGAAAACTGAAGTATTTTCCTAAAACCCAAAATAGTGTCATATTAATATTTAGGTATTAATATGCAAATTTAATCAGTGTCTATTTTAAATACACATTCTTCTATAATCTGAGTTTGAACATAGTGCCAGAAAGACAACTATCCTTAAGAATGGAATTCTTTAAAGAACGGTGAAGAAAAAAAAAAAAAAAAAAGAATGGAATTCTTAACAAAGAATAATACAATGAAGACCACAAATGACATTGAACTTTGTCTTCTGAATATGATGCAGCAAGAAATATAAGAGTAATTCATTATATTAATTCTGAGCATTACTCCAGAAGTTTTAATGAATGCTAAATAAACAGGAAATTAGCAGCCCTTGTTTAATGACTCTTTGTCATTGTATAAGGTTATTATACCTATGTACTTTTTTACTTGAATAGAACAATTTGTGTGAGACAAGTCTTCTGAATGAACGCACAGGATGTTGTTTGGATCAAAGTTGTTTGCTCTTAATGCATCCATTTCTGTGGCAAGGAAAATAACATGAAGAAAGAAAAATACTGCAGTTTTAGAATTTCTTATGGTTACATTTTATTATATCAAAAGAATTTCTAGCTATCCACTCAGTGCTTTTTAGGGGCAGAGACATAAATTATGAGGCAGTCTCTGTCTTTGATGAAAAAGTTGATAATATAAGATGATGGCTTATATAAAACAATTTGAATGGAAGGGAACATCATGCAGGAAGTTGGCTTGTCCTTAAAACCAGTTGTCTGCTGAGAAAGTTTCTCATAAAATGACATTATTTAGCTTTATTTTTTGATAAAATCAACCTAGAGCAAGTCCTGGCCCTTAAATTTTCAGGCTCAGATATTTATTTGTCAGGTTGTTCATCAGTTATGGGTAGGTTCATATTAATCAAATTCACAGACTGGTTTCTAAAACTAATACACTATTAATTTAAAATGAGAGATTTAACTGTTAGTAAACCATCCCTGGCTATCTGATAAGAAAAATATAATGTTAAGATTTTTTTCTGCATATATGAATTAGATGTTCTGATGGCTCCTGTTATCGGTCTAAAACACCTCTTTCTGAAGACAAGCTTGGGGCAGAGTGCCATCTACCTTCAGGAGGACCACACACATCATCGCCACCTGCCTCTGACCCTTTTCTCTGCTTGCACTGCGGACTAAACTTTGATAGACACGGTGCTTATCTAAGTGTATTGGTTGGGAATAATGGCATTGTTCTCCATGGTGGTATCACATATTTCTGTCCCAGTCTCTTACTTATTTATTTCATAGTTTCTTTCTGACAAAGCATTTCCTTTTCCCTGCTCCCTGTTTGGGAAAAGACAAGGGTAAACACTAGTGACCCTCAGGACTGCCTACTATATTCCATTTAATAGATATTTTTGCCAATGTATTTTGTTAAAATTATACTAAAATGACTCATAGATAGATCTTGCCATCAAAGAGCTATTAGTTTATGTAAATATATTTCAAAAAAATTTGAAATGTGGCTTTTATAATGTATTCTAAATGACATACTGGAGTGGGTTGCCATTTCCTTTTCCAATAGTAGTCAACAGTAGGGAGCTATTACTGAAAATTGTTTCACTAAAATAAACAACCATAAAATGAGGCTCATATTTAAGTAATATAATCATAATTTATGACATACCAATTATTCAAATGTATATTTCAGGGGCACTTTGAAAAAGAGCTTATTTTTAAAGTTAACAGGCATATATAAGGTAAAGCAATGATTAAATTGTAGGATATCTTATAGGTATTTGGGCTTCCCAGGTGGAGCTAATAGTAAAGTATAAACCTGCCAATGAAGGAGACATAAGAAATGTGACTTCAATCTCTGAGTCCAGAAGATCCATGGAGGAGGGCTTAACGACCCACTCCAATATTCTTTCGTGGAGAATCCCCATGAATAGGGGAGCCTGGCAGGCTACAGTCCATGGGGTCACAAAGACTCAGATATGACTGAAGCAACTTCGCATGGATAGCATGCATAGGTATTTATTATTTATAAAATGTTGCCATAATTCTATCTGAATCAGATATACTTTCTGTGCATGCAGCAGGACTATCCACCAGCAGGTGTTAACTGCCTGAGACTGTGTAGTACAGGTTGTTTAATATAGGCCAAAGTGGTGATCTTTATTCTGTAGAAGTGCAGAGAAAACATAGAAATTGGTGCTGAAGTAAAGGCTATGCCGGCAGCCCACCCACCATCGTCATCTGGTTGGACACCAAGGCCAGTGTGCGACAACTCCGACCGTACTCCCATGAGAATTTTATGATTCAAAGTTTAGTGTTAGAGTTCAAACATTTGTAGAGCAACATCCTTCTCTGAATACAAGAACACATGCATAAAGGATCCTACCCTTGAAAATAAATATATGTATGTTATTTTCATATCCATGTAACCAACATCCTCACATTCTTTCCTAAAAAGCATCAAAGACAAATGCTTGTGTATCTCCCTAGAGGAAGTAGTTTTAGAAAGATGTATCGAAATTCTGACTTAGATTTTCCTAAAAAGAGGACAGTTTAATTTCTCAGAAGATGTATATGTGTATGTGTTTGTGCTAATTCATGTTTTTATATATGCATTCTCTTACTAAATATCTATCATTGAAGTATTGATATGCAATCTTATGTAAGTTACAGGTGTATGATATAGTGATTCACAGTTTTTAAAGATTATCTTCCTTGTATATTTATTTTAAAATATTGGCTATATTTCCTGTGTTGTTTAATACATAATAACTGGTATCTCTTAATCCTGAACTCCTGTATTTTCCCTCTGCCCATCCCCACTAGTAACCACTGGTTTGTTCTTTATATTTGTGAGCCTGTTTCTTTTTTTTTAATGTTCGCTTGTTATATATATATATATATATATATATATATATATATAT